>BLIY01000003.1:23586-528928 GCA_023705535.2 Babesia ovis
AGGGAATAAATGACTTGTATCTCTGATCACAGATCACGAGTCGAGTGTTGACAGGGTGGCATGGCCACGACTCAGAATCTGATTTTGGAGTGACCAATGACTTGATTTTGGAGTGATGGGTGAAGTGATTTTGGAGTGATTACAGACTTGATTCGGACTCCGTCGGTGATTTGATTTTGGAGTGAGAGACGACTCACAACTCACGTCAGTAGTGATCTAATTTCTAGTTGATGAGTGAAGTGATACTGGAGTGATTACTGAGGTGATTTTTACCCGCGGAGCGAATCAGTTATCACATTAATGCTGACTTGATTTCTACCCGCGGAGCGATCCATATTCCAACTGGCAAGTGATTCGATTACTATCCGCGGAGCGAAGTGATTTCGAAGTGATTTCTAAAGTGATTTCTGAAGTGATTTTGGGTGACTGCTGGAGTGATTCCTGACTGGTTACCGAAGTGATTTCTGGGTGATGAGTGAAGTGATTTTCAAGTGATAAGTGATGTGATTTTGATGAGATTAGTTACCTGATTTTGGAGTGATTACCGATGTGTTGGATGACTTGATTCCTGACTGGAAAACAACTGGATTAACAAGCTGCCGCAGGCAAGAGAACTCAATTCAGGTGTAACCACAATACCAGCTAACGCAGTTAGAAGTACTGGAATACAAGCTAACGCAGTTAGAAGTACCAACATTAAGCTGCCGCAGGCAAGAGAACTCCTGTCAAGTATAACTGTCATACCAGCTAACGCAGTTAGAAGTACTAATACCAGCTAACGCAGTTAGAAGTACTAATACCAGCTAACGCAGTTAGAAGTATTAATACCAGCTAACGCAGTTAGAAGTATTAATACCAGCTGCCGCAGGCAATAAAGAGGTGCAGTTGCACCAGCAGTTGGAGAAGCAGTACTACTAACAACAAAGCTAACGCAGTTAGAAGTATTAATACCAGCTGCCGCAGGCAAGAGAACTCAATTCAGGTGTAACCACAATACCAGCTAACGCAGTTAGAAGTACCAGGTAATGGTATTGGAATACAAACTAACGCAGTTAGAAGTACCAACATTAAGCTGCCGCAGGCAAGAGAACTCCTGTCAAGTATAACTGTCATACCAGCTAACGCAGTTAGAAGTACTAATACCAGCTAACGCAGTTAGAAGTACTAATACCAGCTAACGCAGTTAGAAGTATTAATACCAGCTAACGCAGTTAGAAGTATTAATACCAGCTGCCGCAGGCAATAAAGAGGTGCAGTTGCACCAGCAGTTGGAGAAGCACTTCCAGTTATCTGGTTCCTCTCCAGAGAATCCTAGCAGATGGATCCCGGAAGGGTTTCTGTACCCTGGGATACTTCCAGGACTCTGGAGACAGGCTTCTGTCACAGGGAATAAATGACTTGTATCTGTGATACCACAGATGACTTTCTGACTCCGTCGGTGATCTAA
The DNA here is from genome assembly GCA_023705535.2 of Babesia ovis. Lineage (NCBI taxonomy): Eukaryota > Apicomplexa > Aconoidasida > Piroplasmida > Babesiidae > Babesia > Babesia ovis. The sequence goes on from BLIY01000003.1 coordinate 25,034, forward strand.
TGGGTGGCATGGCCACGACTCAGAATCTGATTCTGACTCCGTCGGTGGTCTGATTTTGGAGTGACCAATGGGTTAATTTCTGCTTGGTGAGCAACTTGATTTTGGAGTGATTACTGAAGTGATCAATGGGTTAATTTTGGAGTGACAAGTGATGTGATTTCTAGTCTATGAACAACTTGTTTTTTGCTCGATGAGTGAAGTGAAAGAGAACTGGATAACTGACTGATTAGTGACTACGTTACCAGGTGATCAACAACTCTATAAGTGACTGATTAGTGACTAGTTAACAACTCGTTTGTCAACCTTCCATTGACTGACTGGTATCTCAATCGTACTATCTGTTGCAAGACTGCCTGGTGGCACTGTTTTATCAGTTGTACTTTTTAATGAAGCAATGCTTGCCCGGACGTGTATTAGGTTATGGTTGGGATGGTGCGAGTATGGTAGTGGTGTGGATTGTACTGATTGTTTATCGTGTATATGCCCTGCAAGCATTAAGGGTAAAGCACATTAAATTGATAATGCCAATCCGTTGTATAAAGTTAACAATACTTATCCTTTACGATCTTATCTGTCTGATTATTTACCAGGTTTCACGGGTGTGCTCGACTGATAGGTCGTAGTTGTCAGGAGAAACTGAAGGACTTCTCTGGTTCCAACCACAAATATTACCAAAAATGTTATCCAGAATTCCAATAACACCGTTATCACATTACCACCGCCGGCACTGAGTGTACTATACCAATGGGATTACGAGAGTGCTTCAAGTCGAGTGGTACCACTGGCACTCCGTGAAAAAGCACAACGGTAGGCTTTTCTGGCCTATCACTCAACGCTATCTGTGCTCATTATGCCAACGATGATCTAACTGACTCGTGTTTGTATCAGTTAACAAGATGCATCTGCAGTCTGACCAGGAGGGTCCCGAGGTCAACTGGAACACTGTATGGGTTCTTCTATTCAATTGGTGGAATGTGTCAGAAGGATTACAGAGGTAAAGGTGAAGCTGTTGCCACTACACTTAAGGGTGAGCTAGAATGTTGTCCTGGATGGAGGAAGCCGAGTGATCTGATGGGAGCAGTTGGTAATATGAGGAGCGGTGGCAAAGAATGTGCTTCATTATACGGTCTTACTGATTGTGGTGATAATGGTACACCACCCGGTAGTAGTACCTGCGGCAAGTACTTGTATCCACTGACGGGAAGCCTATATAATTCGGTTGCACCGCAGTTCTGTGATACCTACATTAGTTGGATGGTCTATCTGGTATATGGTCTACGTGAAGGTTTGCAGAGGTTACTTGAGGAATTCAAGAAGATCCAGTGTACCAAGGAGAATGGCTGTACTGGTAAGGGTGGTCAAGGTAGCTGTGAGACGAAAGGTTGTAAAAAGACCACACATGGTACTGTGGACTGTTGCTGCGAAAACATAGTTAAGTGTGCTGGAGTCTATGGACTGTTTTACAGATACGGTTTCAGCTTCCTGAGTCCCATGACGTTGACTGGTAATGAAAAATACGAAACTGATGGTCAAGGTCCCGGAAAACGCGACTGTAAAGCATTTTATACGCAGCTCAACAATGTCATTAACGGAACACCGTTCAGAGACTTGTTCACTCAGATCCGCAAATTCATCTATACCACCCGGTTGCCATTCGGTCTATATGTCACGGCATTCTGGTCAATAGTGCTACTGTATCTACTGTGGTCAATCACAGGACCACTTGATCTGATGCATATCCAGTCACACTGGAGAAGCCCTGGAAGTTATCTGGTTCCTCTCCAGAGAATCCTAGCAGATGGATCCCGGAAGGGTTTCTGTACTCTGGGATATTTCCGGGATGGAACAGATAATGGGTTACTGGAACAGGGAATAAATGATCTGTATCTGTGATAACAGAACACAACAGGTGATCTGATTTCTGACTCCGTCGGTGATTTGATTCTGGAGTGACAGACGACTCACAACTCACGTCAGTAGTGATCTAATTTCTAGGTGATTACCGAAGTGGTTTCTGAGTGATGAGTGACTTGACTTTGGAGTGATGAGTGAAGTGATTCTGGAGTGATTACCGAAGAGATTTTGGTGTGATTTTGGCGTGATTTTGGCGTGATTCTGACTCCGTCGGTGGTCTGATTTTGGAGTGACCAATGACTTGATTTCTGAGTGATGAATGACTCGATTTCTACATGATGATTGAGGTGATTTTGGAGTGATGAGTGACTTAGTTTTCAGCTGCCGCAGGCAAGAGAACTCCATTCAAGTTGAACAGGTATACCAGATAACGCAGTTGGGAGTACCTGGTGAAGGATTACTTAGAACATGCTAACGCAGTTAGAAGTATTAATAACACGCTGCCGCAGGTATGAGAACTCTATTAATGTGTAACTGACATACCAGCTAACGCAGTTAGAAGTACCAGGTGAAGGATTACTTAGAACATGTTAACGCAGTTAGAAGTATCAATACCAGCTGCCGCAGTTAGAAGTAATAAGACCAGCTAACGCAGTAAGGAGTACTAAGACCAGCTGCCGCAGTTAGGACTACAAATACCAGCTAACGCAGTTGGGAGTACTAACTACCAGCTAACGCAGTTAGTACCAGATGAAGGATTGCTTAGAATATGCTACCGCAATAAGAATTGCTACTAATAAGCTGCCGCAGGCAATAAAGTGGTGCATCTGCACCAGCAGTTGGTGAAGCAGTACTACTAACAACAAGCTAACGCAGTTAGAAGTATCGGAATACAAGCTGCCGCAGGCAATAGAGAGTTGCAGCTGCACCAGCAGTTGGAGAAGCAGTACTACTAACAACAAGCTAACGCAGTTAGAAGTACTAAGACCAGCTAACGCAGTTGGGAGTAACAATACCAGCTAACGCAGTTAGAAGCACTAGGTGTAGGAGTATTCTGACCAGCTGCTGCAGGCAATAAAGAGGTGCAGCTGCACCAGCATTGGAGTGTACTGGTCAATAGTGCTGGTGTATCTACTGTGGTCAATGACTGTGAATCTGGATCTGGTACATATCCAGTCGCACTGGAAACCAGCACAGAGTCACCTGGTTTCTCTCCAGAGAATCCTAGCGGATGGATCCCTGAAGGGTTTCTGTACTCTGGGATACTTCCAGGAGGGAAGAGATGATCTGGTGTCACTAGGTGTTAGTGATGTGTATCTCTGAGGGTGATCGTAGATCACGAGTCGAAGTGCTTACAGGGTGGCATGGCCACAACAGGTGATCTGATTTTGGAGTGGCAGACGACTCACAACTCACGTCAGTAGTGATCTAATTTCTAGTTGATGAGTGGAGTGATTTTGGAGTGATTTTGGAGTGATTTTGGAGTGATGAGTGAAGTGATTCTGGAGTGATTACCGAAGTGGTTTCTGAGTGATCATCAATGTGATTTCTGGTTGATGTGTGAAGTTTTTGCCAAGTGATTACCGAAGTGATTTTTACCTGGCAAGTGATGTGATTTTCAAGTGATGAGTGACCTAGTTTCCAAATTGTGGGGCAAGCCCCATATTTATACAGTATAAGCAGTAATTGGTTTGTTGACGACATGATTTATACCCGCGGAGCGAAGTGATTTCGATGTGTTTGCCAAGTCGTTTCTGATGTAATTTCTGGTTGTTTTGTATCTTGATTTCTACCCGCGGAGCGAATTAGTTATCACATCACTGGTGATCTGATTTTTACCCGCGGAGCGAAGTTATTTCTACTCACAATGTGATAGGTGAGAAGACAATAGATCGGAAGGCAACCTATTTGTTAACCTACGAAGAGAAGATTGACAGACTAGCGTCCACCTCGACTTCGGTACCGATACACGACCTGTACTCGAATTCGTTGTTTGAGTTTAGGTTTCCCATGTCAGAAACCGAGTCTTATTACCTGCTACAGGACTGCCTGGTGGCACTGTACTACCAGTTGTATTTTATGTCTAAGCAATGTCTTTCGGGACGTACGTCAGGTTGGGGTTGGGGATACTGTAAGTATGGAGACAAGGTCAAGTGTGATGATGGAGAGAAGGGTGGAGTGGGTGGTACTGGGTGTTTATCGTGGATATGTCCAGTAGGAGATAAGGGTAAACATGGCAATGGTAGTAGTAGTGATAAGAATCCGTGTGGTTCTAGTACTGGTAAAGCTTCTCCTCTGCAGGCTTTTCTGTGTGACTGTCTCAAGGGGTTTACCTGTCCAGAGGTGATGGAGAAGGAAGGCTATCAGGATAATCTGGAGAAGTTGAGGAAAGAAGGTGACAAGGACAAGATATACTCCGATTGTTATCCTGAGTTTCTATCACATCGTGGACACACCTCTAAGATCTTTGGCACCGAATGTGCCGTGCCCATGGGATTCAGTGGAAGCTTCCGGGAGAAGAAGGAAGGTGGTACTCCAGGTCCTAAGGATGGTATGATTGGGTTGGGGATATATACTGTGTTATACTATTATGCCAAAGATGATGCCTCGGTATCTAGTTTATACCAGATTACGAGATGTATATGTAGTCTGACCAGGAGAGTGCCTAGGTCAACTGGAACACTGTATGGGTTCTTCTATGGATTAGGATTGGTCTATAAGATTGATAACAATGGATGTAAATTTTTGCTTGCGCTCAATACGGAACTCAGAGACTGTCCTGGTTACTGTGATCCTAATGGACTGATGAAAGCTCTGATGGGATGGATAGAGAGTGATCATAGTAAGAAACACGAAGAAACCAAGGATCAAGGTAACTACACTTTGGGAAGCTTGTATAGATGTAGTAACACTGCTGGCTCTCCTACTTGTGGTTGGTACTTGGAGCCATTGACTGGTAGTTTGTACAAGAGCTTGGCTACGCAGTTTTGTGAGACGTATGTCTCGTGGATAATCCACCTCACTGGTGTGTTAGAGGCTGGTTTGAGGAAACTGCTTGAGGAGTTTAGGAACATCAACTGCAAGGAGGCAGGGTGTAAGGATAAGAGTGGTCAAAGTCCATGTGAGTGTAAGGACCAGGGATGTAACAAGGGAACACACGGTGTCAAAAGTGATAGTGGCACCAATCCTAAAGGATGTTGTTGTGACAACGTGGTTGAGTGTGTTGGAGTACATGGTCTGTTCTATAGGTTTGGGTTTAGTTACCTTGGACCATCGTCATTGGGTAGTAAAAAGTGTTCTCAGTTCTACACACAACTGGGAAAAGTCATTGACGGAAACCTCTTCGACAACCTGTTCACCCAGCTCCGGAAATTCATCTACTCGACTAGAGCTCTGTTTGGAGTATATATTGGAGTGTACTGGTTAGCAGTGCTGGTGTATCTACTGTGGTCAATCACAGGACCACTTGATCTTCTTCATATCCAGTCGCACTGGAGAAGCCCTCGAAGTTATCTGGTTCCTCTCCAGAGAATCCTAGCAGATGGATCCCGGAAGGGTTTCTGTACTCTGGGATACTTCCAGGACTCTGGAGACAGGCTTCTGTCACAGGGTGTTAGTGATGTGTATATGTAGGGGTGGTCAGTTTAAAGGGTGGCAGAGCCACGAATCAGAGTCTGATTCTGACTCCGTCGGTGATCTAATGGGTGGCATGGCCACGACTCAGAATCTGATTCTGACTCCGTCGGTGATTTGATTTTGGAGTGAATAACAACTTGATTTCCATCTGGTCAATGACTTGATTACCAAGCTGCCGCAGGCAAGAGAACTCCATTCAAGTTGAACAGGCATACCAGCTAACGCAGTTAGAAGTATCAATACCGGCTAACGCAGTTAGGAGTACCAGGTGAAGGAGTACTTAGAACATGCTAACGCAGTTAGGAGTACCAGGTGAAGGATTACTTAGAACATGCTAACGCAGTTAGAAGTACTAAGACCAGCTGCCGCAGGCAATGATAACATCAAGCTAACGCAGTTAGAAGTACTAATACCAGCTAACGCAGTTAGAAGTATTGATAACATGCTGCCGCAGGCAATAAGAAGGTGCATCTTAGATCACACTGGAGAAGCCCTAGAAGTTATCTGGTTCCTCTCCAGAGATTGCTAGCAGATGGATCCCGAAATGTGAAGCATGTTTGCGCCATTGGATACTTCCAGGAAGCCAATGGAGACAGGCTTCTGTCACAGGGTGTTAGTGACTTGTATCTGTGATACACCAGTCATATTCTGACTCCGTCGGTGATCTGATTTTGGAGTGATTTCTGTCTGATCATCAATCTGGTTGTCAAGTGATCACTGAAGTGGTTGTCACCTGATGAGTGATTGACTAGTGACTCCGTCTCTAAAGGGTGGCATGGCCACGACTCAGAATCTGAGTTCTAATAGCGGAGCGATTCAGTTTCCAACTGTCAAGTGCTTTTATTTCTACCCGCGGAGCGAAGTGATTACCAGGGTGGCAGAGCCACGAATCCGGTGCTTATTTCTACCCGCGGAGCGATTCAGTTTCCAACTGTCAAGTGCTTTTATTTCTACCCGCGGAGCGAAGTGATTACCAGGGTGGCAGAGCCACGAATCCGGTGCTTATTTCTACCCGCGGAGCGATTCAGTTTCCAACTGTCAAGTGCTTTTATTTCTACCCGCGGAGCGAAGTGATTACCAGGGTGGCAGAGCCACGAATCCGGTGCTTATTTCTACCCGCGGAGCGATTCAGTTTCCAACTGTCAAGTGCTTTTATTTCTACCCGCGGAGCGAAGTGATTTTGAAGTGTTTGTTACCTGTTCGATGTCTTAATTTCTACCCGCGGAGCGATTCGGTAACGAAGTGACCACTGAAGTGATTTCTACTCGCGGAGCGAAGTGATTTTGAAGTGATTTTTGGTCGATGAACAACCTGATTTCTGGGTGATGAGTGAAGTGATTTCTGACTGGCAAGTGACTTAATTTCGAAGTGATAACCGAAGTGATTCTGGAGTGATAAGTGAGTTGATTTTGGAGTGATTTCTGGTTGATGAGTGAAGTGATTTTGGAGTGATTTCTAGCTGGCAAGTGACTTGATTTTGGAGTGACAGATGGGTTAATTTTGGAGTGATTGGTGAAGTGATTTTGGAGTTATGAACAACTCGATTTCGAAGTAATTTCTGACTGATAACAACTGGATTACCAAGCTAACGCAGTTGGGAGTAATAAGACCAGCTAACGCAGTTCGAATTGCTAATGATATGCTGCCGCAGGCATTACAGAGGTGCAGCTGCACCAGCAGTTGGAGAAGCAGTACTACTAACAACATGCTAACGCAGTTGGCAGTAATAAGACCAGCTAACGCAGTAAGAAGCATTAACATCAAGCTGCCGCAGGCAATAAAGAGGTGCATCTTAGGTCCCACTGGAGAAGCCCATCCAGTTATCTGGTTCCTCTCCAGAGAATCCTAGCAGATGGATCCCGGAAGGGTTTCTGTTCTGTGGGATACTTCCAGGAGGGAACTGGAGACAGGCTTCTCTCAGAGGGCATTAGTGATCTGTATCTGTGATACACCAGTCATATTCTGACTCCGTCGGTATGTTAATTTCGAAGTGATTATTGCTCGATGAGCAACATAGTTTTTGCTTGATTACTGGAGTGATTTATGGGTGATGGACAACTGGATTTCTAGTTGGTGAACAACTTGATTTTGGAGTGACCAATGGGTTAATTTCGAAGTGATTACTGAGGTGATTTTGGAGTGATAAGTGAAGTGATTTCGAGGGGATGAGTGATGTGATTTTCAGCTGGCAAGTGACTTGATTTTCAGCTGCCGCAGGCAATGATAACAACAAGCTAACGCAGTTAGAAGTACTAAGACCAGCTGCCGCAGGCAAGAGAACTCCATTCAAGTGTAACCGGCATACCAGCTAACGCAGTTAGAAGTATCGATTACAAGCTAACGCAGTTAGAAGTATAAGGTGAAGGATTACTTAGAACATGCTAACGCAGTTAGAAATATTAATAACAAGCTGCCGCAGGCAATGATAACAACAAGTTTACGCAGTTAGAAGTACTAAGACCAGCTGCCGCAGGCAATAGAGAGGTGCAGCTGCACCAGCAGTAGGAGAAGCACTACTACTAACAACAAGCTAACGCAGTTAGAATTACCAGGTGAAGAAGTACTTAGAACATGCTAACGCAGTTAGAAGTATTGATAACATGCTGCCGCAGGCAATAAAAAGGTGCATCTGAGATCACACTGGAAACCAGCTCGGAGTTATCTGGTTCCTCTCCAGAGAATCCTAGCAGATGGATCCCGGAAGGGTTTCTGTACCATTGGATACTTCCAGGAAAACACTGGAGACAGGCTTCTGTCACTAGGTGTTAGTGATGTATACATGTAGGGGTGGTCAGCAGTCTACAGGGTGGCAGAGCCACAGCTCAGAATCTCTACAGGGTGGCATGGCCACAGATCAGAATCTGATTCTGACTCCGTCGGTGATTTGATTCTGGAGTGACCAACAACGTGATTTTGGAGTGATGAGTGATCTGATTTTGGAGTGATTACTGAAGTGGTTTCTGGATTGTGGGGCTAGCCCCATATTTGTATATGTATTACAACCAAGAAACAAGTGCTTGATGGCAATTGCTTGTGAAGTGATTTCTACCCGCGGAGCGAATCAGATTCTACTCGATGAGTGAGTTGATTTCTACCCGCGGAGCGAATCAGATGCTACTTGATTTCTGGGTGATTTTCGCTCGATAAGTGACTTGATTTTCACCTGGTAAATGATGTGATTTTCACTCGATAAATGACTTGATTTTTGACTGACAAACGACTTGATTTCCATCTGGTCAATGACTTGATTTTGAAGTGATCAACAAGTCGTTTATGATGTGATGAGTGAGTTGATTTCAAAGCTGCCGCTGGCAATGGTAACAACATGCCAACGCAGTTAGAAGTAATAAGTCAAGGGGTACTAAGACCAGCTAACGCAGTTAGGAGTACCAACACCAGCTAACGCAGTTAGAAGTGATAATGATTAGCTGCCGCAGGCATTGATATCATCACGCTAACGCAGTTAGAAGTATTAATACCAGCTACCGCAGTTAGAAGTACCAGGTGAAGGATTACTTAGAACATGCTAACGCAGTTAGAAGTATCGGAATACCAGCTACCGCAGTTAGAAGTACCAGGTGATGGTACTGGATTACCAGAGCTCTGTTTGGAATATATATTGGAGTGTACTGGTCAATAGTGCTGGTGTATCTGCTGTGGTCAATGACAGTTAATCTGGATCTGATACATATCAGGAGCCACTGGAGAAGCCCTAGGAGTTACCTGGTTCCTCTCCAGAGATTGATGGCTAATGGATCCCGGAAGGGTTTCTGTACCCTGGGATATTTTCGGGATGCTCCTGGAGACAGGTTTCTGTCACAGGGTGTTAGTGATGTGTATCTCTGAAGGAACAGGACATGATTCTGACTCCGTCGGTGATGTGATTCTGGAGTGATTACTGAAGTGATTTTGGAGTGATTACTGAAGTGATTTCCAGCTGGCAAGTGACTTGATTTCCAAGCTGCCGCAGGCAAGAGAACACTATTCATGTGTAACCGACATACCAGCTAACGCAGTAAGGATACCAACACCAGCTAACGCAGTTAGAATCGCTTATGATAAGCTGCCGCAGGCAATAAAGAGGTGCAGCTGCACCAGCAGTTGGAGAAGCAGTACTACTAACAACAAGCTAACGCAGTTAGGATTATAGATACCAGCTGCCGCAGGCAATGATAACAACATGCTAACGCAGTTAGAAGTACCAGGTAATGGTACTGGATTACCAGAGCTCTGTTTGGAGTATATATTGGAGTGTACTGGTCAATAGTACTGGTGTATCTGCTGTGGTAAATGACCGTTAACCTGGATCTGATACATATCCAGTCGCACTGGAGAAGCCCTAGAAGTTATCTGGTTCCTCTCCAGAGAATCCTAGCAGATGGATCCCGGAAGGGTTTCTGTACCCTGGGATACTTCCAGGAAGCCAATGGAGACAGGCTTCTGTCACTAGGTGTTAGTGATGTGTATCTCTGATAAACCAGACACATGGATCAGGTGTTTCTGACTCCGTCGGTGATCTAAAGGGTGGCAGAGCCACGAATCAGAGTCTGATTCTGACTCCGTCGGTGATCTAATGGGTGGCATGGCCACGACTCAGAATCTGATTCTGACTCCGTCGGTGATTTGATTTTGGAGTGAATAACAACTTGATTTCCATCTGGTCAATGACTTGATTACCAAGCTGCCGCAGGCAAGAGAACTCCATTCAAGTTGAACAGGCATACCAGCTAACGCAGTTAGAAGTATCAATACCGGCTAACGCAGTTAGGAGTACCAGGTGAAGGAGTACTTAGAACATGCTAACGCAGTTAGGAGTACCAGGTGAAGGATTACTTAGAACATGCTAACGCAGTTAGAAGTACTAAGACCAGCTAACGCAGTTAGAAGTAATATAACCAGCTGCCGCAGGCAATAATGAGGTGCAGCTGAGGTCATACTGGAAACCAGCACAGAGTTATCTGGTGCCAGTCCAGAGAATCCTAGCAGACAACAAGGTCAAGGGTTTCTGTACCATTGGATACTTTGGTGAAGGAACTCAAGGGTTACTGGAACAGGGAATAAATGATCTGTATCTGTGATACCACATATGACATTCTGACTCCGTCGGTGATTTGATTCTGGAGTGACAGACGACTCACAACTGACGTCAGTAGTGATCTAATTTCTAGTTGGTGAATGAAGTGATTTTGGAGTGACAGACGGGTTAATTTCGAAGTGATTTCTGACTCGATTTTGGAGTGATGAGTGAGTTGATTTCGACTTGGTGAATGGGTTGATTTTTGCTTGATGGACAAGCTGCCGCAGGCAATGATAACAACAAGCTAACGCAGTTAGAAGTACTAAGACCAGCTGCCGCAGGCAATAGAGAGGTGCAGCTGCACCAGCAGTTGGAGAAGCAGTACTACTAACAACAAGCTAACGCAGTTAGAAGTATTGAGACCACCTAACACAGTTAGAAGTATTAACATCAAGCTGCCGCAGGCAATAAAGAGGTGCATATTAGGTCGCACTGGAAACCAGCACAGAGTTACCTGGTGCCTCTCCAGAGATTGATGGCTGATGGATCCCGGAAGGGTTTCTGTACTCTGGGATACTTTGGTGATGGAACTGGTAACGGGTTACTGGAACAGGGTATAAATGACTTGTATCTCTAGGGGTGGCATGGCCACGACTCAGAATCTGATTCTGTCTCCGTCGGTGATTTGATTTTGGAGTTATGAGTGAGTTGATTTTCACTTGTTGAATGACCTGGTTAATAACTGGATTACCAAGCTGCCGCAGGCAAGAGAACTCAATTCAAGTGTAACCACAATACCAGCTGCCGCAATTAGAAGTAATAAGACCAGCTGCCGCAGGCAATAAGTAGGTGCAGCTGCACCAGCAGTTGGAGAAGCAGTACTACTAACAACAAAGCTAACGCAGTTAGAAGTACTAACACCAGCTAACGCAGTTAGAAGTACTAAGACCAGCTAACGCAGGCATTAAAGAGGTGTAGTTGCACCAGCGTTGGAGTTATATAGTCTCTCTATATCTGGTGGCATCAATAGTGTTACTGTCGATACAGGATACCATAGAGTATCTACAGCACAATCTGCAAACAGGTGCAAGAGGTCACCGATCAGATCAGTATTAGAGTGTTTGTGAAGTGACAGATGACTTGATTCTGAAATGACCAATGACTCAGAAGTCGAGTGATTTCGAGCTGACAGAGAACTTAATTTTCAGTTGGCTGGTAACGTGTTAGTGAAGTGGTCAATGACTTGTTAGTTGCTTGGCCAATGACTTGATTTCCAGTTGGTGAATGACTTGATTTTGTTGTGATTTCCGGTCGAAGGGCAACTTGTTTGCTATGTGATTAATGACTTCGTATCTACGTCTCTAGTGACATGGTTACTACCTGTCAAACAACTTGCTGGACGTCTGTGTCACTACGGAGTTATTGTGTGATTACCATTTGGTTACTAGAATTGTGGGTTTGACCCCAGTAGCACCCCATAAATCAGCCAGCAACACTAGAAAATCACCATAGAATCACAATTAACACACAAATCCAGCAATGAATGGATTGTATGTCGGATGTTAGACAGGATCTATGGCAAGTACATATTGCATGATAAATATGGTTTCCAGTATACTTGGGTCATGTTATCGCCTGTCCACTTGATGTCCAGTTGGCCAAACGTCAGGTGACCTTATCACAACATACACCATAACCTTATCACAATGTACACCATAACCTTATCACTAGATACGCCATGATATCACCTTATACAACAGTTGATTGCAATTCGTTATGACAGATCTACTATGCATTGAGCAACGCTCAGGGGCATACTTGGCACAAGATGTGATACAATACAAATACGTAGTAGGGTTATAAGCAGTATATTGTCATTAATGTGTTAATATCAGCTTTAGATGGAAAGTTTCTAGCCTTATTCATCAAAAGTAATCCGTTCAGGAGTCTGCAGAGCCTCAGTAATATATCTGTGAAACACCTTAAAGTGCTTTAAATTATAATGCTCATCATTGACAGATTTAAATAGACAAGTGAGATTGTAATACAGCGTGTCAATAAGCAGCCCACGTATGCAAGATAAATTTCTTTTAGATATCATTCCACTTGGCAACATAGATAGCCTCAAGGCAAGCAAGACAGGCATTTTGATGTAATCGAGAGCCTTTAAGTGTTTGATTTCTTTTTTTATTTCCAGTAAATCTTCATCATCGGGCTCATATATAATTAGATGGGACACGATTTGATTGAGACGGTCTTCAGCACGTTCGATAGCATTCCTGGGCGATACATGTGTATAATGCAAGTCATTACCTTTATGATCCATAAAAGCGATTTTAAATTTACAAACATGGTCCACAGTGTACACAGGTTGGTGTATTACCTTCTTTTTAGTTTTGCTAGCTATGACATGACCAGTGATGATGCTCACAATAGCGGTGACTCCGAGCATCCACCTGGTTATTTTACCAACACGCTGATATCCTGCCACCATTTTGGACCTGGACGAAGTAAGACTTATTGCTATCTTCAAGATACTCGATGGAACTACGTTAAATGTTATGGACGTAACTGCAGGTGAATGGTACCCGTCTAAGTCAAGTCTATTATGAAGATTCTATATATACGAACTATGGACTTTGTCCAAAAATGAGTTGAATGTATTTCAGCTGTGCCTAAGCTTACGCTGGGATAGGTGTGAAGCATGGAATCTATAGCGATGGTGCTTTAGCGCTCAGGAATCTAGGGCCATTCCCAGGTGTCTATCGCGTTGTAACATATTACCCCATACTGTCTAATTCATAAAAATCATGGTACCAACACAAACCAGGTTGCTACAACGTTACAAAGCTGTTGCACATTGGCCCAGTGAACTGATTCACAATGGTTGAGTCAACACTATTGGATGTATACGTTGTCCTTTTGAGAATATTGATTACTAGAGACCACGTGTTTTTTGATCCACAGAAAACAAAGGTCACTAGAACCCCCAAATCATCACATTATGATCCACAATGTTAGATTCCACAGAGACATGACTGCAAAGGGGCCACTATGTTGTCAGACTCAACTGCGTTACAGTTTGCCAGAGTTCCAAAACACAGGTAGCTCTTATAAACGGTTGCTTGCCACGTTGCTCCCTCAGATTTTGTCCAGATGGAATATATGCTAGCAACCATATAGGGTCGGACGGCTGTGCGCCTTTGGCTAGGTTCCAAAAACCTCCTGCAATAGCGGGGCGAATGAGAGTCCAAAGGTTTCGAACGAGTGCGATATTTCTTGCATTTCCTGCTTGATTTCAGCGAGGTGCTTTGGCAGTAGTTGCGATTTTGGTGCCGCCTCTATCGATTGCTTGAGTATGGCGAGAAACTGGAATATAGTCTTCCTCATGTGAGACCTCAGATTGGCATCTACCGAGCCAAACACGAGTTTGTAGCACGACAGAATAGAGTATATCATCGTTTTGAACGTTAGCGCCAGCTCGTGGATCCCCCTGTTACCCTTTAGAATCTAGGAGCGTCCATGACATACCTGTGTACGTTTTCGTCGAACATTGCCTCCACGGCCTTCAGGCGTTCTAGCAGGTACTTGCTCCGATTGGCTACGTAGCCCAGGGCTATTTGCTCATCGCTTGAGATGCCTATAATCCTCATGTCCGCGAATATCTTCAGTGTATCATTGATGTTATTGCTGAATGACTCATACAGTTCCTGCTCCAACTTGCGTTTGAGACCATACACATTGTCCTTAAGGACCTGAACAACAGTGCCATCTTGCACCTTGGAGAGATGTTCCCATGCTGATTTGCGTTAGTCTTTATGCACCATCGATGAAGCAGTAATATAATAGGTGTTGGTAAATCACATTGTGAACACTGGAATCAAAAGAAAAAAGTGATTGTCTTATTGCAGTATGTCCTGTACATAGAGTAATATAATGTGGTTATAGAGTAACATGTCTACATCTTATAGCGCATAATGGATAGTGTAGATAATCTCCGAATGATATTTGGCAATTAGTCGCATATTTGACATATAATATGGCAAAAGGCAGCATGTATATTGTTCCTATTTTTTAAATACAATATCAATAATAATTTATCTCATGACGTCACTGCTTTGATTTGTCATATACCATATAATATCTGGTTCAACTATAAATTTGTGCAGAGTATTTCAGTGTATGTTTAATCTGTCATCTGGTCTATAATGTTACGGATAATTCATGACGTTGTCCCTAGATCCTAAAGTTTGATAACAACTCGTAAATATGCTTTTGAATATGATTTGGATGATAGATTAGATATATACAATTTTAATATTGTTTAATATATGGACATATATTCATTTTAAAGAAGAGAACCTAACAGCACTGCTACCACCAAGTGATATCGACCCGTATATACATAAATAAGATAAGATATATTACTAAACCTAATACCTTTATTGGTCTTTAACGCAAATGAATATCATTTCCTCATGAATATCAAGCGATCTATCGCTGGTAAAACTGGGCAGTAACTAGGTGCATTTAGAGCGTAATGATGACTGTTGACTGAAGTAACAAGCACCAACAAGCATTATTTTATTCATGGGCTAGCAAAACGAAAATATCTTTAAAATGCGTTTAATGATTTTATCTGCAACTGGAAATTTTCTCGCTAGCACTAGTTACCCTAGATAATTTGTGCCACGTTTTCCAGCTATAATGTTTTTTAACGCCACATAAAAGTAAATACTATTAAATAATCACCGGATTGCACTAGGAAATGAAAACTTATTGTTGTATGAAGTGGGCTGCTATCCATGCCATCTTGCAAATAATGCTTTCCCACATCATTAGTGCTGTAGAATTAGATATCAAAGGTACGTTTATACTTCCAGATATAGATGTTTACGAGGGAACATATGAAAATGGCGGCGTATACAGGATGTACCACTCTAAAACATTCGCAATACATTCAGTCTCATACGGGAAGATATTGTGGATATTCGATCGACTTGACGTTCGGCTACAAGATGTATATGTGCAGGAATACAAACGTGGTGTACATACATTTGTTGCGATAAGCTGTTTTTATGCGTTGCATGAAATCTCACTAAATTCTTATTATTTCAGCATTACGACTGATGGGGAAAAGGACATGATTAGCAGGAGCGTAAGAAAGTTTCATGATGGCCCTATTTCACTAATTTTGGACCTCAATTCCGTGGCAGCACATCCATATATAACTAAGAGGGACAAGGGGTTTGGCGAGGGTGTATTTGGTGTCTGGTCAATTATCCCATGTAACCCTTATGAACATAGAAAAACGAATGCAGGAAGATTAAGGCAGAGCAATGGTGTGTTTCTGTTATCACCAATTATTAATATTGATGACTCTAATAATCCTGATGACCCGCCGTCATCACTCATCTCCCATGCTATTAAAATTAAAAGGCAAAGAAAAGGTTGGTATACGTTATGGATTAGAATTCGCCCACAAGGTGTACAACACTCGTTATGGGTACCTGAAGTTGCTAATGGCATATTTATACCACATAATATACTACAATCACACTCATTTGTGTTACGACCACTTACGAAGTTTAATAGATCAATTGTTGGCACAATCCTTGTAGACATCTCTAGCCTTGAGAATGCGAATATTCTGATTGTGATCTTAGCAAACATAAGAAGGGGTAATTGGATCTACACTCAGTACAGCATTGTTCCTTTGAGCACCTCAGTCTATACGCCTGTTGAAGTTATAGATTCGAGGTTAAACAGCATGATATTCGTGAGTTCGCCAGAAAATATTGTGACACATGTAGAACTATTTCGTCATGACATAACCCATGCACAGTATCTTCTAGTTCATATGAGGAGAATCGTTGACGGGATCCCACCAAGGAAACAACAGCCTGACCAACACGTGAAAATATATAAACGCATTGATAAAGGTCAAACCACAATATACTTTGATATGTCAGAGTATTGGTTAGATTATTACGTTGATGCGTTCAAGAATGTAGTCATATATCCTGCAGTGGAAAACCAAGGTGCGCGTGAAATAATCATGTGCACTATTTAAATATCACACCCACATATATTTGGTGAAATGACTAATAAAATGTTTCGCCATCTCTTCAATTATCAAACCAATCAGTCGAATGATATTGAACAGGTCTTCATTTCTTTTCTTGAATAATTCATAAGGTGCTTATGTATTTTAAGGATTTATTTATTTCTAGATAACTGCTGACATAAAACATTATTGGCGACTTGTATTTTATTGACATATTGCCACCAATTTCTATGGTTTGCGTCATCTGTTCTATATAGCAATACTGGCTTACCGCTATTCTGTGTTCACCGACAATCATTAACTCATTACCATGCTATCATTGAACTGCCACAATTTACATAGCTCATATGAGATACTATAATGAAACACATTAATTCAAAGTCTAGATTCTGTAAAGCCAACCTAGGGACCCAAAGTGTTTATTATATCGCTACACAGCTATTAGATAACACAGAAGATCATCGCTTTCCAAAATGACACATTAGTTCAATTTCTGTCATTCTGTGAGCACTATGTACTTTACTCATGTCAAGCTGGTGTTGTTAGGATCAATGAGAGCGATGGAATCCATGCCCAGGCACTTTGCAAAATTGCGATGGCAATTGCCATCCACACATCTGATGCACTGCGTACTATACTCATCTGTACTACATGGTTCGTAACAATTATCCTTTACACATTGCGCTTGCTTAACAATGCAGAAGATGCAAAATGGTGTAATTTTATGCGTCCCATTCCTAAAGAGGGCCCTCTGGAGTTTAGTAGCAAAGTTCATTCTGCTATTTCGGGGTGTTATACTATGTTTTTGCGTTATCCATTTCATTATTGACGATCTAATAACGCCAAGAGCCGAAATGGAGTCTTCACCAACTGGTTGTCCTTTTATACCCAGTTGAACAAAATCTTCCTCTGTACACCTGCCCTCGGGTGTAACCCTTTGGCATATTGCTATCATTAATGAAATGATAATGCGAAGCGAATTGTGTATAGCCATGGTATATGTTGTATTTGTGTTGACATAATACGTACTAATGTGAGTACATCAATAAATTTAGTTTCTTAAAGGTGAGAAAATTGCTGCATTGAGGAAAAAAATCAATATTGAAATCAAGATGCCAATATTCTTTTGCCTAACCTTCCAGCATCATATGTAGGACTTTATATGTTCTCTATTATTACCGTTCATTTGTCAAATTAAGGGAACGTTTTCTTGCCTAAAATGTTGAATGGGATGGCATCTTCAAATAGACTGTCGCATCAGCCAAACTTGCATAATCATGTACAGATTTCTACAAGGGTAATGATAACGGCATATTGCGATATTTTACTCATTGGACAGATCTCTAGGACTTATAAATGCTTCATGTGAATACCACCACCATCAACACAGGAACCTGAGTGGACACGCGTTTATGTTGTGATATGCAGAGTTATAGACTGCAGAGACAACTGTGGTACTATTTAACCAATAAAGAATAATCGCGATCTCAATGTAAACATTATTCATAGAAGACACTGGGGTCATGTTGTTAATGTCTATAAATATGATATGTTTCGTATAGTATAGATAGATTATTAGTACAATGAGAGCCATGTTTGAGTATGATGATAGATACAAGCATCTTTATCAATTACTAAAACTATTGTCACTATACCGTCTGATATTTTGATACAAGTGTTGGGGT
The DNA here is from genome assembly GCA_023705535.2 of Babesia ovis. Classification (NCBI taxonomy): domain Eukaryota; phylum Apicomplexa; class Aconoidasida; order Piroplasmida; family Babesiidae; genus Babesia; species Babesia ovis. The sequence continues at coordinate 43,293 of BLIY01000003.1, forward strand.
TTCATCATTTGACCTCAGTTAGACTGATGCGCATCTAATATACCCTTCCAAAATACCCTTTGTCTCTACTTCTAACTTTTGTCACTTCCGTTCATCACCGTCCTATCTTGCACCTCATTCCTATGTGAAGCACCAAGTACGACAATAACAACAAACTGTAAAAGACAGATTTAGAACATAAACTTCTGTAACAATGTGAATATATATTGTTGTATATAAGATTATACGATGTGAATGAAGGCAATAATGCCCTTCAGAAACGCTGGTGAGCACCGTCACCATGCATGTTTGCGCTGATGACCTTAACGTTGGGGATGTTCAGCTTGAGGAAGGTCAACATGTCAGCAGTGTCCTGGTCGACCTGGATCAGAGGCACGTCAACCTCTGAACGCTCGGGGACGTAGTCCATACGACGCTCACGCTCCTCCTCTTGCAGTTTCAACGAAATGCCACGAACTGGACCCTTCTGGATGCGACGCATCAAGTGGGTGATGAAACCAGCAACCTTGTTGCGCATACGTTTAGATGGGATCTGAGCCACCTCCTCAGCCACCTTTTTGTTGAAGTGGAAGTCCAAACCCAGCTTGGCGTAGTACTTCTCCACGATCTGACGCGCAGCGCGCTTCACGGTCTTGGTACGGACGCGACCCTGCGGTCCATTATACAAGAGGCATCGGTAGGGAGCCACCAACAGTGGCGACACAATAGAGATGCACCAACTATATATGGAAGCAAATAGGTCAATAGCCACGCAACATACAAACACGGCAGCCAGGAAAAGAAAACAAACAGGGCAGGTAACCTACCATCTTGGTCCTGCTTGGATGGCCGACTCTTCAAGACTTCGACAAGGATAAAACACAATGCTGCACAGCGATTTGCAGTACAACACGTCCACCGATTAGCCAGTGAAATTAATGGTTGCCAGTAGCCTTTGTTAGTTGGATGCCGAAATCAATCGCCTTTTCGTGCTCACTGCTCTGTGGGGACGCGGCCACGTTTCCACCTCTCCCTCAAGAAGTCTACAGACAATATAGATTGTTGTAGAATTTGATGTATATACTTGTGTGAACGGCTATATAACCGTCTGTGTGCAGCACATTGTCCACTGTTCGCCCCGATGCGTAAATGTTCCGGTAACTAGGTAACTCAACAATAGTTGCTCCAGAACGTTGTGTAAGGTTAAACTACGGTAGTATTATAGTTTGAATAATGTAGAGAACATACAGCATTGTGCTATAACGATGTGCCGCATACTGCTGCTGCACTGCTTGTCATCATCATCCTACTGTTATATTAATTTCATTATGTACACAAATACCGCGAACGTTACACACACTGTTGTTTATAATTATAACATCACTAGCTCAATGACTTTTTTATGAGTTGCAACTAGAGATATAAGCTTCACTGCTATATACAACCATTTTCTTTTACCATTGGAATAAAGCGTTGATAGTTTCATCTTGCTATCTACACCAACAACATCACCATATAACTTCCAATGGTTGTGTTCACATCAATAATGGTATGTGCCGATTGGCGTTTCTGCATGGTTGTTTAACGTTGCCAATCTTGCATTTTTTGCACCCAGTAAAAATATTAAGGTGATGATAATACGTCCTCACCCATGGGCTATAGATGTTGTTTCGGTTTCATCATTGGATGCGTAAGAGCTTATCTTCAACAGTGATATCGAACTGGTTAGAGGAATAGATTTTATCATCAGCTGCAAATAAGACCCTGAAAAATGAACACAAATACACCAGAGGCCTAAAATAGTTGATTTGGGACGATGATATATATATGCTACGCGTTAGCGGTTTTTGTTATTAATATACACGTGCGTAATAAGGCTATCAAAACATGATACCGGAAGACGGGACGCCTTTGACGGACCATCTAACTACATCCTTCATAAGTAGCCACGAGGGTCACGGCTGTATTTTTAAAAGTGCTTTAAAAGCGGGAGAAATTTTATATGACAAACCATTATATTCTTACATTCACCACTTTTCAAGGTATGCGACAGGATTTGTAATATCACTATGTTATAGGAAAGCATGCTTAATATGTGATCATTGTTTCAGACCTATAGGATCATTGATTGAAAACATCAACCATCTTTTGCAATTGTTTGTTTGATTAATGTTTTCATGACTATTGTACAGGGGACATACAAAACTTTCGGCAAACGCATACAACTTGATATCGCTTCGCAATGTGGTTTGTATGCAACTAAAATTGAGTCAATTGGCGACAGAATCTTAGCGACACAAATCCCAGCCGCTGCAAGAGATGCCATCGTATATTCTGCTCTCCCACCTGTATGGAGGTAGTCGTTCTATATGAATTCATTGATTAAGGTTGTAGGATTCCGGCGCCACCCACAAATTGCTTTGTGAAATAATGACTACTATGGAGCATAATGATTGGTTCGCATTTAAGAGGTAGCCCATTCGTTCCCATATGCATACAACTCTTCAGATATTGCCTAAAGACGAACGAGAATTTCTATTTTGTCGGTAAGAAAGTTCTTATGTCTTCTATGGAATATAGGGTGGATATACCTGAACATAATTGCAGAGGTTATAATCAATAATGGCCGCCTCGATCATCTTATGGATCAATTGTCAGAATATTATGAGGCTCCGTGGTGAGTGATACATATATACTTTCTATCATTGTTACTATAAGTGACACAATGTATAAGACTGGATATTTGAATGTCATGGGTTTAAATTAGTAATTCAAATCATCTAGTATTATGGTAGATCTTTTGCTAATACCCACGTTTCACATACCTTAATATTTTATTTAGGCACACTATACCGTGCAAACCTGATGACACATATCTATCTGAGAACGACAAATTTGAGAGGTTAGCATGCTTATATGCCGATGACCTAAAATTTAAACAGCGCATCACACGCATTTCGACTATTATCCTCTACACTTATGAGCTATATTCATAGGATACAAGAGAAAAATTTAGATGTAGTCAATAGATTTTTTCACATGGATTACTTCCTTCATCTACTGGTTGGTTAAGTATCTCATCTGTTATACTCCACAGGGAAAGGTCGAACTAGTGGCAGTTGAGATTGAAATTGAGAATCCTCTCAATAGGCACCTAGAGCGGTTAATGGAGGATCCGTCCATCAAATACGTCATAGGCGAGGTTTGCCTGTTGTTATGCTGGAACATGTTATGCAGAGTTTGGCCCATATAAAGTGCCTATTATACGGTATATCAATGTTTGATATTGATTAAACAACGATCAGGGCTGGATTATTCTGATCAGGATATCGATTATCAGTAAGTTTTAAATACATACATACGGTTCATGTCACTGCAGAAACATCCACTTGCCTGATATTTTGGGCGTGGGAATTTATGAATCATTATCACGGCTAAACCACTCATGTCGTCCCAATTTAGAAATTGATTATGATCAGGATAACGTTGCACGGGTTCGGTATCTTGCTATCTAGTATACACAGCATACATAGGTACAACTGATTCGGCCAGTTTCTAAGGGTGATCAGGCAACAATTGCGTACATAGATGTATCATTACCACTTGAAGAGCGTAGGAAGGAGCTATGGAACGTTAGTGCCGTACCAAATATATACATCGAGTTGCAGAATTACCAATTCACATGTCATTGTGAGAAATGCCTAGATGAGGATACAAAATGCAAAACTCACGAACCTAAAGACAATGTCTAGCATCTACAATCGCAACAAATACATTACATTCCAGGAATCCGGAGAGCATTAGAGAAAATATCTTCTGTAAGGCAGGACTACGCATTACACACTAGAATACAATCAGAGGTATAACACACGTCAACCTCAGCATTCACAATTCATCTATCATATTTATACTTTTAGTCGTAGCTGAGTCTCGACTACCATGGTCGATCTTCCTGTGGTTTCTTTCGAAGAGTTTTTGGAAGCTTTGATTGCTGACCGCATTCTAGACTTGAATTATGATGGTATCCTGCCACGTTTGGTTGTAAGTGTCCGGAAAAGTTATAGTGAAGGGTTGTCTACACCTTTTGGACCTCTATCGTCTGCGGCAGCAATATTCCTCAAGGCTTCTCAACACAAGGACACGTATCGCCGCAACCCATCGGAACCCATATTCAAACCACATGAAGCCCGTAAATACATCCAACAGCGCAATACAATCATCCATTGGTTCAAAAGAGCCAAAGAACAGCCTTCTCGGCGTGATTTCCCTGCGCCTGACCCAGTTGAGACTTTAGTAAGAATCTTTAATTATTCACGTTACAGACGCCGGGACAATGAAATCAACGCAGGTATGTTTATATTACACTTGAGTAATTAGTAGAATACATTTAATTTGTTTTGTTTATTCTGGATGTAATAATGTCACGTTTTCAGATACCATTTGGAACGACGTCATTACCGGAGATGAGTTGTCTTTCACGGATTCTGACACGGATGACACTTCGGATGTACATAAGGACGATGCAGATGGCGCTCGACCTTCGGATAGCGGAGAAATTGACAGTGAATCTACTTTGGTAAAAGCAGAAGTGACCGCATTACCTCACGTCACATCTAATACAACATCGCATATGAACATTTGCACTGGATCTTCCAAAGATCCATACACCAACGGTATATTTACCTCACATCCTTCTGTTAAAGAAGAGTGTCCGGATCCTGGAGGCAGTGTACATTATACTTCGGGGATCAACGATGACCCGTCGGCTATTGACGTCATTGCAATCGGAATAACAGAAATTGATAGATGCAAAGGTGAAAATGTAGTTGTTGAGGCTGAATCGACTTCAAACAATAATAGTGATATAGTGTCGCCCGACTGCTGCAGGGATGATACAGTTGGCAATTCCACCGATACAAATGGTCCGGTTGCTATCAATCCACCTGTGGAGGCCACTACATCAGAGGGTGAGGATAGAAAATACTTTTGCAACACGGCTGTGGTATTTTATGGCGGTGCAAATTTGGTAACAGCGTGTTACTATTTCATTAAGCAACTGGTTTCCAAGCCAATAAGTGATCTGATTTCATATCCGGAGCACCTGCGGTCCCGACACTCTTTCATACTATGGCAAAATGCACATTTGCAACACATTTGTTGTCGTGAGCTTATGTTTGCATATTCGAGCAACGAAATTACACACGCAAAGCTGGTAGAGATTTTGACTAACAAGAAGAGTAAATGTTGCGTGTTAGAGGACATCGATCTTTTACCAACTGACTTACAGTTGCTGATAAGTAAGCAGGCTCAAAAAAATGATCGACCTTTCCTTTTTTTGACTCGTAATATTCACCAAATATCCCTGAGGATTCGGAGTTTATCGTTCACTTTCCGTGTTCCTCCTATCGATGTTACCATGTTAATTGAATCAGCGCTCTCTAGTAAATTATGTCCGACACTTTTTGCGGGTGTCCCGCGTAACTCAATCGTTGAATTTGCAACACGTGCAAGAGATGATTTGTTATGGTTCTACCATGGAATGATTAATTTACAACAGAAAAAATTTTTTTCATTCCGTCGTGATATCCTACCTCTAAAGCGAATCGTACACTGCATAGCCTTTCAGGAAAAGAATTTGCGCACAATCATGTTTATTAAGGACACTGTGACGAATCTAGTTCCCATTTATATGCGCAACCCCTTTATATTTTGGTTGGATTTTCTAGATGAATTTGATTCGGTTGTTCGGAGTAATATGCTGGGGACTAAAGAGCGTTTACATCATCTGATCGCTGAGGTTAGTGACTACAAATACGCTTATTATAGATTCCATATTCACATACTTTCAGTGTCATCTTTACATTATTTCCCTATTAATGCTATAGTCTGATTAATTTATACATCATTCTATTTCCTATTATGTCATATATTTTCGTTAGTCATGCACACAGAACAACATGGTACATTTACTGTGAATAGATGATATAACTATATTGAATGTCGATCATGTTGTGTGAGTTATTCCAACATAGCCGTACCAGTGTGACGTATGCCGATCGACATGTATATGGCATTTGCTAATATTATCACAGAAATCGACTATTTTGGCAAATGTTCCAGATCCACGCACAACACTCGAAGCTACATTTTTGGAAATGATGGACATTGTCAGCGTGGATGCTCCAGTGCGGCTGTGAAACCTTGCGGCGCATCTATTAAACCACCTCGCGTTCATAATCTTCATCGTACTCAATCTCCATATGCGCCATGGCTGCTTATAATTAACGATTGTCTCATTAAAAATGACATAATGTATATATACTATATGCACCATAGATGTGTACATTCACGAGCAGATTGTAATGTACATATGGAACATGTTACACGCGATAGTGATTTGTGCAGTCAACATTACCTCTCTTCGACCTTGTTTTCTTCGGCACAACTTCTTCTTCTTCATCCTTTTCGCCTTCCACTTCAACTTCTTGTTCAAACTGATACAGTTCACCATACGTTCCCTGCATAATATGGCTACTACTACAATTTAACATACCCTTGACAGACGGCCAAGGAGTTCTTTTTCGATTGCATTATCCAACCTGGCTGCAATTTCTGCCTTCTTCTCACGTATAAGTTCACGCCGTTCAGTTTTTTTCTTGATTGGTGCCACTTTTGTCTTTTGTACAAGGGCTTCCCTTCTCATCCTACTCAAAACCTCTCGCCAACGTTTTAATCTTAGTCTACACTTTTGTGTAAGATGCTCCGCGATTCCAACTTTTGTTGCTTCATTTATTTGTGACAATGATTCTGCAAGATTCTTCGAGAGTTTGAGGCGCTCCCACTGTTCACGGGGAGTATGGGAGCGTTCTGCCGTCTTCATACAGAGAAACAAAGAACCTGTTCAGTTATATAAGGACTAATCAACCAACGTTCCACACATTCACAAAACAACGATGCACAATATAGATACAGCTATCTCGTGCTATAATAGATACATCGGCTTATACCGTATGTCGAGTTGACGTACCTTGGTCTTCGATCACCGTGGCGTAGTTGCTATTGGCTAGCGGGCAACTACCGCGATTACACAATCCAGTCACATTATAGACATTCGTACAAAAGTCCTTCGTGTTGGTGCTGTAACACATTAAACAGAGTTTTGGCTAGGCTGCAATTACCTCTTTCTAAAGGAACAGAAATCGTCCTTTATGAGCTGCCATACGACATCATCACTCATTTTACCAATATAGTAAACCAGGACGCTTCTTGAAGATACCTTTTAGCAATCTTGAGGTCAAAAAATGGCGTTCTCAACCCACTGGGAGGGCAATCCACGTCAGAAAAAGCACAGTAACCAGAAACCACCCATTGGAATGAGTACATAACCTCTATTGTACCACTATTTGCAAGCAGGTAACAGTATTTATTAAGAATCCTCCGGTAATGTGTATGTTTGATGGTGTGAGACCTGTCTACAAGAGTTGTCCAGAAGGACACTTTTTACACTTTTAAGGCACTTATCTGCTTGTTAAAAATCTACAATTTAATCCACAAAAGGAATTTTGTAAATTGATTTTTTGCTGAAACTTTATCTACTTGGACCTTCCCATCACACGCGCCTCTTGTTGACGTATATCTCAACACGCTATCGCATGATCTAATCCTTCAAGACCTGTGTATCACCTCTTCTGGGAGGTATCGGGGCCTGTGTAATATCACTGATTAAACGTGTCATATGGGAGGTGTAGAAGACTAATGCCTATTTTGCGTTGAGGCACCTCAATTGTTTTTCCTATTTAATACAAGATGTTTGGCTTCGGCACACCTCAGGTGCCTTCCAGCGCCATTCCTCCACTGCCTAAAGATGACACGAATATCACCGGCAAGTGTAGGTTTCATGGAAATCTTGATTATTATTTTGTTCAGTCGATCCAACAGCACTGGAACGCGGGGCGAAGGCTTTGAAGATGCTGGATTCCTCGCCGAATGCACAGAAAGCGTTTGAACTAACAAAGCTGCAGGAGATGACACGCCAACAGGAGATTCAGAAGGAGATCCAACAGATGCATCTTAGGCAGAGTGAGCTTGGCGCACAACGGGCGCGTGTTGAAAGCGACGAGAAGCGCAAACTTATGGCACAACAACAGGAACAAGATCGCATTACTGCCCAATACAAGGCCAAACTTGAGGCGGAAGCCTACCAAAAAAAATTACAGGATCAACGTCGTCAGAATGAGGAATGGTTGCAACAACAGCATCAGCAATTTCTACGCCAAGAGGAGGCCCGGAAGAAGACAGAGATGGAAATCCTCAACATGCGTAAGGCACAGATTCGTGAAGAGAAGGCTTTAGAACGGGAGAACATGAAGGCACGTGTTCAGGAGGAGGGCCGTGTACGAATCGAGCAGGAGCGAAAGAATTTCGATATCCATGTCAAGATGATGAAGGAACGCTCGGTAGAAGAGCGTAAAACAAAGCTTGAGTCATTACACGTGACCTTTTCATCACTTGGAACTGCATTTTCGTCGCTGTTGGCTGATAAGCAACGTCTCACTGCCGGGGTATGATTGTGCTATTTTCATTAATCTTTTTTACAGGTGACAGCTTTAAGCGCTCTAGCCCTGGGTATTTACGGTGCGAAGAACGGCACACGATTGGCTGGACGCGTTTTGGTATGCTAACTTTATATAGTCAATACACTGGCCTTTAGGAGAAGCGGTTAGGTAAACCCCCTCTGGTGCGTGAAACTTCACGATGGACACTAATGGGTGGCATTCGAAGCATTTTCTCTAGATCGCCATTTTCTAGAGGATCGATCCCAATAAACAAAATAGTGCTCGACAACAGTTTACATCAACGTCTTTCTTGGACAACCAATTCACTTGTTACTGCTAAGAAGAACGGCGCCCCCTTTCGCAACTTGCTCCTTTATGGTCCCCCAGGTACAGGAAAGACCCTTTTCGCGAAAACGTATGTTTGCCTCCAGGTGAATTGTTACATTGTGTGTTAGTGTGGCTAAGAACAGCGGTATGGACTTCGCAATAATGACCGGCGGTGACGTGGGCCCCCTTCAAGAGGAGGCAGCCAGCGAGATAAACAAACTATTTAAATGGGCTAAAAAAACCAAGAAAGGACTACTTCTCTTCATCGATGAAGCTGATGCTTTTTTGCGTCAAGGTCGTTCTTCTGCCCATGGAATGTCAGAAAACATGCGGAATGCACTTTCAGCCTTCCTATATCATACTGGCACGGAGAGCAAGGAGCTTTCCCTGATTCTTGCAACTAACGAACGTGATATACTGGACAAGGCTGTTCTGGACCGTATGGACGAGCAGTACGAGTTTGGGTTGCCCAAACTGGAGGAGCGCAAGCGCATGATTAGCATGTTCATGAAGGAATATGTACTCACACCTACTACAAGTGGGACTACGGTTGAAATCGACGAGAAGATCAACGACGATTTTTTTGCCAATGTGGCTGAACGTACGGAAGGCTTTTCGGGTAGACAACTCTCAAAGATGTGTATTGCGATTCAGAGTGCAGTTTTCGGTTCTGGTGCTAAGAAGCTCACCCTCGAGTTAGCTGATACGGTCATTAACTGGCACATTAATGAACACCGCAAAGGGGAGGGCAAAAACAGAGAATAGCATTGACTCCACCTTAATGTCACACAGAAGAGCTACTTTCATGTATTTGTAAATAAGCGATTGAGTCCCATGTTTTGTTGTACAATAGACCATAACTTGTGTTTTAACTGTCTACAATTAGTGGTGGTTGTTTATTTACCAAAAAAAGCACATCGTCCTTCCATCGAGGGATCCGATGTACAGGTTTGAGATCCAAATCTATCAAAGAAAATCTGAAAAAGTTTGGTTTATTTTCAGCCTTGTTAGTGCTTTCATGGAAGAGTACGTTGAGTACAATAGAAAGATCCATGGCCGTTCTGCCACCAAGATAGAGTTCTATCCAACGTCTGGTCGCTTCAAGCGCCCTTTTACACTTCTTCAACAAAACTCGTCTCTTTGCTTGAAATTTATCTACACTATCCAATGGCGATTTACCATCAGAATTGTTGTGTTCGGTATTTCGCTGAAGACTGTTGGCAGGTGCTGGATGCAGGCTCCTATTTAAACATGAGAGCATAGACTCGAGTTCATTGAATACTACCAATTGAACAGCCTCGTCGTTGGAGCAATAATCCCTTAAAAGCCGTCCTTGTGAGTGTACTGTCAACCCATGGTATAATGAATTGGCATCATATCGGTCAGAAGGGAAATACCTTTTGGTTTGTTTCACTCGGTTTAAAGAGATATTATGGCGCGAAGTGCAAACAGGAACATGTTTAACCGCCAGAAATAGCTTCAAAATATTACAAAGTGAGCAAATCAGTCTACGTCCGATGAGATTGAACACATTCTGTATTCTGTATGCATTTGAATGTTCGCATAATACAAGACCCAATAGCTCTTTCGATAGAAACATGAGATTCTCCGTTATTGCACCAATCTTCAGCTTACTTGTGACCCTTGCATCCTCAATCGGTCTTTCACCAGCAATTCGCGCCAGTACATTACTAAGTGAGTACAGGACATATGCCACAATCTGTTGGCCAGATGCCAGTGCTTGTATATTTAGTATACGGTTCGTTGTTACCTTGTTTTCCACCAAACATCGTGCCACATTGTCCATGCAGGAGGGATCACGCAGCAATATCCCAGGATCCACTTCTATGTTGTCAACAAAGATACGTATGTTGTTTTGAGGTGCCAATGCCAGATAATACAATTCCCTTTTCACATCCTCTTGTGTCATACGAAAGAAGTTAATTGGAGAGTAGTCTGACATTTTGGATTTCCCCAGTGCACCCTCAATTATATGACCAGTCTCATCTGGCCCATCTGAAGGTATTATATTTTGGTACCTAATTCGTGCCTTATACGGTTGGCACATCTGAAACAAACTAGGTACTCCACTGAAGTTAAGCAGACCACATTTTGGTTTCATTTCCACTGAAATGTTCCGATAGTGTCGCATACCTGTTTGTAGCAACGTCCTACCCAGTGAGACACATACACTAATGTTGAATAAGTCCTCCTCGAGTATGGCCAACTCATATTTTAAGGGATCATAAACAACACTGTCATCTCCTAACAGACGTATAGATGACGGTTTTATATGTATTGTTGTCTTTTGTGCCACCTCCTTAACGTGATAGATGCGCTTTTTGTATACAACATCGCTTTGAAAAAGGTTCACCTTCCACCAATTGGCATAATAACCATCTCCCCTTATAACCGGATGCTTACAGGTACATGTTTGTTCTGCTTCATGTGTGCAACCTTCATGATCGTTGTCCAACAACTTCGACAAATACAACCGCAACGTCTTGGCCACATCCCGATCTATGAGACAGCCCACACGTTTTGGTGTACAAAGATCGGAACTATTGCAACATCCTTCTTGCATAAAGAAGCAGAATTCGTCATGGTAGAGCATACGGCGTATGCTCAAGGCCGAATCTGGTTTCCGCGGCAGTTTCAGGACATAGCACTGGTCCCACGACGCTGCGCAATCATGAGATATGTTATATATGAATCTAGAAAACACAAATTCAACAACGATATACGTAGATATCAGTGCAGCAGTATATACATGCCCTAGGCTCTATATGTACAAGGTGTTTACAACTGGTGTCTCTCGATGGTTGAAGCGCGAGCTTATGATAACACTGGTTAAATCACCAACAACCACCAAGAGACGCCTAACGACCACGGTGTAGACTTTCTGTATCAGCCGCAACATTTGAGATTTCCCACGACATCTGCTAGTGGACCTAGAAATGAAATACTCACCTTTGGACTTGTCCGTAAATTTCCATGATTCACGCTCAACACGGTACACAAACTGGCAATTACCAGCGCCTAATGGCGTTAGTCTCATATTTACGACAACGTTGTGTCTCGTGAGAAATATTTAGCAGCACAGGCCACTAGATAGTTCACCTCGCAAGGTAAACGGGCGCTTCGGCGGGCTCTGCGTCGCCTGTAGCAACCAATTTACTCTACCATAATTATACACATGGCATAATAGTTGACGTTTGATGCTTATTGGTTGCAAAAGCAACTGGCGGGGTACTCTGCTGTACCCTCCATGAGATCGCGCCCAGGTCACCATAAACACGCAAGCGCATACACATATGGCTGTAATCTACGTGAAAGATCATCTACATTGCTATGACAAAGCACAGAACGAGCAAATTGACAAGGATTCGTTTTGCTTATCACCCCTTATGCTACACAGACAGATTCATGGAATCCATGGAACCTTGGCAGAAAATTGTTACCAAACAAGTTTCGACACTGTCCTGTTGTCCCGTGATACCGAAAAATTGGTTGCATGAATGATCGCGGAAAATTCGCGGTAGAAGGTATCCTGTGTCACCATTGCCCTTCGCAATGTGTCACTTATAACTTGCTGATATTATCGGTAAGATGGGCCGTAGTTATGTACGCGCGGAATTATCGACAAATCGGACCTATACGGATAATATTTCCATGGAAGGGTGTCGTTGGCCTAGCGAGGAGCAATCTCCAGTGCGCTCTGGCTTGAGTTGGTGTCCCAACGTTTACTGCGAGCCGCCTTCCAACAAATTACAGCACGCCCCTGCTACATCATTCCATACTGCTTGCTCCCAATGTCGTTATACAGGCGCTGTTTACCCGGGAACCCCGTGTGAAGTCCACACCAGGATAGGCCCCTACAAGCGACATTCGGATGCTATATTTGTCGAGCATCAACCAGGAAAGCGTGTTTGCGTGGTATCCAAGGGTGCACTCGCAATGTCTGAAAAGACCCTTCGGCGCGTTGTTCATTCGTACACTGGCGAATCTCTTTCCTATGCTGCTGGCACATGTTTGTGCGGCGTGATCAACAATTACCCTAATCCACCATTATATGCCGATGTAGGTGGTTTTGGACACAATGCAATCGTTGCCAGCACCTTCAAAAATGTGTTTCCATATCCGCAGTTTATGGGTATGAGTACATGTCGAGTGCCAACATCGTCCCCCGATCTTCCGCGTTGTGTTCGTCCTTCCAACTACTGTTGGTCTAGCAAAGAGAATGTGATTGTGTATCTTAATAATGACCAAGAAATCGTGGACGTTCATGGTTGGCGGTACGTTGATACATTGGGCGAAGGGTCATATGGGAAGGTATACTTCGTTCGTAACGAGTTTACCGGTGAGGAATCTGCTTTCAAGCGTATGTTATTACACAAAACCGGTGGTATGCCCCCTGCAATCTTGCGTGAGATTCATTCACTCAAATCCCTGAACCACGACAATGTAATCAAGCTTAACAAGGTCTACATTGGCGACTGCCGGGTATATCTCAGCTTTCCACGAATAGTTGGCGGCAACTTACGCCAGATGTTAGAGAAGCACTACCCCAACGGCATGCCACTAGACGAGGTGAAAGTAATAGCGAGGCAATTAATAGATGGGATCGCTCACATCCATTCTCGGTGCATAATTCACCGTGACATAAAGCCAGAGAACATCCTAGTGCATACTGAGACAAAGACCCTCACGAATGGTTCCAACGCACCATCACCGGATAAAAGCAACAGCAAGGACCGTCATATTGTACCCCATGGTAGGGTGGGTTCGCCACAGCTTGATGACGCAAGCGTGAAACCAAGGATCAAACGCGTGGTGATTACAGATTTCGGTTTGTCTCGAACTCACAAATCACTGGACCATCCGTTGTTCTATAACGACGATTCTAAGTTGATGAACAGTCCAATGTCCCCTGAGGTGGTTACACTTTGCTATAGGCCACCTGAACTCCTTCTTGGCGACTTCCACTATTCGTTTTCGGTAGACATATGGTCTTTGGGCTGTGTGCTATTCGAGTTAATTACTGGCAAGCCGATCTTCGAGGAACGAACTGAATTTGCTTTGCTCATAGCTATGTTCAAAAGGTTTGGCACACCGAAGGAGGAGGACTGGCCTGATCTTACATCCTTACCATTTATGAACCCATCTCTACCCAAGATGAAGACAAAGAGTTCACTATTCGAGTGCGTAGACAAGGCAGACAAAGAATGTATGGATCTACTCGAACGTATGCTGGCTCTGAGTCCCCAGAAGCGCATCACTGCCCGTGAGGCTCTCCATCACCCGTGGATATCAAGCTGCTGATTTATCCCAAAACTTTGTCTATCATAATCTTGGATTATGTTTCGCCATTTTTTTAGTTGCTGGTACAGTGCGTGGTGCCCCTGGTAGCATAAGTTTTGCATTGCACGAATTGCAGTGATATGTCTGCTAGGTATATGATCTAAACCTAGGGGTGCTTACCACTACGGTTTTGTGTGACACTATGGGCGCATCTTTTGTTAAAAGCCCTTTATTCTTCATTTTTTGCCTTTCGAATTTTTTTCGGCCTATGGCAGATGGACATCGTTTTTGCATTCCTTACACTTTTTACGTTGGCGTGCATTTGTCCTTTGGCACCTCACGGTGGTATTGACTCCATGGGTACGGACAACCCCGCAGTTGAAGCAGAGATACAATCCCTGATTCTCTGGTAATGCTGCGTATTTTTGAATCTCAGCAGTGGTGACTTACATCCATTGATATCCTTGAGGTGGCACAGCGCCTGTCGCCTGAAATACAATGAGCACAGAAACACTATGATATATGCGTCATGTTAGATTCTCGTTTCATGGAGTGTAAAATGAATCCATCCTATATAAATGCTACATATAGAGCGGCACATCTTTGTATACTATCTTTGACACAATTTTACCAACTCGTTCATTTATTTGAACGTATTATTAGCGACTAGCAATGTTTATACTCCAATTCAGAATACGGCATATGTATTCGGAATAGCAGTCAAGGCACACATTTTGAAGACATAATACAGCATCGCGGTTCCAACAAGCATCAACACAGACGGATATTTAGTTCTGTTATATACAACACTAGTTAATTCTGCGTAAAAACTTACATCAAGGCGTGTGAAACAGACGGGATAGTGGAGGCTAATTGCACTGCTGCCTCTGCGATATATTGTATCCTTTTCTCTAAATTCTCGATGGATTCAACATTTTGTGGTCCAGTATTACAATTCATTTGTTATTTAACGTTTCGGCCGATTTTTTGCCGTATCAGAGTTAAATTTGTCGCTGTTAATGCCTGTGTAGTGCCGCACGTCTATGTGTCGTGATAGCATCTATAGTTCGCACAACGGAAGACTCTAGCATCTATCAGTCGGCGCTTATTGACAGTATATATCGGATAACATGATATAATCGCATCTATTCAGAAGTATATTGGAGCATACGTTAGGAAGGTCACCACTTGGCAACCAATAGCTTCATTTTGCCGTGTTATCTTCGACATCAATCGCAACAATGACGCACACAGGCGTTCTCCAAATTGCTGTACAGATTCTGGCCGATGCGGGTCACTACAAAACATTGAAAAGGTTGCGGAAGGAATCTGGCGATGATACGGTTGGTATTAGTTTTTGATTCAGATTAATAGCACAAAATGTTTTCATTGTAATCTCATAATGTTGTAGTTACGGCCTGAAAATGTACCTTCGAACATCAGGAATTTCAACTTTAATGCCTTGGCAGCTGGTTTAGTTGCTCCGATCGACAAGGCAATCCCTGACACACAGTCAACCTCTGAAGCCAAGCCAGATAAAACCTCAAATGTAGTTGAAACTGAAGAATCTAATGACAACAGGACTGTTGCCACTTCCGTAATAAACGACACCAAGGCTAAAAAGGCGGCTAAATCCAATGCAGTGCCTAAATGCGACGTTGTTGAAACACCAGGTTAGTTTTAGCATACTGTATATGCATGTTACTCCAGGACGTTTCAAGCGAATCCAAGATGAAGTGTGGTTGAACCGTATTGAGAAGGATGAGTTGAAGCAAAATTCCTATACGATGAAGAACGACGAGTTTTCTTTGAAGGCTGCGCAAGAGCTGATCCAGGTAATTTTACATATTCCATTGCTAGGTGAAATACATTATCATACCAGTTAGAGCACCATTTACTTGTGCTGTATAATGGAAATGATTTGTTGATTGGTTTCACAACACCCTTTAGGTGAAGGGCAAGAACTTCCGTACTGAGAAGATGAAGAAAAAGCGTGCTTCATGGAAGGGTTCAGGTATGTCTAAAAGATATTTATTGGTTTTAAATTCGATATCAATATCCAAATCAAAGTATTGATTGTTATATTTACATCTAGGTGAAATCACTACGCACGTGAACTCCATTACGTTCGACGACTCCGACTGACTGTCTCTGTGTTTCAACAAGGCCTTGACATTGGAAACCGACCAACACAGCATTCAAACCTACGTAATTCGTAGCACATTTCATTAGTACAATGTATTCATATACTAGATTTAGTGTTCAAAGACGATTATTGGCAGTTATGTTTTGGATTACAAAGACATTGCATAGGTCTTCTCTAAACTACAGATGGAGATGCGGCGCAATGAACAGCCTACATAGTGAGTGTCAGAGCATGGGTAGCCTGCCCTATGTACCAAGGCGTTGATACGTTCTCTAGACTAGTGCGATGCGTTTTCTTTGCAGCATTGACGCTCTCTAATTTAAGTTTCTGGCGTTTTGCACCTCGTTCAGCTTGGCACATTTTGTAATAGAGCTCTGCGTTTTCGATTTCTGGCAGCGACTTTCGAGTCTCTTTCGGCGCCTCTATTCCTTTTTTGGGTCTCAGCATTTCGAAGCATCTGGATATTATTGCGGTGTATATTGGCAGGAAATTTTCGGGGTTAATGGTTTTATCCACATAGCCATCCAGAGTTTCCTTGACCATAAGTTGGGCCTCGTATGATATGCTGAAAAACCCAGTTTCCTGGACACACTTTAGAATATCCTCGAAACAGGCTTCATATAATATAATCATGGAGAGCTGCACAATTTCCTGACAGGTAAAGCATTTGAACTCTTCGACCTTGGATCCCGTTTTTGCATATCTATTATGTGCTTGCACATGCTTTTTGTACAACACCGATAGGATCAGGGGCACCAGGGGAAAGAATAATATCCGTTTGGCCACCAATGGCAAATGTGACATGCCGCACATGGCACCATATAGCACGGTGAGCGAACAATTTCCATCAAGAACAGCTCGTTTGTACACTGTCATCAAATATTGATCTATCCCCTCTAGGCCAGATTTAGCGTCTCTCAGGCTAGAGGCAATATTCCCCAGTGTCTTCGCAGCCAATCTTCTAAGGCAGAGGTTACGGTGGATCGATTGAAGATCTTGTTCCTTGTCTTGTTTTAGTATCACCGTGAGAAGGGGGGCAACTAGTTGGTGCACGTGATAATGTATTTGGATTTTACTGTTGGCTGTGATGGCTTCTGCAAACTTCAGTATTGCCTCGATATCCCCCGTCGACCGTTCAAGTTCTGAAACAAAGAATGCAGTGAGTTCTGGCAACAATTGATCCAGCGCTGGCGAATTCCTCAATATTGAGAGTACTTTTCCCAGCTGTACATGAACCTGGTGGTCCATGGAATTCGATGCCCTCTTGACGGTGTTTTTGATTTCCTTGAGGAAGAATCTTTGTTCCTTTGTGAGTATATGTTCCACCTTGGGAATAGTGATGGTTGAGATCTTTAATGTCTTGTCATCCGCAGATTTCCCAGCAGTGGTTTCTGTTGCGTTCCCCAGATGACGCTGTAGCGAGTCTGCAATTGCCATTTCAACTGCTGTATTATTTGCAGAGTTACTTAGACACAATGGCAGCTTGACATTGGAAACCAGGTTCTCAACTGCGGATAGCTGTTTGGTAGCATCTTGGGAGTCCAAGAAATTCACATGGTCTAGTGAAAGCTGCATCATTTGCCGTTTGGCCTCCTGTTTAAATTCGTCTGTGACACACTGTGTCATATTACTTGCTAAAGCCGGGACAGTTCCATTAACCAATGTCCAGTGCACTGTTAGAGCTGGTTGTGCAGGTATGGCCTTTTGCATGTCACGGGCTACAATATCTGTAAGTTTTTGTCTGCCCCAACAGCGTTCATCTAGCGAGTTCTTGAGTGAAGATTCACGTTTCACAACTCGGTTTCCCTTGTATAGCTTCGACGATATGACATAGCGATAATCATAACAGTTGTTATAGCCATCCAGGTTCTCCATGCGTAATGTCCTGAGTGCATCTCTGACATCGTTTGGCAGCAACGTGGGCTGTGACTCTACATATCTAGAGCTTTTGATCATGAACCTGTGTGCCATCTGTATGATTTGTTTGAGCTTGAACTCGACAGTATTAGCAATGAGAGCAGCCGCTTCATCGCTAAGTGTCACTTTATCGCTCTGGAAGAGCGGATGTGTCCTTGATAGCGAAATTATCGCATCGGCGGGTATTATTGTTGTACTGTCGCTCTCCATTTTAATCCATGAGCTTCACATTGTCAATTTGTATTATGCTGTTGTACCCACCTTGTAGACGTTTATTAAGGTCTAGTTTATCTTGGAGTGATATGTACAGATTACTCGTTCTGTTTAGATTTAAAAGTTTTAGATTAGAAACATACTGGCAACCTAAGGCTTCCAATAGTCGCAAAATCTCCTTGGTTTCCGTTTTGTCGAAATTATCTTGCCGGAGCTCCAAGGCACGTATCACTTGCCGAAGAATTTCATCATCAATTACATCAAACGCTACTAACGCCCGTAATACTCCAGCCAATTGTTTATGATCGCAGTTATTCTTGCCGATTTCCCCCTTTACTGAGTCAATATAAAGGACACATGTGGCCACAGCAAGCATGCATAAATGTACACACGGTTTTAGCACACCCAACTCCACAGCCATTGGTTAGCAACGGTTGTATATGGCATTGGAATGCTGATTGTACTACCGGGTTAATTTAATATCCAACCGGTCATACTGTAACGTTTACTGTCATAATACCACCCATATTGTGCAACACAAAAGTACTTACCCTTGCTCAGCAACAGCTTCAATACTGTAGTTGTATACTGTGTTTTCGGCAGCTTTGGCAATGTGATAATCAGCTTATAAACTAGTGCCGTATCCTTGAGGTCTGCTGCCTTTGCAACTAGTTCACGCTGGAGTTGGCTGACAGATTCACAATATATACTAGACTGTTCATCAGCTAGGGCCTGTTGATTCTTGGTGCCCTGTGAGATATCTGGATTTGCGATTTGTTCCTTTATGTCTTTAGGTATATGATGGGCGGCGTAGTACAGCAGTTCCACAATTTGTCTCGTATTTTGCAACTTCACAGCCTCTGATTCTACTAAAATGCGCGTAACACTCTTGATGGCGCAGGTATCATGTAGTTCGTAGAACTTGGTGAGGAAATAGAACAACAGTTCTTTCCTATATAGTTCAAGGCTTGCAACGATCTTTGAAGCAACTGGTCTATAGTGTGGATTCCTCCTAATTTCTGCTACACCCTTGCGATCCGTAGTTTCCAGCAGTTTTTTAAGTATCGCGGCTGAGTCGAAAGGGGACAAATGTTGTATCCGTGAGTCCGCTACTTGCTTGAGGAAATTCGGGGTCGATTCCGCTAACAAACTCTTGTATATTGATTTATCAGCGCATTTGGCTGTTATTTTGTATATGTTGGGGAATATACAGCGTGTATTGTATATCATGTCCCGTTACATCGTGCCATGGGCTCCACGCACGAAAGTCCTCGACGTGAGCAGCTTGTACCCGATCTGATGCTCTCAGGGACGTTATATTTATCTGATATAGAGC
Organism: Babesia ovis; assembly: GCA_023705535.2. Classification (NCBI taxonomy): domain Eukaryota; phylum Apicomplexa; class Aconoidasida; order Piroplasmida; family Babesiidae; genus Babesia; species Babesia ovis. Next base: position 63,067 of record BLIY01000003.1, read on the forward strand.
GTGTACAACTATCCCCTGCGTTACTGTTCGTTCACGGCCACTGTCTAGGCGTGTCCTCAGGCAGGCCCCGACATCCCGTTGATGTGTAGCATTACTACTATATGATAGTATTAACATCGACGTCTTAGATGTGATATTATTTATAGGGTTTTACGGTCAGTTTCAAGCTACTTTGGCTATTTTCCGCTGCCTGATGTACTTAGAGGATAGCTCCTCTCCGGCTATTGCCGCTATTGCCTTTTCGAAGTATGGGTATCTCTTCTTGAATCTATTTTGTTCTCTATATTCCTCTAGATGTTTGTCAAGCTTCTTAATTTCAGTTTCCATTCGATGTTTCCTGAAGGCATGTCTATACCAAACCTTTGGGTGGAGCACATCCCTGTCATGGTAGTGTACCTTTCCCAGGTAGTAATCGACATTCCATACCCATGGTAGGCCTACAGTTGTATGCAACAGTTCATTTATAGACCCACCGTTCATGTAGTACTGTTTCTCCACATCAGCTCTATATCTTGCTGATATTTTCGGGGGGTGTGCCTCTCCAAGTTCATCCTTGGTCGGCAAGAATGCCTTTGGGATGGCATGTCTTCTCCTGCCTCCTCTAACGTAGCACGCGGTAGGATCCCAATCATCCCAGTTCCTGCACGAATATCAGTTGTTTATGCGTATACAGATGATATGGTACATCCACTTTCCAAAAAAATACTGGCATGATTGAGTGTGGGAGGCCTCCATCCACTCGGTGCACATTGCATTGATATACTCACCTGGACGGCCAATTATCCAGTCGATATCGTTTTTCCTTGTTCAATTCGACATACGGATTAAATGTGGGTGCGATTCGTATGCCATTTATGACATTCTCTTGGTATTCACGTCTAGGCGTGCCTACACATTCGGCCATGTACCTCGGTTTCACGCGTTCCTTAAGTATATCAAATCTAGACCTCCACGGCAGTTCTCTGACGGCGCGGTCCTGCATCACTCTGTGTTGTAATTAGGCAAACCTTACCACCAAGGCTGATGCCGCGGTTTTGGCGGCTTTATCCACCATGTTAACTAGTTTCCACAAGAGCCATGTTAGATCCAGTTACTTGCGATAATATTTATAAATAATGGATTATACCGTTATTAGTTGTGTTTTATAGTGGCAGTAGGCCACACATTCTGCCGCAGTCCTCCTGCACGGCCGGGACTCGGTCTCTGCCTAGAGTCTACTTTCTGTGGGCTTCAAGTAGATATTCCTGTGTGTACTTGTATCTCGCTTACCTAGAGTTGCTTACCTTGAGTTTGACGGCGGCACGGAACCTATGCGATAGCTTATTCTTTTCCTCATCGGTCATTTCACCAAATGTCAATCCTACTTCCTCAACTTCGAAAGCGCCATCCCTGATCAATCATTACTACATGTTTATATCAGCGTTATACTGGCGTTTATTGTTTGGTTTTAGACATGTCTTACCATCCGAATGCATGGGTACCCCTCGGTTCTACAATTTTACCCTGTCACCGTTTACTATTCACACAAACAAGACCAACCTTCACACTACCTTCAAATATTTTCGTTGTTTTCCCGTCAGTATAGCCTATGCTGCACAATGCAGTAGCCGACTTGTCCTATGTGCACATGTGCTTTTGTCATAAAATGACCCACTTCATAGTCCTTCAGTATTCTATGGAGTCCCCGTTCTCCGATTGCCTTCAAGAAGTCCTTTCTATGCACGTTGACCAATGGGAGCATCTCGCTTACATATAAGGTCCTGGCAGTCCATTTAATGCCTTGAATGAGAGTGACACGTCTTCTACAAACAGAGGCTCCTTCAATGCTGCATACGCATCTGCCATTTTGCGTTCTAGTATTTCACGTGATCCTCCTTGTATTTCAGTCACTGTTGGTAGCATATGAGATGGTATTAATCTGTGCCATACCTTCCACTGGTTTCTTCACTAGTTCAAACTGCTCTCCGAATATCGCCGCAAGTTCACGATACTTGTGCTCATTGGTAGTACAGACATTAATGCGTATTTTCTCCATCTTGTTAGTTTGTACCCTTAGGTGGCAACTGTTGACAATACCGGAATATCTTGAATACGAAAACGATAGAAAATGCTTGCTTCACCAACAGTCAATTGGACAATTGTGTTACCAATTGTGTTGTTCCAGTATACTTTGTTACAGAAATGTGTTATTCCACTAGACCGCTTTAGCTCTATTCTATGGTATTGGCTTCCTGTTACGAATAATCACTATAGATAGTTATACGATATAATCCATACCGTGCAAAACGCACTTATCATGCTTCCATGCGGACAGTGTATGTTTTCGCAACGTGAGTACGCTGTTTGTCACACTACGCCAGCCACGTGTAGGTTGTACCCGCATTAGATGGAGCATATGTTACCATAAATTTAAATGCTAAATTAATAAATCACTGTAAGATATATTCCAATGTGCATTGTTATATATTAACTGTGTACTTGATTTGTTGGAGATAACACTGTCTCAATCGAGCCACGGCGGGAAGTCGTAGATATAATTTGTCTTTCCTACACTATACATCACAAATGTGCCATCATCATTACATAATCTAGGTAATGTACCTTTGAGATTGCGTTTATGTGTGTACAACAGTGCGGTTGTTGCTCATATATGACCTTCCACATAAACACCCTTTGACGTTTATGCAAATGTACAGGGCATTATACGGCTGTCTGGCCTAGGGAAATATATCAGCGAACCTGGCTACATTTGCCACCAGAGTTGTCATCTAACAAGGCATACCTAGCTGGATAGACATGCCGAGAGCAAATCACACTCATGGCAATAAAACATGTTTGTACGTCTACCGATGACCCAAGTCTATGTGAAGCAGTATCGAGTGTTCCTTCTGGCGATGAGTTGGACTCCCTGAGGTCTGTGGACAAGACGGTCGACAGTCCTCCGTTAACAAAATTGAGCCTAGAGGGCCGTGGAGGCGCTACTTCATTCTACAGAGCGACTAGTGGGTTATACTCGTCTCAATCACGCGCTTCATCACGGATACAGTCTCAGGAATTACGCGGTGCGGATAATGCTTTTGCCGATACCGTCCATCCCCTTCCCTTTAGGGGAGCCGACTCCAGTACCGAGAGAATGAGTCGGGAACTGCTAGCATACCAGGCGGATGAGTCATCAGTCACTTATACTCGGACCGCAATAGTTGATGGGAACACATCGGACCCGGCTACTGACAGGACCAACGAAAATGGCGATACGAACCGTGAGTTACGGGATAAATATACGGATTCCCAGTTTTGGAATCCTGGAGGATGTGCGCCTCTGGCACCTTACCTGGGCATATTCGATTCCATCAATTCGGATAATACAAAGGTTTCCGGTAACCAAAGTGCGTTTATAAAGCAGCTAGATTTGAGGATAACGGATTACACTATAAACCCCCGTTGTTTATCTAGTTACGTGTCATATTCACTGCATTTCAGCGACTTTGGTATCCCCAAAGTGGCGATCAGGCGTTTTTCAGACTTTTGTTACTACGACAACATCCTCCGTGAGCTTGGTTATCACCCTCCAATTTCGCTTCCCGAGAAACGTTTTTGGGATAACTTGTCGCCTATATTTATATCGCAAAGGTTTCAGGCATTGAATAATTACTTCAAAATGCAGCTTCGCCACCCAACCACGTTACAGCTATACCTATTACAGATGTTCCTTGGATGCAGCGCGGAGTCTATTTTATACGTGCACCTGGTGACTGCACGTACAATAACGGATAAGATGAATGCAGTGAGCCTGTTATATCGATTTTTGATGAGATCCCCCGCTGATAGGGACTCGTTTATGTCGCATTCCATCGGTCTTCCTCTGACAAATTTCCAACACCTGCCTGCTGCAACTCGAAGTGACAGCGTCAATGACGAGTCCTCAGTTGACTACCGCCTGAAAAATCCGCTGGTAGTGAACTCACTTTTGGAATGCCTGGTATCAGGCGACGCCAGGACTGTGTATGAGGCCTGTGCTATACTACTGTGGATGTTGCATCGCGATGAATCACTGCGTTCCAGCGTTTTGAGTTTGAGGGCCATTAGTTACGTGACTAAGGCAGTGTCGCGTTTAGTGGCAAACCAAGGCTTACCAGAATTGTATGTCTCTGTCGATAATCTTCGCGATAGGACTTTTATGGCTCTCCTATCGTGTATACCACAGGGACGCAGCATCGCATGGAACCTGGTGTCTTACTACCTGGTGATGGCAACCAACATGTTGCCAATTGCTGCACGTAGTTTTGTGGACAAGGATTTGTTGCAAAAGTTCACTAGTCTTGTGGATTACAAAGACCACGGTGTCATCCGTAGATTTGCTCTCTGGGTGCTGTGGATTGGGATGTTCGAAAAAGAAGTGAGATCTTCGGTTGACCACGATACTTTGGGAAAGTTGATGAAGAAACTATACAGTTCCAAGGACACTACAATCAAGGTGTTGTGTGGTTTGGTACTGACATCGTTGATCTCGTCTGGATGGTATGATGGTGATGCAGCTCCACGTGCCTCTGTTTCTGTAATCAATTTGTTACCTCACGTGCATGGCATAGACAGTTTTATCGAACAGGAGATATTCTGCCATAGGTCTCTGAATAACCTAGGGACTCTAGTTTCCGACCTATCACTACCATGCGGCGTCAGGATGTTTATGGTGTCCTTGTTACTATACCACCTGGTTGTTGGCCATGAGGATCGACCCGCTGCACCTATCATATCGGAGCTGTGCGACATGGAATTCCATGGCAATACCGCTGAACTGCACCACGTGTTACTGGGTCCAGCAGATCCGGACTACCGCGATGATATTACCCTAAAGGACACATGCTTCACTGAAAAGTGTTCCTCCGTCTATTTACGTCAATTTGCCATGGTGGCGGATAAGTTTTCGGAACCCTTATACGACATAGTTGAGCACTATACCTCGGAATACGACTCTGGACTCCATGACTCCGATGGTGAAACACTGGAAGACTCATGGCCTTTGTGCCAAACAGCTGCGGCATGTCTTTTGTTTCTACCATATATACCATCGTTTGCCTCTACTGGCGACTACTTTGAAGTCGACTTTAATCCGCATTCTATGCAGGCGCATTATCGCAACGTCGTGAGCCTCAAGGGTACTAGCGAGAAGCTGCAAATCGAGAGCGTCAACCACATAAACCTGGGCCACACAGTTCCATTGTGCTTTGACAAGCAGTTCTTCAGACGTCGGATAACAGTGCTGCGTAGCCTTATCCGTTCTTTACAGGAGCACTCCATAGAGTTTGAGGATATCCACCTGTCTCGCAATGAACTGGCCCATGAGTCTATGGAACTGCTCCGTAGATTCCGCTGCGGAAAGGATATTCTAAATTACAGTGAAAACCACGATAACTCCGCCAACTCAGATGACTATTACACAGAGAGCACCGACCCCTTCAACAACTTTACCTTCGAGGGTTTTGAGTACCCTATGTTAGAGGTTCCGAGCTTCCGTAGGGTGGATGCCATAGAGCTGCGCAACTACGCCAATGAGCTGTTAAGGTACGGCTCCGCACAGCAAAGTCTAGTTCGGGTTTTAAAATTGGTAATCTTGTATCACCAAATGTGTTCCGCCAGCATTTCTAAATACCGTTCTATGGTGTCGTGCCTCCAGAATCGAGTGGATGAGTTATGCCTCGATGAACTAGACGATCTATCTGCTTTGGGTGATCGTTATATGCGCGAATCTCGTGACTACGCATCGGGCCTAGAGGAGGAGAACGATGTCATATCTACGCTGCAGGAAAAGAATGCAATGCTCTCTCGCGTACAAGCTATGCTTCGAAGCAGCCGTATGAAGTTGGATGCATGCCGTCGCGACATAGCAGCAACTCAAAAGCGTATTGATGACCTCCCGCGTCTGCGCAACGAGAGCGTTACTGCCCAGCACCAACTGACATTGATTAGTGAGCAGTTGAAAGCGTCTATTCAGGATGCCAACGAGAAGATTCTGGAACTGCAAGATGTGGTGGCACGTGAAGAACGCGAAAAGGGTGAATACAGCCTTTGCATTCAGCGTCTGACATATTTGTCATCGATTTTGGAAGAAGGCAACTATGGCGCCATTATACAAGCGCTCGACACTATTCCGTTGAACGATGTCAATGCGACTATCCACAGACACTTCGATAACATATCTGATTCTGCATCCGCGGGGTCGCTCGATGAGGGCACAGTGTTACAACTGAAGGAAATTGTTTTACAACAGCTGACTATGGTACAAGACCGTCTAAACGCAGTGTATGCCTGTGATTCAAACCTGCAAATCGCAGCACTCAACCGCCAGCTCAGCAAGGACGAAGAAAACTTGTACCGTACCCAGCTAGAGCTGAACAACGCCCGAAAATCTGCGATTATCGACGGAAGCGTGCTGGAAGAAACACTGGGGACGCAGAAAGTGCTGATGCAAAGTTTGGAGGGTACCATAAACAACTTGACACGTGAATTGCGCCAAATCAATGCGGTGAACCTGGACCTGGACAAACAACTCTCTGCTCTGCGGAATCGGAACAATATCGCACGTACCCAACTGGAATCTACACGTTTCGAATTCAAGAGTAGCATCATCAAACAGCGTGATATGCGACTACAGCTATTTTGGCAACTACTGGCCGCTGAGTTTCTGTGCAAGAAGATATGGCAGGAGCACCGGAATTTGTCAACCGTGTTGTCATACAAGGCAAGCTTTATAGATATGCTTCTCACACGCAGGTCTGCCGAACAATCAGCAAGGCAGTGTGTTGTAGACATTCTGAAAAGGGCATCTGAGAGAATATCGCAGACGGTTGCGTTTTTAGGCGACACCTAGTCCTGAGAGCCTGGAGTGAATTTGATTCCCAAGTCTCACGCTTAACACAACTCATGGTCAATTTTGATAAACATAAAGCTTTATTGAGCGCTATGACCCGGACCACAGGGTTCGACTACTACAATTAGAGTTGTGTTCTTCACCTAAAATCATGTCATTTGTGGTATTGCCATACTAAAGCTATGGTATCATAACGACATTTTGAGTGCCAGTAAATGTTCCAAAGGCACTTTTATTATAGTACCGTTGAAGGCAAACTGCATGTTGCGACCAGAAGTATATTTCACTCCCAGCATTTCCACTGCATCCGGCAGTTGGTCAAGGCCGTGATCGTATGAAGCCAGTAGCTCGGGAAATCGTGTCAACCAGCTGGATAATAACGCCACAAACATTTCACGAATGTACTGCACGGGTAGGCTATGCCGATCGCGTTTCTTGGACCATATGATACCAACACAGTCTGTAATATCACGAACCACCTCTTTGGGGGGAACTGAGTGTACCAATATGGGATAGGCAGAAAACAAGGCTATTTGCATCATGGATACATCACCAAGATTTAAAGCATCCAAGATACCACCAGATATCGTATGCAGATGCTCGTTGATGAATAAGTCGTTAACAAAAGTGTAGCCCTTTTGGTATGTCATGAAACTGGACCTTCTGTTGTTGGATGTCCCCAGGAAACAGACAATACTCTTTTTATCCATTGTCTTGTCACATATATCGCCCTCTGTCACATATGGCAGACGTGCAATGTTCTTTGGCGTAACCTGGTTAGATGTGATTTTCAGAAAGCTCCTATTCTGTTTTAACGTAGGCCGCATATTCTGTGTGCCAAATGCCATTTCATACATGCGACATATAATCTGCCAGAGAATAAAGAATTGCCTTATTCTCAAAGGGTTGCCGGTTCCAGACAAAAGAGCCTTTATGTAACCAGCAGTTTTACCTTGCATTAACCACGGCTCTTTAAACACGTTGAAATGAGATTCCTTCTCCACCGGTATGAGCACATTCAACGCGGCTACAGGTGTTATCTGGACCATTATGCCAACGATTGACGGCAATTTACCCAAATGTTCAAAACAGTTTTTGAAGAGAATTTCTAGGGTATACCGGATGGGCATGAGTCTGTTGATCATGGTTGCCATTTCCGTGTTTGTCTGTGTCAACGTACGTCTAATCACATGAGACAACACCTTTGATATCACGGCATCTTGGTCAATCGACTGTATTTGGGTCAACGCATCAATAGTGTTGCTCAACAATGTTGTGGCTATAAGCCTTTTTTTGCGTAGAACCACGGAAACATCGGTGCCCATCTGTTTGTGACTGGCCTTTTGTTCTATAACTATAGAAACAGCCGCAATGTAGTATATCAGCTCCCACACAATCGCCATGTTACCTGCCAGATACAGCGAAATGAACAACCTCACAAATACATTAAATATATGCACAACCCATTCCTTGAAAAGGATGCTGTCCACACTGGCACCCTTGGAAGCATCGTCCTGGAGACACTGTAACGCAGTTTCTAGCAGGTAGGATACAACAACATCTATGGCATTCGCTGCTCTATATGTCTTGGCTTCATCCGTTACGACGCTGTTGGGATGCGCCCATTTCAATGCGATGGATAGATCCTCTTTGTGATCTACAACAAGTTTGTAATCCGGCGGCCCTTCAGCTATCATACTCAGTTTGAGATAACTATACAACAAATCTTGGGAACTATCCTTTAAACAATTGTCCATCGACGTATGCACGAAGTCTTGCACAAGCTGCCTCAGTTCAGCAGGCGATATGTTTAGACGCTCATCAGTCATTTCCACATCCACGGTTGTGTCTTTATGTTGTCCCGGTTCAACTAAAATCTGCCCTTCCTCTATTGCATCGTCTTGGGGATAGGCGGGTGGAGTTGTCTCTGGGCCACATTCATCACTGCTGATATCACTCAGTGAGTTGCCACTCTCCGAGTCACTTATATCACTGGCGATGTCGCTAATTTTCTCCATTTCAGTGGTATCTTCTAAATCGTCTTCTAGAAGGTTTGGGTCTATCTCACTGTTGACGATCGTGATATTGGTGTACAGTTTGGGGCATTGCATATGTTCGAGCAACTGGATTTCGTGATTAGCCTGGAGAGTATCCGAAGTTAAGTGGTTACCATGGTATATAGCATTTAGACATTCGTAGTTGATTACATATTCCAGGATCATCCCGTAACACTGTAGCAAGAGCATTTTAAGCGTTTCGTCGTAGCACATGTTCCGACGTTTGTCCGCAATGGAAGTGACCATAGTGTACCTTTCTTGAATGGGTTCAAGCGCAGACTTTGGTTGCAACATGTATTGGGTCTCCATATCGTCCACATGGGCAATATGCACTATTATACCCTCCAGAGAGATATCCAAAACGGAACACATTCTACCCAACATTGTGCTTCTCAAAGCCCGTTGCAGGGTCAACAATGTATGTTCCGTGGTTTTAAGCTCCATGACAGAAACCACGAAAATTGCCGAGATGGTGTCTATTGCCACAACGCCAACTTCTGAATGGTAGTGGATTATCGCATTTAGCATGTAGTCCACAAGGCGCTTGAAGGTATCCACGGCAGTGTTATACGCGAACATGAGCACCGCGTTAGTGCCGAATAGTACATTAATCTTGCAAAGGTGTTCGTTGTCGTCTGGGATGTCTGGGCGTTTGATGGTATAGATACACTTGGCAATCTCCTTCACGAATAGTCGGCGACATATATGCATGTTTTGCAACACAAGGTCACATTGACTAGTGGCCTGTGGCCCCAGGCACAGCCTGATTATGCGCGCATTATACTGGTAGTTGAAGAAAAGCCAATCAACAAACAGAGCCATTTTTACATTCGCAAGTTCAAGGCACCCACTGCCAACACTACAGCCAACGGCTATGTTGAGCATCCAGCAACAAAATGTACCCACGTTGCCGTTAATCTGTGTCGCAGAAGTTTTTGCCAATCTTGGGTATGCCATAAGAGCGAACCTTATTACAGTTGCGATCTTTTCCAATGCTAATACGGTCTTTGTGATTTTACAGTACCTCAAAAGGTACCAGTTCATCAGATTACCAAGGATGGAGGGCTCGGCTGTTAGCATGGAACTAACAAAACCTGCTTCCTCGCTGGGAAGTGACTGCACAACGGCATCATAATGGCCAACCCTAGAGAGTAAACGTTCCAGCTGTGGTGGACCTTCGACAGCATTATCATCTCCAGATGATTCGGGCGATAATAAATCAGACCAAATGTTGAACTTGATTGACTGTACCCCCGAGATGCACCCAAGAATCCTAATGGTTTCATAACCAATTTTTTTAACAACAGCCTCTTTACCCTTTGCATTGAGCCATATTTGGACCGCCAAATCGGCAGCTGCACCTCTAACTACAATACGCGAATCGTCTCCTGCCTGTAACACGAGCTGTATGCATTTGTTAAAAACATCTAGACACGTTTCCTCACACCTAACGAAGACGTTGCACCAGCTTTTGAGTGTCCTCAAAAGAGTTGTTGCACTGCTGGAGTTCTTAGAGCCGAGGCGGAGTGAATCAACGGAGTTCATCAGCATCTTTATCGTAGGGGACCAGGCAGCAGGGTCCTGAACCGCAAGGCACATGGGGAGAATGCGTTCGTAATATCGTTCGAGATATATACTACCGAGTCTATACTTGGTAGTGTCAAGCAATTCTGCAATTTGCCGGTAGAATTGAACCTGGATCTCGGCCTCCATTTCTGGCAATATGGATGTCGCAAGGTTTATAAAAGGGTCGTCCTCACAACAGATTGCATAGTAACCTATAGCACGGAGCATCGCATCTCTTGATGCAGAACTTTTTTTGCACATCAGGGTCACCATGTCCATATGCTCCTCGAACATGCTGACATTTATAGACTTTAGAAACACTGCACGCTTTCTGCCATCAACCATTGGTTTGACAAAGGACCTTACATAAAACGGCCTCTTATTAACCCCGGACACACCACTACTCTCACCGTATGGGTCTTCCCATCGCACAACGAACCATTCTGGGTTGTAATTTAATGGCTGCCGGCTGACCACGCTGTGGAGGCCTGGAATGTCTACCACCGCTATGTTACCCTTGGAACCTACAAACTGTATCAGAGGTTCCTTACCTCGGAGCATGGTGTCCGCAGCTTTCTGAATTTCAAACGGAGGATACAGCTTGTGGTAACTGGAGAGGTGCACAAGTAAAAGGTAACGGAAAACCTCATCCACAGTAGCAATCATTTTCTCTTCCTCACGTCTCAACTTGAAGTTGTTGCGTACCCTGAATATACTAGGTATCGCTATCCTGATGCTGTCCATTGCTTTCTCTATTCGAGAGAGCATATGAACCATGATGTCTAGCTTAGCATGCACCTTTGTAGAGTCGACCAATCGATCCAAAGCCATAGGCCGACGTGTGTGAGTTTCGTCCGACCCCCTAGTACCCATTGTACGCCTAGATTTTGGAGAGTTGCCACGCTTCCAGGTGCTGCCGGAGCCTGGATGGTGCATCGATGTGGACTCCTGCTCCGCACCGCCAGGACCTCTTGGCATGGAATATATCGGCATAAACTGTCCCATCATCATGGGAGGTACCATACCATGAAAACTCTGCATGCCAGGATGGTCCTTAGGGAGCGAACGCTCATATAATGACATAGGCCTGCTACCACTACCCTGAGGCATACGACCACCATACGGCATCGCCTTGGGAAATGGCGGATGATTAGGTGACGGCATAGGCAACTTAATCATTCCGTCCGAACCATACATGGAATGGATGGGCACAGAAGGATGCTTGCCAAAATTACCCGGAGGCCTTCTAGACGTCGTTCTAGGAGACAGTCTGAATGGAGGAGGTGGGCCTGCTGAAGGCGCATGGCGCATCTGTGAGGGCGACCCATTGAACCGGTGTTGCGGTGGCATAACCAGAACATTGGTGAATTGCGCGGGAGGCTGCGGGTTGGCGGCAGAGTTCGGTGGGTAGGCCTTCGGCGGAATCTGGTGGCGCCGACCTACCTGTTGCACGCCACGACCCCGAGATTGGCCTCTTCCACTTGAATTGCCCCTGCCACGCATGGTGACGGGGTTCGATTATAACCTATGGGACGCCCTGCGTCTTGTCTGAGGCTATACATCACCGCTTTGACAACCTTCCTCTATAAGGACTGCGTTATTTCTGCATTTCAAAAGACAATAACCTGAATTTTGTGATGTTCATCCGCCAGGATAGGATAATGTCCCCATGGGTCCATCGGAGTGTGTGACGTGCAACGATACACGCGCAAAGCAAAACCAAACATTTGCATCAACCTAAGGATGTACTAAACAAAACATATAAATGTAACAACAAAACATGCTTGCAAACACCGCAGAGACATTACGTCAAAGTATTTCAATCAGCCATCAGGCAGCGCAATGCCGCCCCTTAGCTAAAGACCATCTAACACACCACCAAAAAACAATGAGCTCAAGCAGCCTGAGCATTGAGTTCCTTGGTGAGCAAGTTAGCGGCCTCTTCGGACTCGTTAAGCTTCATGGCGTGACCAGTGTCCTCAGAAATGTCGGTGTGGACTTCCATGAGCTTGGTGAGGTCGAACTTGGGCTTCTTAAGAACCTTGATCTTCCTGATCAAGACGTTCTGCAGGGGAAATACACCCTTGCAGGCCTTTTCGATCTCCTTGCCGATTGACTCAGGGATGATTTTCTTGACCACCTCCCTCAAAGAGGTAGTGGACGCCTCGCGCTGCATGACCTGGATCATCTTGCGCCTCACAATTCTAGTCCTGGAGGTCCTGATGTAGCAGGTGCTCTTGAGCTGACCAGGGCGCCTCTTGGTGTAGCCGATGCAGAACATGCGAAGGGTGTAACCGTCAGTGGTCTTGACGTCAGTGAAGGCCTCAATCAAAGAGTAGTTCTTCCTGATGAGAGAGCACAGCTTGTCACGAGTGACGCTGGAACCGTGGAAGTTGGTCAAGCAGTTCCTGCCCTGGATGTCCTCACAGCACAGCTTGATCTTGCGGTAGGCCTGATCCTCATCGGCGTTGAGGTCAGCAAGTGAGACCTCGTAAACACGACCCCTCAAACCATCGGTAGCAAGTTCTACATAATGTTTAGTCAAAGCCAAATGTGGTTCACAAGATTATACAGGAGTGATGGTAGGGCGGGCGACCGAGCGTTGGTTTTTCGGCTACATGACGCTATACACCACCCATGGTCGCCAAGTCACGTTGCACACAATTGTATAAATGACTTACTGGTTCCCTGAGTCTTGGAGACGAGTGTCTGACCAAAGTTCCTGACGTGGAACATGACGGGGGCCTTGAGGGTGTACCACTCCTTTTTCAAGAAGGGGTCGATAACTTTCTTTTTACCACCCTTCTTACCCTTGCTAACTCTCTTGTTTTTCCCGACCGCCATTTTGCCTGTTGTCGCTGCGTAAGTGTGAAATGGGACAAGTGGATGTGCTCACCTGCTCTGCTAAACCCAATATTACTGCGTGCTGCCGCAGATAAAGGATCGATACCAGGTGTTTTAAAGGAGCAAAACAAGCGCCGTGGATTGTATAATGAGGACTATAGCGCCAGTGGTGGAGCTGGAATCCGTTATCCATTGGCACCCCATCCACGCCTCCCCACCCTTCCGAGCGTCATCAGCCACTTCATCCTTCAACACCGTATATCCACTGGAAAACATATACACTACAAATGATTAATGAGTGATGGCTATATTGATGGCGATTATACGGCCAGCACTTTACACCGTTGTTTTAATGACGCGATCGTACTATTTCCATTTGTTTATCCACAGTATAGCCTACACATGTGCCTAATTGCAATACAAGGCCGAGGTAGAATAATCTTTATAGGTCATATACCTACCAGGTATAATCTACCGTGGACAACCACGTTCACTCTGGTACTCCAGCAAAATACAACCACAACAACGTATTGCCTACACAATACAACAAGCTAGAATCTATTTTGACATATAAACTGACGCAGTCTAGCGTGTAATAGCCGTAACATAATAAGACTATGAGTTAATATAGCTCTTGCACATGTCCAGTGTAGTATCACTTCTTCTTGGCAGCCTGCTTCTGCAACAGCTCCTTACGAGCAGCCTCAAGTTGCCTATAGATTATGATCCAAAATAGTACAAGACTGACTTTCTCTCCTCGGCCTGCTTCTTTTTAAATTCAAGGTCCTCCTCCGTAGTCACAACAACCTTTTTAGGCGCCTTCAACGGCTTCTTTTTGCCTCCCTGAATTGCATTAGACAGTGTATGTAGTTATAGCGGCTACGCCAGATCGGTGATGAACAACTACGGAAATGCGTGTAAAGCGACGTTACCTGTGTCCCCGCTGGCATCTTGAATTATGTGCCAATAAACGCTGGAACCAAAGTTTTAGAAGGATTTCAACAAATATTTTCAAATGAAAACTAATCTGAGGCGCCCTATCCAGAGCTGGTTATGGGCGCCCGCACATCGGACATGGTATACTAGCGGGCCACAAAAAATTAAAAACGATAAAGGTTAATAGACCTTGGTTATCAGACCAGATGCAACCGTTCGGCCACCCTCCCTGAGAGCGAATCGAAGACCCTCGTGAACTGGCATGGGATACAGCAGCTTGATCCTGCAACGAACGTTGTCTCCAGGAGCAGCCATCTCCACACCCTCCTGGAGGTGGACCGAGCAGCAAATGTCACCCGTACGGATAAATGCCTGTGGCCTGTAGTTAGACACAAACGGGTGTTTGCGACCACCCTCTTCAGTAGTAAGCACATAAAGGTCAGCATCGAATTCACCGTGGCATTTGTAGCTGCCGGGCTGGATCAACACAAATCCACGCTCGACCTCGTCACGCTTGACACCCTTCAGAAGAACACCAATCTGGTCACCAGCAATACCCTCGCTAAGACTTTTCCTGAACATCTCGAGGCCAACACATGAAGTCTTCTTGCCTGACTTGGGTCCACCGCACACCTCAATAGGGTCACCACACTTGATCTTGCCCTGCTCGATGCGCCCAGTGACCACTGTACCCTTGCCTGGAATCGCGAGCACATCATCAATGGCGACCAAAAGAGGCAGGTCATCCTTACGCTCTGGCGTCAGGAGGAAGCTGTCGCAAGCGTCCAGGAGGTCCTGTATGGGCTTAATATCAGCAGCATCAGTGCTGTTCAAAGCCTTCATAGCACTGCCCCTGATGATTGGAGTGGCATCGCCGTCATAACCGAACTCGCTCAGGAGCTCCCGAATCTCAAGCTCAACAAGCTCTAGCAGTTCCAGGTCCTCCAACATATCAAGCTTGTTGAGGAAGACCACCAGCCTGGGCACGCCAATCTGTTTAGCAAGCAAAACGTGCTCCTTTGTCTGTGGCATGGGACCGTCGACGCAAGAGACTACCAAAATGGCGCCGTCCATTTGTGCAGCACCAGATATCATGTTCTTCACATAGTCAGAGTGGCCGGGACAGTCAACATGACCATAGTGCCTGTTCTTGGTCTCGTACTCCACGTGAGTAGAATTGATAGTGATACCACGCTTCCGTTCTTCTGGAGCGCGGTCAATGGCCTCATAGGGGGTATACTCTCCATGGCCGCCCATGGAACACACCTTGGTGAGCGCTGCGGTCAGCGTGGTTTTACCGTGGTCAACGTGACCAATAGTACCAATGTTGAGGTGCTCCTTACTCCTCACGAAAGTACCTATAGCGAAGTAACGCTTACTAGAAATAAAATTAACGCCCTCTCGTGCCGACAAATGGGAGAGAGCATGGAAGCCGCGAAAGTGGGACGAAAAGATTCGAGCAGCCATACCACATGGCGAATCGCTACTTCCAATGCTGCGTGAAACCGCAGAAAGAGGGATGCCGACGCTCCTTGTTGCTGCAGCCTTGAATTTACCGACGTTGGAGGCGGTAGTCGCGCAGCGACGAGGCGCGGCAATGCTAGCCTCAGCGGCAACCGGCAAAACTCCAAGTAGGCCTTTGGTAGATCTCAACATCATTGTGTATATCCTATAATGTGGTGTCGTAAAACGTCTACGGCCAAGTCTTCCACTAACGCCCTAGGCGAACGCAGCTATCTACACAGGAGTCATTACCCTAACAAAGGACACACTAAAGCCCACACAATCGATAAAATTTAGCGTCGGCCAACGCCAATATTAGTATCAATGTGTATGATTGGGTTAAACCACTCGCCCACTTGGAGGTATGATGGCCTCACAGTAACAGTTGACAACTTGCAAACAACATACAACTGTTGAACTCCTCTCCATTAGGCACTGTATTGGTGCAACAGCCAAAACGAACGTACCCAGACCCCGCGAGGTGGCACCTTTACTACACAACAGCACATGTATAGTACACTCAGCTACAATTACTATTAATAGATAACGAATAACAACACCGGGTTGAGAATAGTCGAACTGTACGTCCTAGTATATGAAACTATAATCTATCAGATCAATATATTGATCCAGGAAACACATGGCAGGTGTTGATTAGGATACAGGTGTATAGTTAGGCATGGGCGCCTCGTCAGGCTCAACTTGCTGCAATTCATACATTGCAGAGTCAAACTGATCTATGTTGTCCTCGATGTAGAGGAATATACGCCTCATTTGCTGTGCATATTTCCGGACAACATCATGCTTGCTCTTTTCACCCTCCGCGATTGCGCACATGTCACTTTCCATGCTAGCACGAAGGTGAGGCTTTGTCAAGTCAATCATGTTACGACTGTAGCTCTTGTAAGCACGGTATAAAGCCCGACCTAAGTTCGTAGGGACAAGGGTAAAATTGGGCTCCTTTTTAACATAATGCCTGTCTTGGACCTTTTGTATGTGCTCGTGCATGGTCGCATCAGTGCCTATGCCGTGCCTGTTCATAAGATCTATCAGGTTGGTTTCCGTTAATAGACCAGGAGGCCTGGTACGACCCTGTGTTAGTAATATCTTGGCAGGCATGACCTCTTGACCAGTCTCCATCGCAGGTATTGGAGTACCATTCCTGCACAGGTCTATATAAGTATGCATTGACTAACCAGTGACTGTAGGGGTATATGTCTAGCCAGTGCCTTTCTCTGACCACAAGACCCTTTGAGTGGAATCCCTCGCCTGCAACATCGAGGAATACGATGGATTCACCACCAACAGCGGCAGGACTGCAACATGCCAAAAAACGCCTAGTTATATAATCATATAGTTGCCAACTTTGTGCAGATTCCGCTTCCTCACGACGAAGAGGCTTTACTGGGTGGATGGGCGGATGAGCCTCATCGTTTTTATTCCCTTTACGCGGGACTATATCCCCACCTAGAACAGTAGATGTCACATAATGTAAACATAACACACCTTGCAACAATTTGTCGGCATATTCGCCAAACTGGGGGTGCCCCGAAAACATGCCTACAAGGTCCCTAAGATTCATTGATGATGGGAAAACATTGGTTTCAGTCCTGGGGTAGCTGACGTAACCCTTGTTGTACAGACCCTCGGCCAGACGCATGCTTCTGTACAAGGATATGGCCCAGTGCACAGATTGCTTACTCATGGGACGATATCTTAAGGTACCGAGCAGCATCCTTGTGCATCTCAACTGTATCAAGCGGGAGTGGGGGATACCTCTTGGTTGACCGATTGGTAACCTGGTGGAAATATAATCATGTGGACACTGGACCTACATGTGTGACCTTTGCGATAGGGTTCTCTAGGCACGCCTCGTACAGAGTTAGAACAGCATGACGGTCAAACAGCTGTACTCGATCCCATCGAAAGGGGTATTCGTTGCCGTCACTTGCGATGTATACTTGTATTGACCAAAAGTCCTCGGAAGTAAACGATTCAATCTTCCGGAAACGTTCAACCACAAAACCCAGGGTGGGCAATTGACACGGACCATAGCTACAAGATAATATCTAATATATCTAGCAAATATACCTCAACACTTTTGAATTCGTTCTGATGCCATCTTTATACCTTGTGGTCATGAATCTAGTCATAGAGGACCCTGGAATATATTAAATATAATTATAATCACATACCAATTCTCAAGTCGATCTCTTGCCTGGCTTCAACTGCCTGAAATAAGATATCATTTGGTCCAGAGGCTGACCGACTTGTGCGAGATTGCGATTTGGATCCCTTAGCTGGGCACAGGCTGTTTCGACTTCGTGCCCTGGAACATCATAGATAAATTCCCGGTGTAACGTACTCGTGACAGCCGAAAATATAGCACGCCGTACGGTAATAGAAGATTTTACTCGCTTACAAACCGTTATTACCTGTGTCGAGTATCTTCACGTGTGGATGCCGATATAGACATACCTCAAAGGCAATAGCCTCTCCCTCTCGGTCACAATCAAGCCAAAGGACGAGCTTGCCACACCTAATGTTGCCTTTTACCAAAAAGCATATACCAAAAAACCTACATCTTAGCATAGTGTAGAAGGTTCTTCTCAACATCCTTGCAGTTGGAATTCACGCTAAAATGGAGAGGTGCTGTAGATCAATATCAGAGCCCAAATAAAACCTTATACCTTCAAAGAGGTCTTCTACCGGTGTTCGTTGCCAGTTGCGATATTGAGGGTCAAACTCAAGCTCCATTAGATGACTGTATCCTTGGTACACATTGCTGTCTAATGCCTACCCTCTGACCGATGTGAAGTACATTTTGCACTGCCTCCCCTCAAGATAGCACGAAAACGAATACACGGGGTTTGTCTTAGCGTTAGAAAACTCCTGCAGATGCTCATGAAGAGCGCTATTGGATAGAATCCACCTACCGTGCGCATACGACCATTGGAGAGAATCTCCGAGATGTTACGAGCCACCGATGGCTTCTCGGCAACATTGAGCACCGAATCCATTTATATTACTCCATTAAAAA
Source organism: Babesia ovis (assembly GCA_023705535.2). Taxonomy (NCBI): domain Eukaryota; phylum Apicomplexa; class Aconoidasida; order Piroplasmida; family Babesiidae; genus Babesia; species Babesia ovis. The sequence goes on from BLIY01000003.1 coordinate 81,881, forward strand.
TATATGTTATGTGAGCACTATCCCGCCGTTACGCGGATGTGTAATCTACCTGACCATCGATTGCCAATGGTCATCGGTGACATATTCGACCTTAATGGTATTACCGGCGAATACACGGCCGTTTAGACTCCTGAAGGCCACAGTAGCGTCCAGAATGTTTTCAAACTTGACCCACACCTTGCCGTCAATGGCGTTGCGGTTGATATATACCTTCACTACCTTACCGTACTTATTGCACTCCTCGTTCACGTCTTCTTCAACTTCATTAAAGAAATTAGGCTCCGAAACTGAAGGATCAGATGCACTAAACATATTGTTCAATGTGACGTTACATGTTGGTTTTGTAGATATTCCAGTGGTCCCTGCATTGCCCTGCGATGTTATAATCAGTGTACAAATAACAGAAGCATAGAACTCTGATATATCAACCATTGGCTATAGCCACGCAGCTCTGACACTAGTCACAACAGTTGCACAGAGCCAAACATCATAGACCAACTAGGACTTACCGCTGCACTTCCCGAAGGATGGGAGCCTACCGCGTCACTTGACGTTCTCTGCAGCTTGTGCATCAATGCGATCTTGTTGTTGGCCCCCGAAATAAGACCGCCGCCGTCCTCGTCTAGGCGTTCGATATCCACTTCACCATGGGTAGCCAATCTTCCTTTCGCATTAGCACCTGTTGCATATGCCACTTTAATTGTCTGACCTCCAATGTCGAAACCGTTCATCGCGTTAACCGCCTCCTTGGCCTCAGACGCCCTCTTGAACTTGATGTATGCCTGACCAAGGGGTAAATTAGAATGAGGATCCCGCAAAATCTCCACATCTATAATGTTGCCAAAAGGTGAAAACATTTGTTTTATTTCAACCTCAGTTATTGCAGAGAGGGAACCAGTGAGTCCAGTGACCTGAATGGTAAAGGGTGAATCCGCTACCTCTACAGTCTGCTGTTGGATAAGCTTCGCCGCCCTAGCCGCTCTGTTCTTCTCTGCCTGCGATGATTGCACGCGAATACGCTGACCGTTAAGCTCAAACCCGTTCATGGCAAGGGCCTTGATGACAGACTCCTGCGTGTAGAATTCCACATAAGCCACTCCTTTGGACCTCCCTGATCTAGCGTCACGTACACATTGTACATCTCGGACTTTCCCCGCGTGCTCACTAAATACCTCGTAAATCTTTCGTTCATCTGCACCGAGATAGAGGTTAATAACCAACACAGTCAGGTCCTCACGCTGAGCCTCCTCAATTTCACGCTGGCGTCTTTTCTCATGTTCAATACGCGCACGCTCCTCCGGATCCAGATACTTCTTCTCCGAACGAGACCTGCTGTGCTCATCCCGGCCACGATACGATCGATAGGCGGAAGAACTGCGGTCGCTCCTCTTAGATCTGCTCGAGTGTCTACGAGAACTTCCACGGCCCCTGCTCGATGATCTCTCTCGAGATCGCCTAAAAAATATCAGACAATAGATGTAGACTCACAACATACCTCCTGTGAGAGCGGTCATAGCGGCCGCGCGAACGGCTAGAACTGCTCGAGTATCTTCGAGACCTTCGGGAGTGAGAGGGACTTGAAGATCGCGACTTGTATCGACGGCGCGAACGACTTAAGCTTCTATCTCTCCGGTCCCGACTTCGGGGCTCCCTGCCGGAGGTCACCCGGCCATCATCTGCAACGTTAGCTGTTACCATTGTGGTCAAGCGTAGTCTTACAATCTGCCGGCCCTGACACCACTACTAGAGCCTGCTAAAATTAATCATATAAAATCTCTATCAAAATAGTGAATGGGACTCATTTGGGAACACTTTGGGTGGGGGCGCGGCGAAACATTGGTATACCGTAAAGTTGCTGACACAGAACTTTGCATTCTAGAATTATATGCGCCACACTTTAATGACTGTTTTACAATTGCTAATGTTGTTTGCAGTCGGTTAAGTGCCTCGGTTGTCATGTTTAGACAAGTTAGGCGTTAGCCTGTTGCTCAAACCTAAAACCTATATATTCCAATCGAGGTCGACACTCACTTAATGGTGTTCATGTTTATGTCCCATTTGGAGCTGACTTTGGTGTAATTGTGTCGCTGCACCCTGGAAGTAATGTATCCGGGAGGTACAACCACTTACCAGTACAAAACATAGAAAACCGTCCAATTGGGGATAAGAATCAGTATCGTATTCGATATTATATACAGCGCTTCTTTCAGAATTGGCATGTCAAGCACCAACTTCTTGTCGCCGAGACTCTGCTTGATCGAGCAGTAGATTACGACATCCCAAATAAGGGTCCCCTGGGAAAGTTATCAACCCTGGTGGAGAACTTACCGTTGCCGTAACGGCCTCAACCACTACAAGTAACAGCAGCTGCTGGTACTTGGTCTCACTATAAGACTCAACAAGATCGCCAGTTTCTGGGTCCAACTGATCGATGTGTCTTGGGCTGCTTTGTACCACCTCGCTATTTTTCGCGTCTTCCATCGAAATAAATGTTGTTACATCCAGCCTTTTACGTATCTTGTAGGCCACGTATATGACCGCCATAGACATGACGCACCACATGGTAGACATAAATATGCCAATTTGGGAGTTGAGATAGATAGTGTCATCGTAGACGTTGAAGAAGCTGTAGACAAGGACTATAGCTATCAATGACGTGACCAGGTGAAACATTATCCGCGCTCGAATTGCACGCTTCCTCTTGTTTTCAAGCAGAATTCTAATACAAGTCCATGATATAATCTCCGCCTGGATCACCTTGATCGCCTTTTTAACAATCTGAAGGAATGGGTGCTGCGAACCAAAGTAAAATACAATGCCAAAAACAAGCTGTGCACATGATAACAGAATCACACTAAGCTCGTTCCATGGCATACGGCTGGGTGATATGGCCAATCGGTAAAGCACATAACAAAACACCAGCAAAGTCACGACGCAACAGACGCCAAATAACCCAGATTTTAGCTCATAGTCCAGGTCAAGCAGTTCCACGTGCACGGTATCCATCCTGGCACAGACTGTCTGCCTATCAACGCGTCTTAGATTGATGCCTAGAGGTTATCGCCAGTTTATGGCGCCCCTTATGCGCGCGTATTAGCAGCGCAAAAGTCTCTATATCATCATGAAATATGGCGAATTTCTACAACAAGCAATGAATCGGTGCCACCGTAGCGCTGAAGAGGATCGGCGCTCCTCGCCCCAGGCGCATCACGCGTATTCTGAATCTGCGTCATTACCATTTTCGCTGAGCGCGCAATTCCTTCTCTCACACACAGCTACTAGTTGCTGTCGCGTGCGCTCAAATAATACATCACTCAATCCGAAGAGGTAGGTGCCGATATGTGTATGATGCACGCGAGTAATCACCGGCCCATTTGATCGCTGAGTACCGACTAATTTGGGTAGATACGATTTAATGGACACAAATGAATGACAAATAGCGGATGTGCATCTGCTATCGGTCAGTTGACTAGTGTACACACTGTGCAGTACTCTTCTGTTCATGCCTGAATATCTGTATCGCCGTTTTGGCCGCGCATTTGCGAATCGGACCAAAGGCAAGGTTGATAAATGCTGTATATATAACAGGTTGTATATATTCTATGCGGGTTCGTTACTCAGTTGTCTACATATATGCGCCCTGAGTCGTGCGCACATGCTGTGTCATATCAAGCAATCACCGTAGGCAAATTCACATATTATCACAGGTTCGGGTTAAGATATTGAAGATATCATGTACTTTACGTACGTTGTACGCCCTGGCGAGGCGCCAGAGAGCCGCGGGCCTCAATTCGAGCCGGTCTGGGAGTTCTTGATGAACTACAACCTGCGTGCAGGTTTTGCATTGCAACTTGTGTCATTCTTAGTGTTGGCTATTGGGATCTACAATGGAGGAAAGGACCCATTTGCCCTGCTTACCTTCTTCCGCGCATTGCCTGAGAACTTTGGTGTCACACCCTTCAGCCTGACCCTAATCTGCCACGGTGGATTCATTGTCGGCACTCTGCTTATCATGTCCTTCATCCAGATGAGTGAAGACGATTCGTCCATTAAGCAATGCAGAGGTTACCGTGCTGGTACCAAGTTCCTGCTCCAGGCTACATCATTCGGTGCCGTCTCCTGGTGCCTCAGCATGATCACCTTCTTGGGAGCTACCTACCACTTTGGCGCCCAGTGGATGGAAGAGCAGATTGGTGATGGTTCCAATTGGTTGATTTACTTCAGCTCTCGCCTGTTTGATGCCTTTGCCTTGCTGCTATACGCCGGTGGTTGCTTCTTCCTGGAAACCTACCACTCCGAGGGTACCAGCGAGAGCTGGGGATGGCTATGTGGATTGGCATTCATGGCAGCTGGTATATTCGAAGTATTGGCCTTGAACTGCATCAACAGTGGACTATTCGCTATCATTGAACGTCTATACACCTTCTCACTTGGTATTGCCCTGTCTCTCAGTGCTTTGTGGGCTTTGATATTCGAGCCGGTGTGCCACCGCTATGATGTCAAACTCACACAGAGTGCTCTTCGTAACGAATACTACAAGTCACGCAATGCCATGGCCTTCTACGGCCCCGCCGTCGTGGACGACAATGGTGATGTCGACATTGCCGCTGCCACCGAGCAGGTCCAGAATTCACTGGCTGCCGGCCAAATGATGGTACAGTAAGTATCATAGAAACAGTCTGTAATTGTAGACTATTATATAGTAAAAACTATTTTTTGCGATAGTTAAAACCAGTGTCTTTCCTACATGGTTCCAGTTTGTTCGTTGGCAAGAAAATGGTAAATCCCCGCGGTGCCTCAAGCGTGACCCCGAGTCAATTAGGGTTGTTTAACAACCACTGTCGAATGTCGTTCCTATGCGGGAGCCTTTTAGCCCAGTCCTGTTCGCGATATTTGGCGATGCGTTCGACGTTCTGGTGGAATGTGGTGTATATATATTCTATGGTCTCTAGGATTGCATCGATAACCAGTTGGTATACTTCACGCTGCACAAAGTGCAGCTCTACTTTGCTCCTAATAGCTTCGAATTTACTGCGTGCCGTCTTGACGAAATCCTCAGCAGCCAGCTGCCACCTTGCACCATCATTTTGGTGCTCGCCTGCCGTGGGTTGCCCATCAGGCGTATTGGGATTCTGGTCTGTACCACCACGCGTTGGCGGGATGTCGTGGTCCGCGTTTGGTTCCATATCCTCTGGGGTGATTACATTCCCCAGCTGGATGATCCCTTCAAATTGACCGCGCACATAGTTGTTCACATATGCCTTGACATGCTTGTTTCTAGCATGCTCAAAGTCTGCTACATCCTGACTAAACTGCTCAAGGTTGTTCAAAAAGGCGGAACAGTTGGCAATGACAAAGACGTTCATCTTGATTGGGTTGCTGAGCTCCCTGCCTCTCAACGTCAATGCTGCTAGAGAGACCTGGATAAGGTGCAACACTGGATCAAATGCGATAGGTGCGATATCTAGTTTTTCCTGGGTTGCTCTCAAACGCAGCATGGAGTGGACCAAGTTAGACAGGTTAATGGCATGTATCCCAGGAATACATAAATCGATCGTGCTTGATGAAGCCTGGAGAGTGTAGGACATGATGTGCTTAGCCATGTTTTGGACGTGATGCATAGCCCTTGAGTGTACATCCAATTGAATCTTGCCCAATGCATCATCCAACGCTCTAATCCCACGATCATTCATAACCTTTCTGTTGGCTGCAAGCAATAGTGTGACTGTTGTGAGCATCACCACATCACACGAAACCTTGAGAAGGTTATCGACACGAGAACGCAAAAATATTATAGTGTCCTCGAAGATGTAATTGAACATTGTCGTGGGAACGCGCTCAAAAAATTCACTTATGAACATATATTCACTCGATGCAGTATCCACAAGCAGCTTCAAGAATGATTTGAGTACTGATTCCACCCTAAGACTCTCTGGCTGAATCCCCGTTGGAACCATGGGGTCGTCCTTAAACGCTAACACTAGGCTATCCCTGTCTTCTAAAAGGAAGTAGCCCTTGGGACACTTTGTCGAGCGAGTTGTCAGCACACTGACGTCCTTGTAGTGATTTCTTGTGCAAAACTGCTCCAGAGTTGCATAGTAACTCGAAAATAAATGGTAATATATTTTCCTCAGAGTTTTAGCGTATTGGTTTTTGATCTCAGCCGCATAGTTGGGACTCGTTTCGTTCACGAAAGCAATCAGAGGTCTTAGCTTAATGAAATGAGTATTTTGTATCATTTGTATGTTTGCCTTAGGCGTCGCAAGTTTGGCAATCTCTATGCGCATAAACTCATATATACGCCCTACTATTGCAAGCTCCAGCTTTTTAACCTGTATTTTGGTCGGATGCAGTGATGGATAGGGAGCTCCGTCATACAGCGTCTTCATTTTATGCGATTTTTGATGGAACTTATGCAGGTGTTCGACATAACCCTCGCCTATCGGTTCGTTGCAGAGGGTTTTAATCAGTGGAGGGGGTATAGCAATGTCATCGAGGAATGACTGCAGTGCATTGAGAAATGCTTGGCGGTTGTCCAGACAAGCAGAGAGTTCGGCAGACTCGCTGTGGAGATTCTTGATATCCGTGGATGCTGCCTCCAAACTCTTGTAGTGTTTCATTAGAGCTTCTTCTATCAGTTTCAGTGTCGAGTCACAGTAGTTCATGTCAGTAGAAAACTCACAAATCTCCTCTTCATGCCGTATGAACGTTTCCAGCATATCATCCTGCCAATTCTCCCGGGCGGTATCTAGTTCCTTGATTATATCATTAAGTTGCAATACGGTTCGCATGTCTACAGCATCATCCGGGACTGCGGAAGTGTCAACAATGATAAATATTGGACGTTACCTTTATGAGATAAGTTGAGCACCGTTTGAGATGTCCTATCTTGTCTTTTGTGCCCATCTGTATGCTCGAAGTATTGACTCAAAGCAGCATTGCGCCAAGGCTCGATGTCTGATACCAACGAAGGGGCATCAAATCCCTCCAGGAACCACTTCAAATCATCAGCCAACGTCTCTGGCGATATTGCCATCAGCTGGGCGATGTTTTGGTTGTTATCCATCGTGGCTACTAACGCACACTCTACACATCAAGTAGAATCCGACTGCAGTCGGTTAGAAGCTTAATATATTCCATTGAAAGGGTTTGGAAGAAACTGGCTATTCCATATATCTTGCGTTGAGTGTGTGACGTTCTAGACGCAGGTTGGAGTGTAACACGCCCCCCTCAGGGCAAACAGAAGGATCTTAACACCCAGTTAATCTCAACAAAAATAATTTAACAAACGATTGTAACATGGTTGGGTCTATGCAACTTATAAAGCGGCTGATATTTTAATAAAATACAAACATATAACAGGCCAGATACACTGTAACAATTATGTTCGTTGCCATTCCGCACTCAACATAAATATAGATGGCCACATACAAAATCGCTGATAAATTAGGTTGTTGTAAAAACACTCTGGTATCTAATTCACAACGATTACCATGGGTTTGCTATATCTAGACTGACAGTACTAAAGATTATAGACATTATATTACGTTGCATGACCGCATCATGGCGAATTTTGCTTCACGTAGTAGCGGAAGGAATCGGGAACCGTGACGTCGACGTCAATAGTTGCTGCTACCAGCTTGTTCACGAGCCTGTCCTTGCACTCCCTGAAGCGTTCGTCATATTTCTTGATGCGCTCCTTGGCCTTGCTATCGAGTTCATCTAGTTGAGGCTCATTTTCACCGTGTTCCTGTGATGACGTCAGTATTGATACGGCATCTTTGTGTAATGTATCACCAGGCAGAGCACGTCCAAACGTTGGTGTAGATGGATTGGCACATAGCAACTGTAGCAGCACAAAGTGGCCACCAACAAGAGCGCTAGACGTTTATAGAAACATCGTGAACATACCTGGTGGTATTCCTCAAGGAGACGTTTTTCCTCAGTCTCGCTAAAAACCTTGAGGTCGTTCTCAGCGGCAGAGATGGCCTCGTTTAAGAGCTTCACACGGTCTACAGGTTGTGATACATATTTAAAATAAACAAACTTTCACGAGCGCGCTTCACAATGGCCTCCGCTTCTTCCTCAGCCTTCAGAAGCTGCTGGATCAGCGCGTTGGAGCCTTTGGCGTTACTCATAGTGAATGAGTACTTTGGCGATATTTATGCTTGATCTGTTATGTATAAATATTACATAAGCATGTGTTTCATCAACTGTCAGGCACGTATTAAACCGTACATATAAAACAGGGGGACAGGATATGGTACCCTACTACCGCTACTTTACCATTGCCTCCGAGGCCAATGTGTAGTGGCAATTCTAGGTTTTCCTTAGATCTGTCTGTGTGGCTTCAAATGTGTAATCTAATTGCTATAATTCAGGATGAAGTAGTCACACATTAGGAGCCACTCTGAGAATACGCTTGGGAGAGATGTCCAGAAAGCGACCTTGCAACACACTGAGGAAACTGTGGTACCCAGATTCCATTGCCAGGTCTTTTGCAGAAGCTGTATGTGCCGCATTTAATGGGAGTGAAATTCCTCCAGAACAAAGTGATGTGGTAGATTGTCTACAATTGAAGTTGGAGGATGGCCACTCCCTCAAGCATTATATGGGTAATGTGGCACCCAAAGATGTGTTAGATTCGCTGTTCAACCTGACTAAGGAGAACATGTCTGGTCTGTACAATGAGTCTGGCTTTTTGGGAGGATGGAGAGATCAAATGAAGTACCGGGAACTTAGTGCAGCAAAAACTCATATTCTGGAGCTACGTGGTATGTTATATGAATATCAGTACATGACATGTCCAGATGATACAGGAATGTTGGTTGGCTTTGTAAGCTATCGCTTTCTCATTATCTCCGATTGGCAGCCTGCCACAAAGGTATGCTACATCTACGAGCTCCAGGTTGATGTAAGTCACGCAAATATACGCTATTAATGATAGTTTAGGCAAAGCGCAGATCCCGCGGTGTGGGTAAATTTCTGGTTAAAGCAACCGAAATTATAGGTCGAAAAGCGGAAGCAAAAAAACTCATGTGCACAGTACTTAAACTGAATCGCAGGGCGGTTGCCTTCTATCGAAACAAATGTGGCTTCACTGATGATGAAAGCGACCCCAGCTCCGTGGATTTCGAGAATCGGGATCAACATATTTATCACATCCTAAAGCTGGATATAGGCGATACTTGCGTGTCGACTCCGGGAACAGATACCGATACACGGAATAATGTTGACGCATTGCCAACCAAAATGATAGACAACAATTCAATGTAGCTCAATATATATAGCCCACAGGAAAGTGATATACATAAACGACGGAATAAACACAGTATAACAAGGTTGATATTGTATTTGGACATGTAAAATACATCTATATGCTTTATAGATTCCCAATAATGAAATATTATCCAGATTGTTGACTCAGATAATACCGATCTTGTTTGCGACGTCAAGGGCGTCTTGGTCGGGGGACAGCCTGACGTAAGCCTTCTTACGTCCGTCGGGCCTGTTCAAAGTGTTCACACGGACACATTTGACGTCGTAAAGTTCAGATACAGCCTTCGCGATCTTCGGCTTGTTGGCACGAGGGTCAACGATGAAAACCAAGGTGTTGATTTCCTCAATCATCTTCATGGACTTCTCAGTGGTGAGAGGGTACTTAATAATCGAGAATTTGTCAAGCTTCTTGGTGTGAGCAGTGCGCAAGTGACGCTTGTACTTAGGGTTTCTTGGCAAAGAGAGGGTGCGGCCCCTGAAGAAGTGGGTGTTGCGCCTGATCTTGTAGCCCTTAGCAGTAGTAGCCTTCTTGACACTGTTGGCTGCGATCTTGGCCTGCTTGACCTTGTCGGCGTCGGTGCCTTTTTTGGCTGCTGAAAGGAAATGAGACCTGGTGGTATGGCGTCATGGACCCATGGCAGGGCACCTTAACTACGCTGAATAAAAAAACTTACTCTCGGGCAGTCCCATATTTGAAACCTTGGAATTATTAAAACGGCCTGCACAGTTGTCAGCAACTTTATTAGACGTGCGTGTCAAGGCAGGGTAACGCGTGATATCGGGGCGAGGAGAGTGTTCACGCCCCTAGTAGCTAGTAGTTCGTGTAACATACCTGTAATTGGAACGTTGAGACGCCGTTCTTGACGAATATGATTCCAGTGACGGATGCCCGCGTGACTCCTTACGGACCAGCATCCATTGGTGGTGGGGTTTGGTACTGCGGAGGCCGGGTTAGCTGCCTTCACACGTCTGGTATAAATACAGTAGTTTTGTAATGCATAGTCATTATACGATACAAAATCCATGTTGCCGCATCGCTGGCGTTATTAAATCAATTGTGTGTCGACTGGCGACACGAGACACATGTGTCGCTTCTCGATATAGCAGGGACCAATATGTACCCACTTTTGACAACAATCAATACTTTATATAGCTTCTATTACGTCGTTAACGTGATATTATCCACATGGAATGCGACTGTAGAGACCACATTAACATTGATGGGCAAATACCATCTTTGGTGGTAGCATCAAATAACACCCATTACTTTACTGATTGGTGTCATTTAATACGTTCATCCACTATAAGAATCTGCTGAATTCAAGGGTGCTGGATCTATTGAGGTTATGGCAAGCCCCTGGCCAAGTTGAGGTAATACAGTAGAATTTTGGAACTATGGGCACCCAGCACATACGCATTTAAAAGATACGATAATGTAAGAGTAGTTTGAAGTCACATCTTATAGTGTGTCATTGTCACAACCACCTCGTCTAGTTTAACGATGCGGTAATGTACACAAGTGCTATGCTTGTCTAGGTGACTCGTCATCGGTGTATGAAAGTACGATATCTGACCGTTTTGCTTTTCCAGCCTTGGTCAAGACCATTTTGTGGCCCTTGATAGAAAGGATGTGGACGACAGATTCGTCTGCTTCATCATCAACACGGCCAATGTTCATGCCGTCGGAAGGAGCGCTGGTGGAGTTTGCACCACCTATTCCTGCCTTGACCCTGCTATGAAGATTTGGTGGCAAGGATAGCAAAAAGTAGTTGTCATTTCCATCCGCCTTAGTTGATTTCTACAGTGGTATAAGTCAAAAATAAATGTATCTATTACCTGGCAGGAGTACATACGGACAAATTTAAAAAGTTCTCCAGAATTCGGTGCTTCGCTCAAGTCGTTATTTTCAACTTCATCTGCACTCTTGTAGTATTCATATATACGCTGGGTGGCCCCATCCTTTGCAACATGGAGGATGCCACCAACAGCCAGCTTCCCAGACTCCTCAGTAGCTGTAACCGATGTGACACCATCCACACCAGCCTGTATATAACGATTTTTCCAGAGACCAACATTTGGCATGACCTTGTAGTGCTGTGCACAAATGGACAATAAGAGCAATTAGAACATACCTTTGCGATTTTGGCATGTGGATTTGTAGGATGACGCAATGCATCCAAAGACACGAAAGTGTCGTTGATATGTGATATATAGTGCTCTATACGTTCGGAAGTCGACATGGAGCTCCATTTGTGTTGCAATGTTTCCCCATGGTCTGCAGGTGTAGATTTTTCATGAGAGATCAACTTTTCTGTGTCTTTAGCCTCGAATTTAGGTCCATCAGTAACAAACAATAGCTGTAACACATCTTCAGGTAACCCTTCACCTGCTCTGCTGATGATGGGTTTGAGAGCTTGCATCGCAGGATCTCCCATTATCTCAGCTCGTAGCTCAGCCAACCTCTCTTGAGCCGATCCATCCACAACTCGTGCCTCCGCTGCAATCTCTGATATTAAATAGTCATTACCCATTGCATAATTGCTGCGACTTATGTATTCAAGCGAATCAGTCGGTATTCCATTCTGAAACTCGCGGAAGGTCGTGCAGCCGTCAAACAACTCGGTGGCCGACGGTTCATACGCAATTCCATCGTGATTTATGTCATAAGAAAGCATGTGCCCATCTACTGGGGGTTCCGGTATGCTGGCGTCAAACTCAAGTGAGCCGAGAAGCGGTGACTTCATGTGAAGATAGGCTGATAGAGCATCTGCAGATTCGCCCTTCGCAGCGCCTGCTGCTGTGTCTTCTTTGTGTTTCGGCATTTTTACCTTAAAAAGAAGACTGTGAAACGCATTTATAGAGCTCTGGCGGCTCTATTCTCATGGGCTTGTGAGGCCTTCCAGAGGCTACGCCTTACACAACGCAATTTGTTAGCATACCAAACAATGTAGAAAATATAACATTTTAACAGTATAACTGGTAAGTGTGATTGTTAGTGCGCCTATACTTTTGGCACATGTCTACAATATACAATGTTGAGTGTATTGAGGTCGAAACAAAGTATCTATAAGCTCCATGCTCAGTGACCTTTGATTTCCTGTGCGGTGGTCTCTGCGCGCGATGTTATCATAGCAAGAGCCAGACTTACCTGAGTGTAAAGCTTCTCCATGATGACCATCCTTTGATTCATGGTGATTATCATGGGAATCATGACTTTCCTTTGATTCGTGGTCATCGCCATGAGACTTAGACTCCTTCTTAGGTTCTCCGCTCAGAGCGTTAACCTCCTTGAGTTCGTGGCGCACTTCCTTTGCGAGATATGACCGTAGATCCTCTGAGGTGATTGTGTTGTTCTTAAGCAGAGACACGCAAATCACATTGTGGAAGTTCTCCATGATAAGGGCTGATGTACTGTCGGGGTCGAGGGTTCCTACGGCTTCACGCAATACTTCTAGCAACACCTTACAATACTCTGGCTTGTCAGAGCATATATCGTTAATTGTTGAGAGAATGCGCGCAGACATACAGGGCATCCAACCCTCGTTGCGGTATTGCTTCATTTCCATAGCGATACCATCTTTATAATCAGCCTTTGTAACATGGTTACCATACTTCTCCGCTTCTTTAATGAGTGTTTGTTTCTGAACATTGTTGGCGGGATTACCACAATGAAAACTTACAGCATCGTCGATGCACTGCGATAGCTCCTTGTTATGTTGCGCCTCCTCAGAAGCAGCCTGTAGCGTTTGTATAATAAGTTCCTGCAACATACCTTCTGCTCATTCTCAACAAAGGAGATTAGGACTTTAGCGAGAGATTCACCTTTATCAGGTGCTGCGGCTGCAATCAGACGATTAAGCTCAATCAACGTCGATCTGACTTTGAGGTTGAGCTGCATATGCGATTTGGAAAAGGCAGCAATGAGTTTTTTCTCAGCAGTTTCGGCGTCCTTTTTGGAGAGACCACAACCCCATGTAGATGGCTGCAAGAGGTACCCATCAGCCTTGAGAATGTCACGCTCAACATCAGAGAATACCATGTTCACGGCATTGGTGAATGTTTCCCATGACATCTCCTTGTCCAAGACATTGTGGATGGTCTTCAGATGCGTCTCTTTCTCCTCTAGCAATGATGGGATCACATGACGTTGCTGGATGCAACGCTCAATGAGGCTACCATGTAGCTCAGAGTCGAGCATGACAAAAGTTTGTAAGTCGGCTTCATCGTTACGTTTCTTGGCCATAGCTCTGCAATTATTCAACAGAACGCGATAATGATCATTGTTGAAGTCCGATTTCAACTCGCCATTCTCCTCCAGCATATCAACGCAACGCTGCGCAGTGATGGTAATGTATGGCAAATACAGAACGAAATGATGCTGTGCCAGGTTGATCCATCTGTCGATGTATTTGAGCTTGGCATCAACTGGTGCAGGGCTGGTTAGTAGTTTGCCCATTAGGGTGTAAGCCAATTTTGAAACGATGAAGGTTTCCAAACATGTCAGTAGGATTGGTGTCTTCTTACCCTTATGAGGTATAGCTGTATTTTATTAAATTTTAAAACATTTGGACATACTCTTTGCGATGTTCCCTACAGATAGGATCATGTTCCTCGGTATGCGCCTGCCCTCAGAATCATTTGCATCACTGATGAAAATCATATGATGTTCATTAGCATCTTCTAGACCTTCACTCTTGGGCTCTACAATATTCCAGTGCTGACCACGTGTACCCATGTAGTGCATTACTATGTTAAAGAGAGAGTAGATGTCTGACTCCATCTCACTGACTTCAGCAGATTCGAGTGGTCTGTGTCGGGTGAGATAGTCAGCCTCCAGCTCCGCCCGCTGGAGATTATTTTTGTGTTCGTTTTCATCAATCGATTCATTTTTCGATTCTGAGTCGGAATCACCATGTTTGCTCATTGATACATAGTCGAAATTGAGAGCGATACCGTGGACAAAGCCTTCGTAGAGTTCCTCGTCCAACTCCTCCATCTGCGGGAAATGTATATCAGTATATGTATAGATATAATATTACAAAGCTATTTAAATACAATTATCTACCTGTCAGTTTCCTTCTCGCAACATAAGAGGCACACATCCAATGAATGACTTACCTGGCTATCCTCCAGCTGAGACGCGACAGTATTCGCTACATCTGCTATTTCATCTGAAGAACCAAATGGCATTAGAGGAGCCAGTAAAAGGATGGATAACGACCAAATCAGCCTCATTTTGACGTCTCTGGACGCTCTCACTTCTGTCTACCGGTTCTCTGCCCTTTAGACAGGGCAAAGGGCGTTCGTAGGGTATAGGTAGCTACCACGTTGACACTTATAGACTTAGTCAAGACAAAAGCTATTCACCTATCGCATGCTTGTTTATCATTTATGTGTTAGTGGATTTAAGAGGATGTGATCGCTGCACCCCTGTGCCAGAGGGGGGCTTATATTGCAGAACGATTTAGTTTCAAACAAAATCGCTACATCCGTTACAATCATATTGTGTGTAGGACATAATATTTACACATGAATACGTATGTTGACGTATGACGTACCATAGCGAAGCCGTGGAGACTCAGATACCAAACCAGGAGGTGTAACAAATGTGACCTCAGATACTTCCCTTATTAGTGTATACGGAACTATTAGAATGCCATAGAACTTACACATAGCCTAATTAATATATGCAACGCGCACCAGGCTAGATCCAGTGGCTGGAGGCGTGCAATACCTATTAGCGGCCATGTGTATCGCAACCCACACGTGTAGTTATTAATGATATTTATAAAACGATAATTTTCGTAAAAATATATTCAACTGTGTTTTTAATTTCCCCATATGTATGAGACTGTGGACTGCAAGTACTGCAGCTTAGTTACCGTCTGTTCGTTTTCTGCGCACAGACTTACTCATATTTATAAATATACATAGTTTTGCATTATAAAAATGGCAGGTGGTCATTTTTCGGATACTGCTGGTGCGACGCGAGCGAGTGACTTCCTCAATTTTGAGGCGCCTACATACAACCAGTTTGGCACGGACGCAAATAGCGCCGGCAAATCGCAGGGTTTCTCCCAGTTTTCAGCAACTGGTATGGGTAGCAATGGTGTGTGGACTACGGGTTTATATTCAATGTGCCTTCAGGTCAAGCCAATTCCGCGATGCCTCCATCCGTCGGTGCTCCCGGTGGTTTCGGGCGTTCAAAGGTAGGACTAACAACAATACATACTATGTATTGTTTATAGGAGGACAATTACCTTCTCAAGGGCATCGAGTTTGTGAAGAGTAGTGCTGCCAACATCCAACGTGGCTTTGGTGATTCGACACGCAGCAACAGCGTCATTGGTATGTAAGATCAGTCAGACCGCTAAGTGTTCACAGGTACTGATTCCATTCTGTTTGGTAGTGATGCGGCTAGCACGGCTCGTTCGTCATTTTCGACGATTATGAACGTGGGTCGTTCAGCAATGGGATTTTCAAGTGGGCAAGAAGGATCAGCATCGTGGTTGAATTATACCAATTATAAGATATGCGTGGTGTTATTGGTGACTAGTGTGATTTTCTTCGCAATGGCATTTATGACTCTCCCCTTTATCATATTTGCACCGCACAAATTTGGATTACTCTTCACCTGTGCATCAATTACTTTCCTCGCCTCTCTTGCTTTCCTAAAGGGCGTTGCTGCTTTATTGGAGCATATGTTGAGCACTAAACGTATCGCCTTCACCGGAGCACTTGGTGTTTCCATGGTTTCGACACTGGTTTTCACGACATTCTATCCCATCTATATTCTGGCCATAGTCTCGTCTCTAGTACAGACTTTGATGTTGGTATCAGTTATTCTATCATATATACCGGGTGAGTCATTTCTGTGCACTTGAATGAATTTATTTCTTTTACAGGTGGTGCTGGTGCCCTCAAATTGATGTACTCCTCTATCTGGGAATTCATTAAAAACCGTGGCAGTGGTTCTACACCACTTCCACTGTAAGCTAAGAAAGACAGATACTATATTTGAAAATTATTCAACGATGCATAACTGGTGCGTATTTTCCACGCTGCTCGTCGAATGTGAAGCCGTGAAAAGTGGTCTGATCTAGCTTTTTAAACCGTTACTGCTATATATGTGGTCTAAAACACATGTAGTTTTCGAAATCCTTGCCAAATAAGATGATGCTAACGTAAATATTTGTGTTCAAGCAGTTATCTCTCAGAATACCATGGGGTTGAGGATGCAGCTAGATTGATGCATCTTTGCAGAATTTTCCTCGCTTGCCCTCCACGCATTTCGACCCTATATAACCAGATTAACTCGTTATATCATATAAAATTGTATGATTGATCTATTTTCTCTGCTACAGCAATTATACTTCTAAATACACGTTACCCTAATATCCATTGATAAGGTTAAAAATGGACAGTGGTAGGACACGACGTCGCCAGACGAAATTCTGGATGATCATTGGTGCATCCTTTTGTTTAGTGGCCGTTTTGATTGCGATTATCGTCACTCTGGCACTTACATCCTCCGAACCTAGTGAGACAAAGACGTATCAATTGACCGTTTTCAACGAAAATGGTGACAAAAAGGTCTTAAAAGTCAAACCGGAAGATTTCTACAAGTCACTAGAGGCCAATTTAGAATTCATGGCTACCCCCGAGTGTTTGAAAGATGACCTAATGCGTGATAGATTTGGCCAGATATTTGTGCAGCTCTTGGATATAGCGAAGAGTGATGGGAATTCTTGGACTGCCCAATTTGTCGATCAGGGTATGAATGACGGGGATTTGGCAGAAGATAAATCTTGGATGGTAGATCGGTTTGCTCGCTTATTGATACAGACACGTGCAAAACCTTCTGACGAACTTCCCCGGCCGAAAGTTGATGTGAAAACACCCACTGCCGTAAATAAAACCCCTGCTTCACCGGGTAATGTAGGAACTTCTGCGACCGAACAAAATACAGCACCATCGGAAATTGCATCAGTTACTCCAGCTGCACCGGCTAGCCCTCCAGCAACCATAAAACTTGTCCAAACCCCAGGCCCTGAACGACAAGTTGCTGCGCGCTGCACTGCAACGGATAAAAGCGCAGGGGTTGTTCGACCTGTAACAACTAATCCCGCAGCCATTGAAAACCCCCTCCCAATCGTATGCCCTAATGAACCAGCAGCTGCAGATTCAGCTGCCGCATCGGAAGAACCCAGCATAAAGGCAGGTAAAACTTTAACCCCTGCACCAAGATTACAAGTAGATGCAGATGCGACTGATGCAAATGGGATGCCATCTGCCACAGATGAAAATGGATCAGAATCTCTTAGAGGGGCAGCTAAGCCTGACACGCAGGTTGAGCCTGAGAAACAAACTACCCAAAAGGCAGAGGATGAATCATCATCAACCTCGAGTTTGGAATTCGTTTAGGATTAGACGAATTGTCAAATACATTAAATGGATCGGACGACCTTCGAAAAAAACAGCACATCCTGTGATGAACATCAATGGTCTGTTAAATTAAGTTACGTGCCTTGGGGGCAAGCCAGACAAGTGCTGCATCTGTTAAGCGTAGCTTCCAGGGATGTTACACGCGATGAAGCCAACATGAGGATGGATTGACACTGGTCCACACTTACTTATTGCCAAAAAGGCGGGGGCTTAATTATAACGAAGTTAACTGGATCGTTTCAATTCTATCGTCATTGTGGTCAGTATGTTGGTTGCCACGGTAACATAATTGAAAACCTAGAGTATATCGCTTGTTAGCGCTAATTTATGTACTTCCTGTCTAATGGTTTTTAGATGATTCATATTTATGACTAGATTTAACTAATGAGTTGGCAGATGTATGGTGATTTCCGTGATGCCCACAGCTTCCATTGGATCCTTGTTTCGGTGAGGTTGTGGGTGGTAGTCTTGTTGGCGCGTTGTGGGACATCATAGAGTGAGCATCGGTCAATATTTACTTTTCATATTGGAATAATATATTACCATAGCAGGTTTGCCTGTGGAATCCTGCATAAAAATATCGTTTGATGCCAAAAATGGTCGGTTGGGTGTGCGAGGTGTGTCTCGTCCCTAACGATGACGTCACAGCCTGTGTCTGTTGTACGACTCCCAGGCCTAGTAGCAAGAAATCGCCGGTTGATATGAGTATGTTGTGCTTTTGAATTGTTGATACAACCATTATTGTTACAGTAACCTAACACTGTGTCAATGTGTACCAAATTTTACATCCATGCCATGGTTGCATTTTCGTTTTGTATATGGAAGATATTAATTAAGTTGCAGAGGTACCTGATGAGACCAGTACCGGTGTACATGGTGTAACTGACTTAGCCACGGGTGACACGGACCACTCGGGGGAGAAGCGTGTACGCATGAAATTCAATACCAACCAATTACAGCCAACTTGCATCTTTGTTGTTGGATCATCAGAGGTCGACCAGCTTCCGAGGAGTATATGCGATAAGCAGAGGTTGGGTAACAAGAAGGAGATGGACTCCTTGTTTGAGTGTTCACTACCAACACCCGTTGTCGATGGAATACGAGGTTCACTCAGCTCTGTGGCCTGTGGTTCCCTGCATACAGCAGTTGTAACTCGCACGGGTAAGGTCTTTACATTCGGCTGCAATGATATGGGAGCTCTGGGAAGGGGAGATGATCGTGACGTAGCCGAGTGTGAACCATGCCTAGTTCGGCTACGTCCTGTTGTGAAACGTGTATCTTGTGGTGACAATCACACATTGTTTTTGACAACTGCTGGTTCCGTCTATTTCACGGGTGCATTTCGTGACACTATGGGGAATATTGGTATCCCCGAATTCACCAACATGGATTCACTCACCAATGCTGGACATGTGAAAACACCAGTCGCATTACCATGTCATGAGTTTGGTGCTACAGTGATAGAGGATATCTGTTCAGGGGAAAACCACTGTTTACTGCTACCGGTGGGTGGATCTGGTATATATGTGATGGGAAGCAATGAATTCGGGCAACTTATATTACCCTCAGGATACAAACCCATCGTGCCCACCGAAAAGAAACCCAATATGTCAGAGGAACATGAAGCCAAACTTGCGTTAGCATGGCCACAGTTCCTTACTGTGAAACAGTTAGGTCTGGACTCAGCCAAGGCTGTCTATGGTGTTAAACGTCGAAAGCATGGTGACGAGTTCGTCCGCCGAATTTTCAGTGGATACTGCACCAGCTTCTTTGAAGCAGGTGTATCACGCCGTATATACGGTGCAGGTCGCAATGCGCAAGGTGAACTTGGTTGTGGTAGCAATGAACTTTGTGTGCTGCAACCAACTGAGTTGCGCGGTCTACGAGGTCTGAACATATCAAAGATTGTTGGAGGACAATTCTTTGCTGTTGCACAAACGGAGGGTGGCAACCTGTTCACATGGGGCAACTGTTGTTACACCGGTCATGGCAGCAACGACGATTTTGAGAAGCAGACAACTCCAAAGAAGCTCACCGCCTTCAAGAACAATGTGGATGTAGTATTCGTAGGTGCTGATGCTACATTTGCTATTACAAACCGTGGAAGTCTTTATGCCTGGGGTTCAGCTCAAAATTATGTATTGGGCAATGGGCGTGATTATCTATTTCAAAAAATGCCAGAACAGGTACCTCTTAAACCTTTCCGAGGTTATCGCATTGTCGGGGGAATGGGAGGTTCACAACACACTGTGTTTCTGTGCCGAAAGAAGTGAAAATAGCGGCCACGTAGTGTATACCTCTTTTTTTGGAACGCACAATAATGAAGTTGATACACATATAATCTATGAATCAACATTAAATGTTGAAAACCCTGTGTTAGTATTTATTCAGATGGGTGGGGGTACATACCAAATCTACCATTAAGGTCGAAAGCAACATAGTTGTTCTTTAAAAACGTTGCTCCAAGGACGTTGGCGTCCGTAGCCTTGTCAATGCCTAGACACCACCAGTGTTTATGAAGCCTATGCCTGCATACTCTAATTGTTATATATATTAACCTACTTTGATGGTCTACGGATGAAATATGATTGGGGATTCCATTGAATCTTTTTTCCTCTGTTACAAGATTAATCATGTATATTGCCTCGTGTGTTACCCAGTTTAATCGACATTTAATATGTCTAATCTCCTAATTTGGTGGTAGACATAAAGACAAAATAGGCAACAATGTACTTCAAATTTCCATACACCACAAACATAATCATAAATAGCAACATTTGATTCTTTAATAAGATCGTAATAAATACAACATATGCTTACTGTTAAAACATACCCTTTGACTATCAAATGTATACTTGGCATTTCTGAGATGTCTGAAAAACAAAAGCATTCCCCACGACTTTGTACACTACAACGCCCTTGAATTTTCTGTTGTTGTAGTAGATGTTTACTAACATCAATAAGGTACGTTGTTCGCTCTGGTGGATTTGACTCTAGACGTAGATCCAACACCTCGTTATAATCAGTCCCATCAGTTGATGACTCAACAGATGAGCATCTAGTTTCACCATCATATCGATTAGAGATATTCTTTGGGGTATTTAAAGCTCCATTTTGCTTTTGAGACTCATCATCCTTCAGGTTTCGCGTTTGTTTTGATGTTATCCTTTTCCCTTTTGTGTAAATAGTGCTGCGTTGTGTAGAATCAATCGACTGCATACCATCACACAGAGATTTGTAGAACGTATAGATGACATTATATACTGGAGCTTCTAATGATGTGTTGGTGGAACCCGAATCTATGAGGAATCTGTTGCTGCATGGCCTTACAATGTACCCGACAAACTCTACTGCACCAACAGAAATAGAATAATATTCGTTGATATCCATTGGAATCCACATTACACTGCCGAGAAGATCAGACCTAGGTTGGTTACCATTTTTATCTCTGTAAGATGTATCATTATGGCCACCAAGTGTTAGCCATCCCCCACTTTCTTTAAGATGTAATGTGAATTGATGATTTTTGCTTGGGAAGTGCTTGTTGACGAAGTCGGTTATGAAGTTTGCACTGCCTGATATGGGGTTTTGGTATTGTCCCGTAATTTCCCCATCATTACTATTATTTGCCCCACTACATCCTTCACGGGTGATGGACAGACCATGCTTTGTCCTTGGTTTAGTTTCCTTATGTTTATCTTCTTTGTGATACGAGGATCTTGCTGATTTCACGATACACTTATCATATAAACAAGCTCCAATTTTTTTGTTTCCATTTTGAATTTGTGCTGGACCCAACCCCAGTACTCCGTCTGCTCGTTGGAAGTAGATAAGTTTTGTCTCCAGTGTTATACATCCAATTTGTTGTGTTCTATGTGTGATATTCGACCCGAAGTCATCTTCAAACTCGATGTAATCTGTTACATAAACCCCCTTTATCTTGCTTCCCTCAGCATACTCCTGCTCGAAACGACAGACATCGGTACCATGATCGTCACTTTCGGGGATTCCCCCTAAGTTAGCACACTGCAACGATGTGCCTTCAATAAGGGACGATGTTTTAGATTTAACGGAATCGAATGAAGGGTTATCATGGTAACCACAGTGGTTGCACCTTGCATCAGTCAACATCAAGTTTGGCGATCCCGTGTCAATTACCACGGACTGACGTTGTCGTGGCGTGCCAACTTCAATATAAGTATAGTAATAGGCTAGATTGTGAAGATCTCCATGTAACTTGATGTGAACAGGTAGCATCAAATAATCACCATTATCAGGTGAATCATGTGGCCCAACATATGGTTGATTGTCCTGTTTAGAGTCTTCAATATCCTCATAGCGATCATAGCGTTCAGAAAAACTTGTTTGAGTGTACAACGCCCAACAAGAGAGCATCACAAACAAGTATGTCTGTGGGGTTTTGAAAATGTTTCCCATGTCATTCATCTGACCCATTCATCACAGAGCTCTTCAAAAACTATACCTTTGACATGACACAAGCTTTAGCAGACCAATATCTGATCATTGAAATTCAGAAATTCCTCAACCTTGGGATCTATTGAGAATATCTCGAACCACATTGAACCATAGATCCGCCAATATAGTTCCATTGGAAAATTGCACTAATATCCAATCAAAACTCTTCGTATACATTCTATAAAGATTAATTCTTTTGTTATGGTAATCTGTGAGACCATCTTTTCTTCTTATTCTGACACAATTCCTGTAGACAGATATTGAAGGCCGTGATGAAACTCAACAATCCTGCTTTATATACAATCTGAATCTTTAATTATGTATGCATATGTTGTTCATCAATTCAGTAAAGAGGTTTCTATATCTGATGGAGCTACCAGAAATGCTTGTCACTTATAAACAATTATTATCATTTTACATGGGGTGGTCTTCCTTTATAATATGGAACAGTATTTAGACTCCTTGTAATGATTTATTAAGAGGGAAAGATATAAAAATGCCTTATCGATCCTAATGATTCTTTCCCCCTTGCCCCCACCTATGTTTCGGCGAATGACGATAAGTGATAACGAACACAAAAAGCGCTTCTATAAGCATTCGAAATTGCGATCAATCTAATATATACAAGATATGTATTAGGTTATTTCTGTATTGATAGAGTTACGAATTACGGAGCTATAATTATAGAGCAAAATTTATATCAACAATACTTTCAAAACTAAGGATTAAATTGTAAAACATTCTATTTCGTTCTACCACTTTTCGAGTTTTCTGAAGACACATCAAACTGACACAATGAATTACTCTACGCATCATCATAATAATAATAATAATCACATCATCACTTAAATAGTCAACAGGCACTTGCGTCAACAACATTAACTTTCACATTTCGTTCATGGTAATATAATTCACCAGTACTTAAATTTTATTTTCGTATAATTTTGTTCAGATTAACACAGATTTATTTTTGCAAATGATATGCATTACCAATGAATTATTCAGACCCCTGCTAAGACACTTTCGCAGACTTTCATCAGACACTTAATCGCACTAGATTGCTTATGAAGTGATTTGTTATGATGATATTTTATTATATCCACTTCGAGGTACAGGACTATAAACAATGTATGGATTACTGCATTTGTGAAGTAGAGCAAATCCAGAATAGATGTACTTCCAGCATACTAATACTCAACACTTAATACTGTAGGACATTCATGGTTGGAATAGTCATGGCATCGGAGTACGTCTAACGGAATCCTCCTGCACCTATCTACCGCCTCTCATCAAATTGGATCAATGATGCAATCCCTCTATCTAGCTGTATGTCATTTCAAACAAACATACTGGTGTATAACGAATTCTAAAGTATAGATATTTCATTGTGGACTATATGATGAACAGGCTTCGCGGAGCGCCAGGCGTACTGGCACCGCCACTCTAGCAGGTCTGCGGTGCAGATTCCTATGACAAGTATATTCCTAGACACTTGAGAATCAGATGGATCGTGTAAAGTTGTCCAATGAGTCTACTTTACACAGATTATTGTGCATACGTCACTGTCAACGTGTGTAGACTGTCGATTAAAATCCACCCCCGTGACACCAACTTTAGGACATAATGACGGATAGATGGAAGGAAAACAGCAACCCATGGGTAATGGGTGAGCGTACTTCCCTTTTTGCATCCACCAGAGCTAGTCATCGGTACCGCAGTGGCACACCGCATCTAGGATTGAAGATGCAAGATAATCAAGAGCGCCAACCACGTTTATGGAGCAGGATATCTTCTGATATTGTCGATCATAGCCAAACTAATGCAGGAAGGCGACTTAGGGGATCTCATATGACTGATTCCAGTAGGTTGGGTCAGACCCCATCGAATGCTGGGGGTTCCTATAACCCGGTGAAGGCTACTACCACTCGTCAAGTAAAATGTGACTCAACACCAGATGACGTGGAGGATATAACAGTCCTCCCGGTTACAGTTTCACAGCTTCAAGCCATTAATGATGCCAATAATGATGATAAAGGACATGTGACTACCGTGTCAGACACGCTGACAGTGCAACTTATAGAAGAGCCTAAGAGATCATCAGGTGCTGACAAAGAGGTCATTATAGATTCTGCATCACGTGAAACAACGGCAGATGGCGATTCACCTACTGAGCGCCTCTCATCACTAAAAGATCTTGATGTTCCAGCGGAGAAGACACCTGTGGATACATCAAGAGCCATCCATGAACCAGCCGGCATTGCTGCAGACTTTATCGCCAAATTGGGGTGCAATCCATTCGCAATCTTCAGATTAAAGCATGCGCGTAGCGCTGTGGAAGTTAGTGAAGCAGAGCTGTCATACGTCAAGGCTGTAATGCTCTCTAAACGACATTCACCCGAGGAGTTACACTCTTTCTTCAAATCCTCCATTTCGGTCACCAATGTACAGATGATGTACATTATATTAGAGTTTTTACAAGATGTAATCATCAGTGATGTGTCATACCGAGAATTATGCGTGCGCATGATGGAAACCGCACTGGTCTACCATCCAGACGAACTAGTGCATTGCTTCTCATGCAAATACATCTCAACA
This sequence comes from Babesia ovis, assembly GCA_023705535.2. Classification (NCBI taxonomy): domain Eukaryota; phylum Apicomplexa; class Aconoidasida; order Piroplasmida; family Babesiidae; genus Babesia; species Babesia ovis. The sequence goes on from BLIY01000003.1 coordinate 106,676, forward strand.
TTATTTGATCCGGAGGTGGATGATGATGTAGGAGGAAGGTTTATCCGCTTGTTTCTATCTTACAAAGCCACATTCGGAGCTCCTGGAATACAGGTCCCTGGTATCCCCCTTTGCGTTGACAGTAGCGGTAACTTCTGTTATAACGTCGAACAATGTGACTCTTCAGACCTTTCATTCGTCTCACAACAGTCTGATGTATCATATGAGAATTTTGAATTGGATAACGAAAACTATAAAAATGGCGGCTATGCCCCCACTACTGGCCACATTGCCCTGGAGAAAAATATTTTCATAAGTTGTGGAAAAGTTGAATCCATGGCTCTTTTGAAGATATGTGCCGATAGAGCAGGTGTAATATCGGCATTCGATATTCCAGCATCTCGGTTGCGTGACTGGCTTTGTACAATATGGTACGAGCTTCCTGCAACTCGACCCTGCCTTCCGTTGATGCGTCTGTGTATCAATTGGATAGACTGTCGTGATGATCCTACATTCCTAAAAGATGCAGCCTTTGCACTGCTTAGAAAGGAGTTGACCATTCTGGGTGTGTTTGAAGGAGGCCGTCTGTTGATGTTGGAATTGTTATCCTTCATGATAAAGCGCAACGGTGACGCAAATGTCGAGTTAAGCAAGATTATTGATATGTTGGCTGAAGGTGAAGACAACATTTTGTATGCGGTGCTAGACTCTATAATATCTCGGAATTTGATGGATGATTCGATGCTCGATCTGTGGTGTCTCCTTTGCATTCTACCTTGGCCTGTGGTTTCCCCTGATAGTGCAATTTGCCGTTTAATGTCTTGTACCTTCTTAATCTACTATCAACTTGCTTATGATGCACTGAGGGATGACGCAACCCCTCGCCATTTTTCGTCTAACCCAATGGGTCTGTTGGAGAACGCCCTAAGGATATGCGTATGTCGTTGTTCCTCACCAGTCCTATCAAAGAGTGCGTTACTACAGACTATTCTCCTTGTGGAGCTCTCGCCTTTGCCCGCTGTGCGAATGACCAATGCACCTTTGATCCTATCAAGCCTCTGTCCGTTTCTTTGGAAATGCCACTTTATTTGGTCTAATTGCGGACGGGATATAGATGCAGATAGTTTACTAGCTTTGTGTCATTTGTACGACGTTTTGCGAACTTGTGTTTTTTGTGAAGCATTGCATAATGGGCATGATGAGATGGGATCACGTAAAGTCCCCCTCTTCCCACGTATTCAATTTGATTCGGATGATGGGAAATCGGCCGATATAGATAGCTTTATAGGAGCGCACAACCCACTGGATCTGACTGTCTATGAAGCTGAAGTTGGGCCTACCTATGAACACGTAGTACCAGAGATACCTGAGAAGCCTACCGTTCATGCGCTGCTGGATAGACCACGTGGTCTCCGCAATTTAGGCAACACATGTTACTACAACAGTATGCTACAAGCATTGTTCCACACAAGAAGTTTTGTACATGGCCTTTTTGAACTCTCGGAAGTGAACGAGTATGCATCGGTTTATCAGCGTATGTTCCGCAAACTAATGAAACGTGGAAGGAAGGCGTATGATCCTCGCCCAGGTTATAAACTGTTACCATCTTCATGGACACGCCAAGCAGAACAGCAGGATGTTACCGAGACCTTTAGCCATGTCTTAGAAGCAATTGACGCAACCTTAGCTCTACGTCGTAGGATATTTGCTGGTTTAGTATTACGCCGTGTGAAGTGCTTAGGTTGCGGCAAACTAAGTGACAATCGTGAAATCGCGATGGACTTCACCTTCCCTGTGACAGGGTTGCGTAGTATACAGGCTATGTTCGACGACTTCTGCAAAATTGAGACGTTGTGCGGAGGAAACCGTTATTTCTGTTCTCACTGTGATGCATACCGTCGTGCTGAGATGTGGAACGTTATCGCATCACCACCTGCACACCTTATGGTTGTTTTAAGCCGACAACTGTGGAGGTTGGATTCTGATCCTCATGGTAGCATACCTGGTGCTAGTAAACTGCTAGATCACGTCCGTGTAGACGACCGACTGCGCATATGCGACTTTGACTACACGCTTTATGGAAGCATATTCCATTCTGGTGTTGGCTCATCTTCGGGTCACTATTATTTTGTTGGCCGCGATAGCGAGGCACCCAGCCGATGGCACATTTGTGATGATTCGCAGGTACGCGAAGCCAGTGAGACAACTGTAAACGATATCAGTCAGGATAAGTATAATTCGGATGTACCATATGTACTTTTCTACCGTTGCGCGCAGGCGCCTGCAACCCCGCTTTGATCCGACTGACATTCCACTATAGACGAACACATATTTAATATCTTCTTGCAAATTGCAGTCATTATTTGACTGTTACACTTACTATGCTAACAATATTTGTTTTGGCACTACTGTCTTCAGTTGCAGGGTGCCTGTCTGTGCAACATATAGCCTTCGTAGGCCATTGGCCTTGCGGCGACGCCACGTCGAATGCTCGCGTTATAGGACGCTTTCGAGGCAACGGTACAGCATTAAACAGTCCAATCGCATCTGCGCCAGTCGATGTGTGTGTGGAAGACTCAACGAATATTACATCTTCGCCTGAGGTCCCCGTGTCATGCAATGGAGAGAAGACCCTCTATCTGCTAGATCCAAGAGGCTTCTGTGCCGGAGTTCGCCGCGCAATTCAGACTGTAGAAGAGGCCGTGAGGATATTCGGCCCTCCCATTTACGTGAAACACGAGATTGTGCATAATGAGTTTGTCTGCAACGCGTTACGTGTAGGTCCTTTTTTGCAGTTTCCGCATCTTTTGCAGAAAAAAGGTGTTGTCTTCATAGAAGACATTGAAACGGTGCCAGAAGGCAGTGTTTTGATCCTTTCAGCTCATGGAGTACCACCATCGGTGCGTGAACAGGCACAGAAGCGCAACCTCGTGGAGATTGACGCCTCGTGCCCACTTGTCAACAAAGTACATGTATATGTAAAGAAGAAGGCTGAGGAGGGATACAAAATTGTACTTATAGGCCACAATAATCATGGTAGGTTCCATTTAATCATATCTATATCGTTCTCAGTGGAGACAATTGGTACAAAGGGAGAGGCACCGGAGGTAACTAAAGTTGTGGAAACCGTTGCCGATGTAGACAAACTGGATTATCCCCCCAATACACCATTATTCTATGCCACACAAACAACTCTCAGCGTTGATGACTGTCAGATGATAAAGGACCGTTTGATAGAACGCTTTCCATGGATTGAGACAATCCCCAGTGGATCAATCTGCTATGCTACTACCAACCGTCAGTTTGCAGTCCGTGAAGCTTGCAAATTCGCGGACTTAGTGCTGATTGTCGGTAGTATGATGTCCTCTAATGCAAATCGTCTGGTAGATACAGCAAAAATAAGGAACGTGAGGGCTTATCTTGTACCAAATGCTGTAGCGATTACACCTGAGCTAATTGGCGACGCACGTCGTATCGCATTGTCAGCTTCAGCATCTACCCCTGATGATCTGACATTTGAAGTCGCTGATAAACTAGGAAAACCACCGTTTAACTTCACAATCAATCTCTACAACGCCTGTGAAGAGAAAGTACCTAAGTGGAGACTCCCCAGGTATGTTAAACGTTATGTGAGGTCACATATGATCACAGAAATTTGGAAACGTTCATCAAGGAACATGATGCAAAGGTGGAAGTGGATGCAAACACCCCCAATCGCGAGCCTCCTGTAACCCCTGGAGAGGGGAAGCAACAATAACCTACATTATAATTTCTCCGATAATATATTGACGACATGTCTATATTTTCGTTATAAGGAGCATTACTCATTCTGCATCCCTGATAATGGCGTGGTCCTGCCAAAATGCTACAGATTTGAGATAGGTTGCATGATCAAGAGGCACACCACTGCCACCCTCTGTAATCATGGTGTTACGGAACATAGTTATAGGCAACATCGGTATCTCATGTTCCACATCTTGCGGTTTGATGGATATAACGTAATAGTCGAAGTCGTAGTTGTTTCCCGGAGTATGTTCTCCGCGCGCATCGTTCTCTTTTATCACTTGTTCGCGTGAATAGAGTATAACGTCAAGGTAACGCGCCTTAACCAAGTCCTTTTCTACAACCGACTTGGGGAACCACCTAGACAGTACTGGAAGTTCAGTCTTTGTACGTGCAACATATCCAGATCTGTGCATAAATATGCCTATAAATTTTATTTTCCTCACCTGAGGAGGTGTACATTATTAGATGTGATTGGGAGATATCCGGACATCATATCGGTGAAGTTTTCCAGAAACAAATGCTTACAAAATGGTGCATATCCATCTGTCAACTTTGCTTCCCCTTTGTTAAAACGTGATCGTAGCTGAATCGATTATGCAAAGCTATTGTAAGGACAAACCTCCTGCAAAAATACTTCCTTTGAACAAGGAATATAATTTTCTTGCTTTTGGTCGAATTGTTTGTAGCAATATGGATCTACCGACTATGATGTGATAACAGTGTAAACATACCCAGTCCTATGGAGAAAGACTCACGCTTGCCTTCCATTATAGAACTGCTGATTGGCTGTAACCTTATTTGAAGAATCGACTGTTTGATGACACGACTAACAGGAAATACGGATGAGAACCATGAGCTGTTTTTAATTGCGCCACGGAAGGCCATAGAGAACAGGAATGTATTTAGGAGGAAAGTTGCGACAAAAATTCTATATCCCATTTAAATCGCATGATAAGACGCTAAATAATGCTTTTGATGCGACAAAAGTGTCTTCTATACCAAATTATGACGAACATAGGTATACCTGTGCCACATAACCCGGTTGGAATACCATCATTGTGACGTGCAGCACCCATTCCTCATTATTGTTTAGTTTATATCACATCATAAATTTAGGTGCGAACCTATTAAGTACGATGCGCGGTGTATGGCGTTCGTTTGTGCGTGCCTTCCGTAAGCCTTCTGCAGCGGCTCGCCGCGAGGGCACAGCAGCGCGAAATACAATAGAACTTACGGGATGTAAAACGTCATCGAACATCCCAAGGTCTTTGATCTATTCTGCAGCTGCTGCAAGCGGATTCACCTCTTTCCTGTTCTCTTCTCAGGGTAGGTATACCGGCAGTTCAACTAATCGCCCGCAGATAAGAAGAATGAGCCAACACTTGAGCGTGTCAAGATCGGTACAGTATGTGACTTTGCCGACGGTGAGATGCGAGAGGTCCTCGTGAATGAAGGTACGATAATATTATTTGCGTAATAACGATAATAGAACGAGACCTTCTTCTGGTGACCAAAATCAAAGGCAAGATCTATTGTACCGGCGCTAAATGCCCTCACCACATGGCATCCTTGATAGATGGTACGTATTCATGTACTGCAAACATATACCTATAGGTGGTTGCACTGAGGAATCCCTAGTTTGCCCAAGGCACAACGCCATGTTCGACATTGCCACTGGCGAGTGCAAGAATGGTACGTACGCCAGGGTATAGTTACGCCATCATAATTTCAGGGCCATGTTTCTCTGCTATCCCTAGCTACAAGGTTGAGGTAGAAGGTGACGATGTTTACGCATATCTGCCACCATCACCAATCGATGTAAGTCGATCATCTTACTTCTGCATGTTTGTTTCAGGATGTAGTGGAACTCCCACCTAAAGAGTCACCTGCAAAAGACAACCGTGTGTTCGTGATCTGTGGAGGTGGTGCTGCTGCTCATGCTGCTGCTGAGACTTTGCGTATGGAAGGTTTCGGTGGACGTATCCTTATTTATGGTGATGAGCCACACCTACCTTACTACCGTCCTCACCTCACAAAACGCATTGAATCTAAGAGTTACTCTGAAGTTGCTGCTGAACAGGCTCTGCGCCCTCCACTGTGGTACCGTGCAAACCGCGTTGAGTACTACGGTGGTAAACGCGTAGCTGCTGTCAACCACGAACTTAACAACATTACGCTGGAGGACGGCACTACTGTTAAGTACGACAAGGTATGCAGTATTGAATTGTAAACAATAGTCTCTAGGTGTTGGTTGCAACTGGTTCCGTGGCCGGTACTCTACCTATGGGCAGAAACCTGGGCCCACTGAGCAACCTTTTCACTCTCCGTACAGCAGAGGATGCAGGCCGCATTGTGAAGCAAATTAAGCCGAACGCCAAAGTGGTTATTGTGGGTGCTAACTTCATCGGCTGTGAAATGGCTTCTTCCCTCAAGGACAAGCAGGTGAACCTCACCTTAATTACTGACATGCCTGTTCCCATGAGTAACATCATTGGTGAACGTGGTGGATCGGCTATAATGAAGCTCTTACAGAGCAATGGTGTTAAGGTGTTGACCGGTCAGATGGTACAGAAGTATAATGTGGCTGGTGGTCGTGTTACTCAGGTGGTCACTTCCAGTGGACCTGTGGATGCTGACGTCGTTATTGAAGGTGTCGGTGCTCGAGTAAACATGGATTTACTCAAGTGTGCACAGAAAAACCGCGACGGTACGATTAATGTTGACGGTGGTATGCGTTGCACTGGATGCCCTGACAATGTTTTTGCCGCTGGTGACATTGTGACTTACCCATATCACATTGACGGTAAGTCTCCACTGCCATTACACAAACAACTTTATACAGGTCAAAACATTTCTGTAAAACACTGGAATGTAGCCCTGCAACACGGTCGCGTGGCAGCTAAATCAATGCTTGATCAAAAAGCCCACATGAACATGATTCCTTTCTTCTGGTCTGAGTTCTTCCACAAGGGATTCAGGTAATTTAAGAAGCATCATTTGCATGTTAACCCATTCTTAGATTTGCTGGAGTCGCGAACGGTGTTGAAGACATTATATATGAAGGTGATGTGGACAACTTCAAGTTTGTTGCATACTATATCAAGGGTTACAAAGTAAGCTATTTTATATTGTGTTCATGTATATCATAGGTCATTGCCATGTTGTCAATGGGAATGGACAATGTTGGGGCACAATTAGCTGAGGCCATGGAGAAGGGTTGTGTACCTTCCTATGCAGCCCTTAAGCTGGGCGCCTCAAATTCAGAGTCAATGCTGAAATGCCTCAAGAAGCGTATGATGTCATGAAATTTCTCGTAAAATTTCGCTTAAAGCGATATTGGATTTACGTTTTGCTCCTGACAGTGGTTAATCAGCCACATATATATGTATACACTATATACGTTTAATTGTTATTAATTTAGTTTTTATTGCATACAACTGAGTGTACATTTATTCAAGGTCATTTGGTATTATATTTGGTTGCGATATAACTGTAGTACGGGTTTTGACCTACACATTAAAAATTGTGCATGGTTTCGTAGGCATCGGTCTCATATCCCTGGAGTTTTTCTAATTGTTCTTCACGGTGTTTCAGATCATTTTCATTATAATCTACGAATAATGAACACATATTGTATCTACATACCCTGTGGATCCTTATAATTGAATGCTCTTCCACCGTAGATTTCTACGAATGGTAGCCGTGTCGCACCCTTGGTATTGTCTAGAATCACTGTCCCTCTGTGTATTGTTACATCACATATCCAAGCTCACTCACCCTTTTGATCCATCACTAGAACTACCTGGAACTACATATGGTGTCAAAGCAGCTGAACTGTGTTGTGACGATGTGCAATATCCATGCCGTAGGAGGCAGCAGAGTACCATGGTGGCAGATATACGCCAGTATAGCATTTTGGTATCACCTAGTGATACACACCGCATATACACACTCACCACTGCCGTTTTAAATATTAAAATAACACATCAGCCATCCTTCGTTGAGATGTGTCGTGCTCTGTGGTGATGACGTCATGGCCTTCTACACTGGCACCCGTGTACCTGTGTGGAATTACATATGCTGAAATAAACCGTAGGTTTGTTGATATCCTGTCACCGGTACACACGAGCCAATGGCTACCGATATCGGCGACAGGGGATGGCGAATTCTCTATCGAGGTCGGTCCCCCTATGAACGGGCGACGCGTTCAGCCCTAAAGCACCTTGAGAAGGCGATACGTGCACGATTGGATGCGGAATTGAGGATACAGTGTCGTACTCGCAGTAAGTCAGTGATTACCACCTCTCATAACATGTAGTCATCGCTCTAGGTGTGATCACCGCCAATATTGCCTCGTTGCTCCATGTGATCAGGAGCCTTATGAAGGGTGTAAATCACCATCGTGAGGTGAGAATACATTGCGACTGACTATATTCTGTAGTTAGCTAAGGAGTCATGGTCGGTTCGTTACGTGCCTACGATATGCTTCACCGCCTTTCTCCACTTTTTTGCGAACCCGTCATTTCGCAGTAAACTCTTCTGCTCTACAATGTAGGTTATCATACTATACCATTGGTTACAAAGGCATATACAGATATCTCGACCGTTTGAATTTCTCTCTCTTGGACTTCAACCTTCGCTTCTGTAGCAAGTAGGAATATGTGTACCATGTAGACAACGATTCACAGGACAAGACGGTTGAAATTCATCGAGTAAAAGCGACATTCCAAATTGTCTATGTGATGTCATTTACGACACTGAGTATTCTATTACACGACATAACATGTACACATGGCTTAAAGAAGCCGGTCAGAATACTCTCACTCATGGAACTACTTCTTTAATCATCGCATTGTATCTTACGGGGTACAAACTTTCCATTGATATATAACTGATGATTTTCGTCAACACCCTGCCGTCAGCTCAATTAGACCAGACTCTACACCAAACAAACTAGCAATCCCGAGAATAATAGAATTACTTTAAAAACATACACAGTGCCGCATTATGAAAACAAAGACTATAACATATATACCGTAGATATCATAAGAATACCAGATATTAAGGGAATAAATTTAAAGTGCCATATTTGACACAGCGAATCACAGTCACTTGTATGATTCAAACAACTCAGGACCGATGACAATCGAAGATTTGGACTGACGTTTTGCTTGTTGCAATGTGGTAAAGATCGAGTATATCAAACTGGCATTAGTGCATGGGACCTGCACAGTGCCGTCAGCCACGCGAATAATCACACCATAACAAGATGCTCGACATTCCTGAATGTCAGATATCGCAACCTTCCACAAAATACTAGGTTTAGGCTTCAAGTCGACATAGTATACCTTGGATGGATAGAACAATAAGGCAAGGTGGCTCTGTGGGTGGTTACGCTTGGCAACCGTTTCGCAGTGCACAATATTCTTTGAAAATTTACTACCCAGCTGCTGTCGAATCTCGGCGTCACTGAGGCTGTACGGCTTAAGTTGTGAGTACTCTCCCCAGAGCATACGAGGTCTACGGCAGGGTTCTACGCACCATCGTTGCCCTTCCAACTGCTTAGACATATTGACCTTGATGGTACGCGACATGTGAGATACGGCCTGGCCTACCTTGTCAATGGGTTTCACAATAGAACCAGCCAATCCTTTGCCCAAACCACGGATAAATCCTCCCATACCACCCTTTTGTGCGCCTTCTATTGGCTTGGTCACAATGTTTGTCAGTGACATGAAACCCTCTCCAATACTCTTACCGGCAGAAAGTATACCATCGCGCATGTTTCCACTAGGTAGCGTCATACGGTCACGCTGGCGTTTGTTAATATACTCGTTGTCGAAGGTGAACTTCGAAAGCAAGCTACCGATACCCGAGCTGACACTGTCTACCGCATCCGCTGCAAATTCTATGGTGTTCCTACCGACGTTTATGGGTATCTTGGGGATGTTCAGCAGAGAGCTGTATCCAAGCAAAGATCCGATACACCCAAGTGCGGCATGGACATATTTATCCTTGATTTGTTCATAAAAGGACGTAATGGAGCCACGGCAATTACAGAAGTACTCTTGCTGGAACTGTAAAGGCGCGCCCATAAGTTCAAAGTGTCTGGATACACAAATGATCCGCAGACCCATACGCATAAGGTCACCCAACATATGGAGTTTTTCTAGATCGAAGCTACACCACAAAACGAGGTTGAAGCGTTCAATGAACAAGAAGTCCAGCACCAACATACGAGGAGGCAGAGGGTTCTTGTCCAGGGAACCTAATTTTTCTTCCGCCTCCCTCTGTACCCAAGTGTCAACCACTTGCAAGTCGACCTTCTTTCGTGAACCCCAATTTCCCATACACTTCATACATTCTTTGTAGAAGTTGTAGACACGACTCAAGAGAACATCAGAAATGTCCACCTCGAGGTCATCCAATGCGACAAAGACTTTTTTGAGGCACAGGTCCTTGGAGCTCGCAAATGGTCTGTCGACATATATTTGCAAAACGTGTCGTTGGTTTTCATTACCAATAGCCTTCCTACGATTGACTAGAATAGTGGAATATTGGTCTTCTTCCAACTGTTTCTCCTCAGTTTGGTTATCAATCTGTATGTCACTGATACGTAATTCTAGGCGCTGGTGGTCACCGTTCCAGAGGCATACAAAAGAGACCGTAGACATCTCAAGGAATATCAGCTCCTCATGTAAATTGTGTGAAACCAGACTCAAGCCTATTTGCGAAAGTTGTATCTGCATCTGCAGACTGCGTACCACAGTTTCTGTAAGCAGATCATCTTCTTCATTAGTATCAATAATGCCCTCAGTACTCTTTAATACCTCTGGATTCAATTCCAATGTAGCACGCGATTCCCTTTCTTTTCGCTCTGGCGTGCTGTCGCCTTGTTCTGATGCGTTCGAGTATGCCACCGATGGCGCAGCAGTACTGCTTATGCTCGCACGACTGGAATATGTAGACTCCACAAAGCTGCGCTCTAACTCCAGATATGGCCGTGAAGGATTGATAGTTATGGATATATAATCTCCCCTATTCTCGACCGATACCAATATTGAATGATTATTGGCATATTCTGGCGTTGAGACCTCTACTTGACGGTATCGGAATGCAGGTGATCCAATATTGATCACTAAGGGTTTTACTGGAGCCACAGTATTCTTGTCAAGCCATAGCATAACCTGACAAATCCTGGTTTTGTTCAAGAATGGCTGTTGCCACCCGAAATGTACAGACTGGCCATATTTAGCTGTGAAGTATACACCATTGCCCTTGGCAGTCATTTCTCCACCTTGGTGGAAAGTACGCACCATAGCCGCCTTTATATATGGACACTGGTTTATCAATACAAATCCTTCATTAACCTTTTGTGGATACGAAATTGAGCAGTATTTCGTACCTCCATTTGGTACCACGGAAATACAAAAAACCAACGGTTTATTGCTCTTTTCTTGCTTTACACTCATATATGTTTGTCCTGAATGGCTCTCTGATAGCAATATAGGGTTGCTCCACTGTGAATCCTCAGTTGCTTTGAACTCTATTGATGCCACGGCGGATGCTAACCTTGATGGATCAGCAATGGCCTTAGATGATACCCACGGAATAGCAACACTTTTACCACTTTCTATACGTATAGGCTGCATCCGAGAATCCTTGCGTATGAATATATCGTTATTCAAGTTGTTGGTGAAGAGGAAACTGGGGATAGCCGACGTGATACGGCAGGCGACATGGTTAGACAAACCACCAATGGATATCTTTTCTGTAACCAAACACACAGAGTGATGCTTACCTCCAGTTTCAACAAGCGCATATGTATACCCACCAACTGCAGGCATACGGACGCTACTGTCGATCCTGTCGGACGTTCTACCATTAACACAGAGATGCAATGCATCGTCTTCGTCGTCAGATGAGAAAAAGGACAAACCACACATCACTGCACGTGGAAGGCGCCTCTGGAACGATATACCCAAACCAGTACGATCAATAAAACGCCATGGCGCGTTTATAATCAAACTAAGATGCCCCTGGAATGATGTCGATGATACGGGCAAACCACCTGGGTACCTGATAAGTTCTAGTTCGACCGGTGCCATGCCTCTGATTGGAATAGACAACATTGTGTGTGTCTCTGATGTGCCATAAATCTTGGTCACACGTTCTGACCAGATGTTAGACCCATTATAGCATATCTTGGCCATGAATGTCAAGGATTCGTTAGGAGGCAGAGAGTATATATGCGTGATTGACTCCCTGAGCAGCGTTAGCGTCTCTTGGATGCAACAGTCAGTTTTTTTTGTACCTAACACTGCTTCATCCGTCGGCACTCGGTCGTTGGCACCTAGACATACATCAAGTTCCAAGGGCAGCGTGTTCATCACACTGAGTGCGGGATAGATTACAATCTCACTCATTTCTACATTCGCAGGGAATGCACTACGTCGCTTGACGACAGAAACCACAAAGTACAAAAAGTTAGACTTTGTGAAACCAGGGCAGTAGCATTGCCTCATCCGAGTTCCGTGGTGTCTGGAGCTGTCAATGATCTTGGACCATCCAGTTGTATTCGACAGCTTCAACCACATTTCTGAACTTGATTCATCCTTTCCCCGAGCTTTTCTTTTGAAAGACTCCATAAACGCGTGGTTCATTGCCAAGGGTGCTGGTAAGAAACTCATTATGGCGTGTGATGGACCCTGGAATGCACATTCAGGCACTGAAGCAAAGTGATTATGCTCCAATAACATCGTATATCCATCTTCGTCCTGTTCTTCTCGCAAGTATTGCAAGCTGGAGTCGGGAAATTGTACAGTAGTTGTTTCGCCAAAATCATCCCCCAAAGCATCACCCCTATCAAGAATCGATATCGGAGCACCACGCGTTCTCAAACTCGACACTGGTATCACACCATAGTTTTGGTTAAGAAATGTCAACAATAGTGGCATACCACTGCGATTGTAGACACGCACGGTGGATGTGAACATCAGTAGCTTATGTGATGGATGCGGTGTCTTGACCTCACATATCAAAGTATCCATGTTATATGACCGTGGCAAATCCTCTATTGGCGAATTAAGGAGGACACAGCAGTTACGTGCGAGTGGTACCATGGCAGCGCATGTGCCATTCTCAAAAGGTGTTGCATAACTTGAAGGCATAAATGACTTACTATGGCTCAAGTTCTCCGTAGTCTTCATAAGACTTCTTGTTACCATCAAATCCCTTTCAACAGTCTCTTTGTCACTTATTCCCATACTTTTACACAAGATTTCAACCTGTTCGTGTGGTGGACGTGGAACTACATAAATGCTCGAACTACTAGTTTCATCCGCACCTACTAAACTCACGATTGAATCTAGTTCGCTAGGCACATTAGACATCTTTATGGACATAAGGCCATTGATTCCCGTCGAGGAATTGCCAACTCCACCGATGGTGAACACTTGATATTCATGCCCCGTGAGGTTGACATAGCGGTATGCACTATTTTCAACCTGTACATCTGGTTCTTCACCTTCAGTATCAAGAGATATCAAACCACGCTGGATATTGTCAGTAAGCATAGGGATAAACCATAGCAACAGTTGACAGAGACTCGGGGTGATGTTAATCAATATGTTGTGCGCACTGGATATCTTCAGTACTTTATTCGGGACAAAATCTTTCCAATCATCCTCACTACTACTGCGCGTAGACTTGCCTTGACGATTGACTGGTCGTTGTGTATTGATGTTATTTGTGTACTCCAGACTGAAGTTACATCGCTCCAGACATGGCTCCCAATCACCAATTACGGCATTGAAATATTCCAGGCGGGTTGAACAACGTACGATTGTATATCGTTTCTCTATTGGTAAGCTCATGTATTCTATATTATCGCTTGCCACAGACAGTCGCATCATGGGCACTAGGCATTTACGCATATCATCGAAGAACGTTATCTTGATCCCCTTTATATTGAAGCTCACTGATATAAATCGACTGCCGCCATTGCCTCCTTTAACACTAGGGTTATCCTCAATCTTTGGCGGAGCAGCTGAAGGACCGTCGGTAAGCACCGATGTGAAAGCAGCCAGGATGACACTGAGGTCCTTTGTGTACAAGGTTAAGTTCGACGGCGGCACTGCAAAGTTGAAGAACATCTTGTAACCCTGTTGTTCAGTCACATACTGCCCACTTCCATAGACCTCAAGACAACTGCAGAGTACCTGACGTTTGCCGCTAGTAGGATACACACGTTCCAGCTTACATCCAAGCACATCCACTTTTACAAAGTTGAAGGAGCCATTTTGAATGGTCATTTCTAGTATAAAGTCGGTGCTGAGCTCCAATTGTGGTGAAGTGGTAGAATCCATTTGACTGAATGCGATAAACTTTCCATTGGTTGTCTTGAAATTGAACATATACGTTTTCTCACTCAACACTGACTGTGTCGATTGGTAATATTTCGGGAACATGGCCATAGAGCTTGCTCCATAGGACAGGGTGAAATAGCGTAACAAGTCCATGGCGTGTATACACAACAAGGAAATACCAGCGTTAGCCACCATACAATCCACATTTGTCTGATTATTCTCATTCACCACAACCAGCTTTATACCATAATAATCGGCAGACGAAGCACTACTAAATAGATCATGCCCAGTTCTGGATTTATAATACCTCAACCAATTCTGTAACAAACGGTCTACACTGGGTTCCATGCAGTATATTTCCCCTTCTTCTCTTTCATCTTCTTCACCGCCAGGTAAATCTAAATCATCATCTGATTCTTGGACGAAGCAATTAATCAAACGACGATGTGCATTGACCGAATCTCGACGTGTATCGTCTACCGTCAACGTTTTACCGCAGAGGGCAAATTGGTAGCATGACGTCATCAGTACACTATCTGATGCATAATTCAAACAGACTGTGATACCATTGAAACGGAACTTCGCCAGGGGCTTGAACGACCCAAACAAAGTGTCAAACTCAAACCGCTTCAGAGAAAGTCTAATGCTGCACCGAGATTGTGCCTTGTGTTGAGCAACATTGCCTTGGACACGTGTTTTGTAAGATGAACCACAAATGTTTTCATTCAAGACATCGACTATAAAACTCAGCTGCATACGCGTGAGTTTCAGAACCCAAGCTTCTGAATCTATTCCAAGGTCCAACATACCACCGCCTATATAGCAAACTGCAAGGTCGGTTGACTGCAGGATACTTCCCATGACATCTGGTGAGCCATTGGTCTGTTCTATAATGGATGCGCGTGTACCAAGCATTTTTAGATAGACTGCAGACCTTTTAACATTTCCCTCACGTTGCGTGTATCCATTCCTGATATAGAGGTGTCCCAATTCAAAAAGCAGATAGGATCCAATGTACCATGTATCTACAATACCGCTCAACTTCTTTGCCATTTGGCGACAGAAATTATCACCCGAATCTTTTGGAGTACACAACATTGGTGCACTCGATTTTGTAACATGGTCAGGCAGCGTTGAACCAGGGGCTATTGGCTGTTGCCACGTATGCGGAAGAATAGCCTTGTTCTCCGGAATCAAGAAAATGGGTGACGCTACCGAAAAACTGTAGAACAAATGCGTAGAAGCCGCCACTTCTACCACTTTGTGATATGATCGCGATATAAACACAGTTAGGATACCGTCATCCAGGTAATCCAACAGCCTTGTGAGATCCTGGTGGAAGTACACAATCACAATGCGCTCCAAGACACCATTGATGCACATGGAATACGTAACTCCTAAATTGGCACTGTCATACAGTTTCCATCTAATGTTCATCAGTGGCTTATCCGTTGTAGTCCCATTTGCAGACGTTATGTCACCCTCTTCCAGAGTTTTGGTATCTGTATATGAAAGCAGACACCGGTTGCCAAACGTGAGTTTAGCTGTTCCCACTTCCAGTTGTGACACAGACTCTGTGTTATCATATTTCTGCAGATCATATGCGATACCACTGACACTTAGACGAGCTTCTGCCTGGCTCTGAGCGTTCCAGAAAACTATGGCAGCACCCTTAACCTTGACACTAACAATAGTCTTGTAAGGTCTATCTTCCTGCTCAGACAACAACGTAGGCAAATCGGTGATATTAATATTACAATCCTCCACTTCTCGCCACACAGTGCCGTCACTCAAGGCTGGAATAGTGTCAGTACGTATTAATGTGGTATCTCCCTGGACTATTGAATCTTCCTTATCGTATTCACAACTGCTCGTTAGCGTAGAACTAAGTGTTGTAGATGCTCTATGAACATTCCTGGTTACGCTTGTTACTTCGCTGCCCGTGGGTTCCACAGATGATTCACCTTTTGTAGGTGTTGAGATCTCTGGAATTGAGTCACTATATGGTACAGGGTCTGTTTCATCTTTGGACAGTGTTCCAGAGTCACTGCTAGTGCTATTCTCGGCACTACCATATATAGGCGTTTCCACTGATTTCTCTTCATTATCCTTAAGGTAACAAAACTTTTTATATTCCTCCATGGTATCAATGATCAATTTGATACTAGTATACTGCCAGTTTCCCTCAATTTCGGTAATGTTTGCATCGACTGCAACTTGTGATGCCTCATTTCGGTGTATTTCAATCTGTAACGATTTAACCGTTTCCTCAAGGGCATCTTCGAATTCGTTGTCTTCATCATAGGTATTGGCTGCGGAGCTACGATTGTTTGTAGCTTGGTCCAGCTGAGTGAAAAACAATGGCATATCCATTGCTGGGTTGGACATCATGATGCGTTCGAATCCTAGCAGTGCCTTACAATTGCCCTTTGAAACTTCCATCTCCAAGGACACATTGTGCATATCCAGTTTGAAAACCTGGCATCCGTCGGCATTCAATACAGCGAAACCGGAATGGCAGAATATGACCATGGCCTTGAGGTTGAAGGCCATTTTCTCCAGTGTTGCACTTGCAGGCGGTGCCTCAACTACCGGTTTTACAGCACGATGACGACGTAAAGATGCGCGAGCACCCATGAGACACGATATAATCTCCGAAGGTACATTGTACAGTAACGCCGTATCCATGGGTGTAGCCTGCATGAACAACTCTTCGAATAATATATCTAGGTTCAAAGCCTTGGAGAAAACGTCACAATTGTAATGTATCTTCACTGGAAGAGGACGCAAGAAGCTGTACCAGGAATTGTGGGTACTATCATGACGACGACAGCTCAACTGTGTCTCCTTCAACTCGATAGTACCAGACATTGCTGACAGCGGACAGGCTCCATTAGATAAGAGGTTGAGTGTACCGAATCTGAGATTTATGCAATCTCCCACATCGTTATACAAAAGCAAAATAGGTGCTGCAAATTTGATGTCGAATGTAAACAGCGCAGGCAAATGTTCAACTGCCATTCTTGCTGTATTGCGATCGACTACCCAAGCTTCATCATCTACAGCTGTACCCAGACTAATTTTATTCGATACAGGCCCATTTATCTTGCAATCTTCTAAAACATTGGTCGAAATGGTACCTGAATTTTGTCGTGCTGTAAAACTTGGAAGTATGTATACAAGAATTTCCAGCAACTCTGACATCACCGCTGGTATTAAATGGGTCTCCATAGGTTTCAGTTCTCCTTTAACCATCATGACATTTCCTTGATTCGTGACCTTATGTACCAGATTGAGGTCAATAACAAAATTTTCCAAATTTGCATAGCTTGAGGTTTCCTCTCCTATGTCATCGATATCATCAATGGCACCATTTTTAAGGAACGTCATGATGACACTATTCTTATATCGCACCTCGAATGAATCCAAATTCATAGTGAAATACGCGTTGTAAGTATCACGGTCATTGGTATCCACAGCAGCGTTACAGTAGATCTGGAGATTTAGGTTTCCTGTTGACATGCATAGGGAGTCACAAGCACCAACTACGTGCCCACCCACTTCTATTTTAAATTCAAAATGAGGCAATGCACATTCAAAGTAGTAGTTGCTCGTGGCCATAGAATCCTCGAACATATCACCAAGTGCCATTGCATCTTTAATAAGTTCAATCTCTTCACTTGTCAGCACTAGACCACCTGGCAGACATTCAACAGGTCCATCATCTGATGATGTATCAAAACGTGCATAATCTAGATAATTACTATCATCATTGTATTCCAGGGGGGTTGAGTCCACGAAGGGAGTTGTGGTACCCGCGCCATCACTCAAACCATTTTGATCATATCCACTAGCAGTTCCATCTACTGTATCAAGCAGTTCATCTGCTACAGCACTCTCAGATTTAGTGGCACCATCTTTGTTTTGCAGGTCCTGTTTGTCACTATTAACATTACCGGATTCAAGTGCCATAGGTTCACTCTCTTTGAATTCATGAGGTATATCACCCACAGCCGGTACGTCTCCACCATCAGGTTTCTTAGAGGCAAAAATGTTCCTTTTGTTCACAGAAGCCGCTACACCTTTGAGCCAGCCAAACCATGTTGTGGTTGCCGGAGATGAAGCTCCAGTGTTTCTGGCCATTTCTAACTTCTTAGATTGCTCGGACGCTGCCACTGCATCGGTTAACTTATGTGCGGCAAACCTCCATCTCGCTAAGTGTCGTGCTGGCACTACATCTGTCAGCACATTGAGTCGTTCCTTTTCCACAAAGGACAAAGGCTCACCGTATCCATGTCGAGCATTGATCTGTTTTGTATAGAGTGTGATATACTCTTCACGAGTTGCACCCTTTATTCCTTCTGGACTCAAGTCAACTGTATATGCTTTCTCCATAAGGAGTCGTTCGCTTCTTTCTGATTCCAACACAAGGTTGGCCCACATGTCAACGAACGAACGTAAACTTTCCAGGGACAGTACAATACTCAAGGAATTACGTTCACCATCTTTGAGATCTCTAGAGTTCTCTGCAGCTCCCACACGTAGAGAGGCAAATATAGACTTATTCTTGACATTGATGGCCAATAGCAGACTGAAGGAAAGCTTATCCAATAGAGTATTAGTCTCCAGGCTACCAGCACTGAACTTGAGTAGTGTATTTTCTGCACGTTTGATTCGGCGTTTAGCTTCGGCTGTCGCATGTAGATCAGTTTCTACATCTGGACCGTCGTTTTTGTCAGTCAATGCAAGGGCACCTAATTTGGTTTCCAAACTCTCTTGTGGATCTGTGTTACTACTTTCTGGATCTATGGTTTTTTCCTTTGGCGTGGTATCGGAATCTGTTGACTCCTGTGTCAGCTCATCCTCATAGGGTTCACCTGGGCGTTCATAGATGGAAAATCCAGACAGGGAGCACACATGTGTCACAGCTTCTTCCTTAACAGTATCGTCTGTAACTACTTTCAGGATACCATTACCATCTTCTGGTTTGTATTTGCTTATCGATATGGAGTCTATGATAAACCCGAATGCATGGCGTGGATCGGCACAATGGAGGTGTATATTTGTCAAATCAATTTGGATATTGTTAAGCACCTTCTGGGACAACCGTATCAGGTATGATGAGTTCATATCACTTTTGATATTGAGGCTATTTACGAATGCGCTATACTCGTTCTCGAGTATACCCGTCAGCTTTTCCTTGCTGATGCGTACATACCTCAACAACTCCTCATCTGTCTTATCGCAAGCAATTCCACTGATGCATAGGTAGACAGAGTCCACCAGCACCTTAACTGGTGTCGCACCTAGACTAGCCCATGGTATTGTAACCTTCAATCTGCCGATCTTTCCGAAGTGGACATCGAATGGCAGTGCTAGCTTTTCTGTTATATCGGTCTTCAGTGTCAGGTTCTCTAGAACGATATTACCAGACCACACTGCTAGCTGGAGATTCTGCGTGATACCATCCACGTACGGCGCCAGGTAGGTGTCCAGAAGGCGTTTCACCAACCCTTCGAACATCGTCGTTGTCTTGTGTCGCGGGCGGTATACATGCTTCTACCTGCTGTGCTCCATAATTATAGCGTTTGACAGACGGATACACAGCTTTAGCCCTCTCTTGTTGAACCCCTGGGACTCGTACTGCCTCTAAGATGGCGTGGATTATCTCCTTAGTTGCGACCAATATTCCGTCGTAACACAAACGCACTATGCCATGATTTTTATGGCAAAAATATCAATTAGTTGTAATACATGAAATGAGGTGTACTGACCATCTGTCTGTTGCCCATTATACTACGACGCACGTTGGCGCCATGTTAAGGTCGCATTATGTACCCATGCGCATGGTAACAGTAATGCATTTTCTAATTCACTTGACTTATATTATTTGTATTATTAAATGTGCTATGTGTGTCCTAGAAGTTGTCAATTGACCTACATTAGTTATTGGCCAAAAAACAGCGTAATCCTGTACACATATTGTATACGAAATAACATAACCACCCTGGCTTATATTACCCGTTGTTGCCATATAGTTAATATTCAAAAAACGAAAGAACAGTTACATCTCAGAGGCCCATGTCAATGCTAACCACGACACAAAAGCGTACACACTTGTGATTGTTTAGTTAAAAACGATTGCATTTGACCACAAATAGAATCACTCGTCGTTATTCACCTAGATCTGCCGTTGTTAAGAAATGAAATGCTTTGTGGGCCATGGATTCTCCACCAACCACTTGGTTTTACTTGTGAGAACCAACGCATAACACACTTGCCGACAACACTTTTGTTTCGTATAAATTCTATGATAGTTTGAAAAAATAGAAATTATTTTGTCTGACTCCACATCTTTGCCTTGACTCGTGCTTTGGGTGATGGGGGTTTGATACGTTGTACTGTCACCGAATGACGAGGTCATGTCCTATATTCGGCATCCGGAGTTGTGGAGCGTCGCAAATCGGTGACCATACACTAGACCTCGCGACCCTTTCTCGGCGCTTTACTTTAAGCGCCAGGTTCTGCTCCCAGCAGGCGCTGCCGCAAGACACCAAATTACGCCCCCTTCTAGACAAGCTTCATAATGGCGGAAAATTTTGATGTGGATGACCATGTGAGCAAGGTAGAGCTGAAGTGTGACGTTGATGTCTCTGTGGCCGGTGACAAGGCGTCCTTTGGTCGCCAGCCTTCCGGCTCACCACGTGGTGACGACGTCGCTTCTCCTTTCCCTCAGGCTGACAAGAGCGATGCTGCAGACGTGTTAGGTACCATTGACTATGGCTCTCTCGGCATCCTCAACATCGAGAGTGCCAAAAGGTTGAGATCTGATCCGGCAGTGTCATTGAAGGATCGTTTGAAGCTGTGGCATGCCATGTGCCCTGCTGACTTCTCCAACCTTTTGGGTAGTGCTGGTGCCAAAGAGAGCTGTTGCGTGATCCATGCTGAATCTCTGATCATCCACGTCGTTTGCAGTGCGGAGAAGGAGGGAAACGTGCTTTTAGATTTTGCTAAAGGACCTCAAACGTTGCAATTGATATACCGTGTCGAGCGTATCCTTAGTGGTATAACTCGTTGCGGCGGTACCTTCCAGCTGGTGTTCTTCGATGTGTTCAAGAAGCTATTTGACCCTAGTTATAATCACGGAGATGCCTCGGAGGAACAGCATTTCTTCGATGGATACATGCTTCTCCGTGAAATTCTGCTTACGCACGTTGTTTTGAACGGTATCCAACCTCTGGTATTCCGCGATTGGTTTGACCCAAATTGGATAAGCTACGTCAACAACAATGAGCCTGCGTGTATCATGGTCGAGGAGGGTTCATCATTTTTATACAAGTACCGAACTGTGTACGAGATTATGGACACTTGCACCAACTTGGCTATGAACGAGCAAAACAGCGAGGTTGTTGCTGAATTCGACTCGCAGCAGAAATATATCGATAGGTTTACCTTTGCCACACAGGCACTTGCAGTCCACAGCCTTTCAATCAACCTATCAGTGGCCTACTTTTTTGAGCTTGGCCCATTTGCTCACAATTTCAAGGCATTCATCTCTTTCCCCAGTAACTGCCAGCCTCCTGCACAGCTTATTGATGAGGTCGAAGCACAGTTTTTCGAGGAATATCCACGGGATGAGTCCTGTTCAAATGATAACACTGACGTTGAAGTCGTCCAATCTCTGATTGATGAGTTAGGTACTATGGGCATCCAGGCCAGATTACGGCAGTTGGTGGCATGTAACTATCTCAAGAATCTCATGGCTATGAAGCCAGGTGATGACGAAGAGGTTGACGAGGACACTGAGCTCTATATCCAGAGTTGTGTACTTACATTCAAAGTACTTTTGATACACAACTACTTGTTGGACACACTCTCGCTTGAGGAAAGGTGCACTCGTCGTTTGGACGCTGAGAATTGGGAATTCTTCAGTACGTACATTGCGGCTACCCTTGATTTTATGGCTTCGACAACAGTGCCAATTTTAATGGGTATGGGGAAAGTAGTCCATAAAATGGCAGACTCCAAACGTGATGTTGCCGATTTATTCGATGGCAACCTCTTTACGTCTATCCTTTACTACATGGCAATATATGCACATGAACACGGGAACAAAGTAGACACTGCCTTCTTGCAGCTACCACAGGATGTCAGTGCTACCATGGACCGTCTATTTTCCCACTTCTCCAACGATCCACAGGCTAAACTATTTCCAATTGACATGACCCCTTTTGCAGAATGTGGTATCTACGATACTGTTGATGCATTAGAGGTCAAGGCCGATACGCAGAATGCATTGCTCAACGTCGACAACCAGTTTGTGAACATGTACTTTGGCCTAAACAAGGAAAGAGATGGCATAGAATTCTATGACGGTGATAATTCCCATTGCATGACCAGATTCGCCGAGTTGCAATGGAGAAACCCTGCCATGATGTCGGAGAAAACCGAGTGTATTGACTACTTCTTAAAGGCTGAGAAGCATGACAAAAACCCTGACATGCCCAAGAGGACACAGAGGCAGGAACAGCGCAGTATGCAAAGGCAAAATGCCTTCTCCCATCTCCTGTCGAGATATCTGGGCTCCAACAACCTACACCATCCCATTGTTCCTAAATTAGAACACCAATGGTTGGATGTGAAACAGAAGGCCCTTGAGGAAGACGGTGATGCCCAGGCCAAGGCAGCAGCGGGCACCACTGCTTCCAAACCAGGAAAACCTGATAAGCACGGCAAAGAGAAGCCTTCTAAGGAGTCCAAGAAGGATAAGGCTGTGAAGGTTAAAACATCAGCCAAGGCTGAGATCTTGAGGCAGAAACATACTGCTGCCCAGGAATCCAAAAGCAGAGAGGGTGACCTCAAGGCTTTGGAGAGGTTGTCTTCACGTCTACAGTCGGTGTTTTTACATGAGCATGATTTCGATGTGATATACACGAATATATTGGACTACACTGCTGGTCCCAACCGTGCAGTTGACCTTACCGTTGACTTTAAATGGCTCAAAGGTGCTATATCCACTAAACCTATACAGCTCCAATTTATCAGGATTATGGTCGAATGCTTGTTCAAGACTTTTGAAGGTTGTAGGATGCGTTCACTGACCAAGAGAGGCGCCCGTGCATCGCTCCGACGGACCATCAGCATAACCATTCGTCTCATCCATGACGCTTTTAAGGAGTTCAAGTCAATAATGGATGGCGACGTCATCGTTCTCCTACAGAGATTTTTGATTAGGTTAGGTATGGTAAAAAGTGCCAACAATCTTTTTGACGCTTGGTTTAAGCTGCACGACGACAAGAAAAACAAAAAGTTCAAGGTGGAACAGGATGAACCCTTTGACTATGCGATCCGCGAAGGTATGGAGTTTGATTTCCAACTGGCGTATATGGGTGACCTTATGGAACGTACCCTAGGTTCTACTGAGGACCCCAGAGTGCTGTTTAAACCAGATGCCTGGCAAAAGTTGTTGCTTGACATTGTAGACAACCGGGAGTCGGCATTAGTAGTTGCTCCAACATCTACTGGTAAGACCTATATCTGTTACTACGCTATGGAACAAGGATTACGTCTTGACGACGAAGGCATAGTTATATACGTATCTCCCAACGATGCTTTGGCTCTCCAAGTTATGTATGAAATCACTGCCAGGTTCTCCTCTAAGAATTATGCCACACCGTCGTGTGCAGCGGTGCTTAGTGCGTCGTTTTTGAAAAAATTCCACGACCCCAAGTGGAATTGTGCTCAGATTTTGGTAACAGTACCCTCTATTCTGGAGCAATTACTTGTTGCTATGCGTTCAAGTGAATTGGGCTATATAAAGAGAATAGAGTACATTATTTTGGACGAAATCCATTGTATCTCTGATGAAGATATTGGACCCTTTTTGGAACGCATTATTCACCTGAGTGCTGCACCTTTTATGGCTCTATCGGCCACTGTTGGCAACCCGATGCAATTTCACTCTTGGCTTTCTAAAGTCGAACGTACTCGTAGGAATTCACAAACTGCTAAGGTCCACTACATTTACTTTGACGAGCGTTATTCCGATCTCAAGCTCGAGTGCTACAACAACCGTCATTTAGTGCCTCTAAACCCAGCAACGTGCATCTCATACCACATTGTGAAGCACAGTGGTTTCCCCAAAGATTTCTATTTGAGACCAAGAGATCTGCTTGTTTTCCGTAGATGCACCAACTTCGTAATGGCTAACCGATGCCCTGATTTGGACTACCTGGAACCATCTGAGTATTTCAGGAACAGTCCCATTATTACCAAGCGACAATATCGTTACTGGTTACAGACCTACATCACCGAGTTTACCCGTCAGGTCCAAAACGGTGTTATATCTAAAGATGACTTCCAAAAGATTATGGAGTGCCTCAAATCACTGAATGTATCCGTTTCCCCCGCTGATGTGGCAACTGCTGTGGAAGACTCGGAGGACAACTACTTCAAGCTATATCCTCTACTGAAGCCATTTAAACCCGCGAATGACCTAGATGGTACTCCAAAGGATACAAACTTGATTACGTTGTCCCCTACATCTGCTCAATCCCGTGAATACTTGGACCCTGCCGAAGTCATTTCACTTTTGAACACCCTGGAGCAGACCAAGAGACTACCATGTTTGGCCTTTACTTTTGACCGTAATCACATGGAACACATTTTGATCTCGGTGACCCAACTGCTTAAGCGAAGACAGTGGGAAAAATACTACGGCACACCCGAGGCCACAGCCTGGACCAACGCAGAAAACAAACGCCGTATTGACCACTACCAGATGTTGATGCGCCAATACGAAGCTGAAAAGAAACTGCGTGGTGCCAGCCGTGAGCATAAGGAGGATCAGGGTATCGGCGGTAAGGTTGAGGAATTTGTGGAGATTCCCAAGGAACCGGTTGACGTTGCCGAAGACTACGACCCGGAGTTCAATTACTACAACCGTAAGATCTACGTGAACTACACAGAAGAAATTGAAAACTTTATCAAAGTTGCAGCTGCTTCTATTAGCAATAGGAAGTTTGTAGACCTGTTTGTTGAGGCATTGCGTCGTGGTATCGGTATCCACCACGAAGGTCTGCCGCACAAGTTCACCATGCTAACCGAAACGCTTTACCGTATGGGTTTCCTCAAGGTGCTTTTCTCAGGGCGTAGTCTGGCTTTCGGTATCAATGTACCATGTAAGAGTGTCGTGTTTATGGGTGACAACTATGAGCTTACTCCTCTGATGTACAAGCAAATGAGTGGCCGTTGTGGTCGTCGTGGTTTCGACCTTTCGGGTCACGTTTTATTTTGGGGTCTCCCAATGAAACGTATCCGCCAACTACTCACTGCTCAACTGCCTAACCTCACAGGTTACGCTTCGTGCAGTCCTACTGAGGTTCTTGCTGCGCTCTCTGCTTTCAACAGTCTTTTAGTCTCTGTAAGGTCACGTCCACCGCAGCAGAAATCCACTGGGAAAATCACTACTGCCGATGCCAGGGTTCGTAAAAATGAAATCATTACCCGTAGCCGAGACCACGTGGTTGACCCCCGGATCATTGTGAAACGTCTGGCTTCTATATTCATGCATCCGCTGAAACCTCACTCTGGGTTCAGCAAGGATGAAGTGATTGTTTTCAGGGCATGTGTCGAGACCCTGTTTACACTTGGTTTCATTGACCGTCACGGCCTCGTAAGTGGTTGCTGCGAGATCGCTCTATTAACAAGGGAAGGGCATCCTAGCAATTTGTTTCTGGCTCACCTTGCGCAAATGGGTAAACTGCATGACCTTACAAGGACTGCAGGCAATGATGCTGCTGACAAGCTTATGCATATTTTGGCCAGGTTTGCTTACAAGCGCAAGCAATTGGGTACCACCATTACTTTAAGGAGACTGCTTTCTCAGCGGGTACGCTGTGGTTCCAAGTATTCCGGCAAGCTTATATCTAATCTGCCGGTAAAGGACGAGGGTCCTCTCAGCATCGAGTTGGCATATCCCGACTCATTCCCTCTACTACCTGCTGCAACCGGTGAATTCCGCGAGCTGCTTAGCGTCTACAACAATCACATTTTAGGTGTACTGTCGAAGTACCAGGCCAAGCTCACCCCTATGGAGGCCAAGCTCCCATTGTCCGATGTAGATTTCCGTTGCGAATCCAAGGGTGCCCCAAGTTGGTTCACTGAAAAGCGTCATTCTATGAAGTATGACACGGTATGTTCTCCATTTGTGGGTATTAACGGATTACCCGGGCACTGTTCCACAGCTCGTGAGTTGTGGTTGAGTTCGCGTGCGTGCTCCGACATTACCTTGGACATGGTTCCTACGATTGAATCTGTCGAGGTCGACGTGATCCAAATGGATCCCCATTACAACGTCACCAAACAGCATACGTTGACTTTGGACAATTCTTACGTCGTTGACTACTGGACTCATGGGCGTTTTTCGGTTGTCCGTGACGTCAACGGTCTGGGTCAATACGCCTGGTTCGACTTGCGTAAGATCTTGGTTCTGCTTCGTTTGGTCAAGTTAACTCTGAATGGATACACTGACGGCGGTCTTCGTCAAGATCCTTTGCAGGATGCCGTTTTACAGGCTCATGACCGTTTCGAGAATGTATTCAATCGCATTTAATTGGTTAAATCAACTTTTAAAAGTTCATTGAATATATCTATTTTGATAATACTTTTTGGGTGGGCTAAATTGTTATCTTCTAATGAAGGTGATTATTTACTACGTACTAGTGGCAGTGATTTTAGGACATTAGATCATCTGCGCTAACAGTATTTACAACAACAATGTAGCAACATAGAATGTTATTGACAATAGCACATTGTGTAGTAAAAAATAAGCAACCTTTTGTTCTTGTATATGCAACATCAGACATTATCAATGCTGTGAATTCATCAGATACAACAACACCCGTGTACGGACATGGGCAAAGCAAACGAGATTCCTTGTCCAAATGGTACTGCAAATACACCAGGGAACAACAGTGGATAAAATTTCCACCTTGCCGGTGTCTGTAATAAATGATGTTACTGAACTAATTATTGAGATAACTACAGTTCTCAAGCACACACAACCATAAGCCAGTCGCTTACGTAACTATCTCGGAAACATTTGACAATATGTCTATATAGGACAAGTGATAATCAGATTACCGTGTGTGTGTGTCGTGCTGCTTTCAGCGCCCTCCCAAGTGGACCCTGGGGTCTTCTCTCGGTAGTAACAATATTTATCGTGATGGCAAGGAAGAGGCCGATTCTGAAGATAATCATTCTTGGCGACAGTGGGTAAGTACAAGCCACTTTTTGGATAGAATGCCTCAGGGTCGGCAAGACCTCACTGATGAACCAGTTCATCAACAAGCGGTTCACCAACCAGTATCGCGCCACAAGTAAGCTATAGAAACATAATGTTCTCATTACTTCCAGTCGGAGCTGACTTCTCAACCCAGGAGGTTACTGTTGACGACAAGGTGGTGACGTTGCAGGTAAGACACAAGTTTGCTGTACATATTCCATCAAAATTGTTGCGCCATCCCATTGGCGCCGATATAGTATTGCTTGTTGAGCCCGCGTGTGACATTGTGTCGTTAGTTACATGTTTTTATTGTTACTGGCGTTGACGTTCATCGCCGGTTTGTTGCAGCCATATGTATCCAGTGTTCGATTTTTCTGGGTGTAATAAAGGAAATGGTGATTTTGATGGCATACATGGCTATATTGTATGTATCATATTAGTGTTATATTGCTAACTACTGCTTTATTTGGAATTCCCAAAGGTGTATGCATACGTTAAACTATATAAAAGCTGGCGTTAACACATCTCAGATATGGGACACTGCTGGCCAGGAAAGATTCCAGAGTCTCGGAAAGGCATTTTACAGGGGAGCTGACTGCTGTATGCTTGTGTACGACACCACAAACCAAAAGACATTCGAAAGCATCGAGAGCTGGAAATCGGAGTTCCTCATCCAGGTTGAGCCCAAGGACCCGGATTCATTCCCCTTTGCCCTGATTGGTAACAAGGTCGACGATGTTGCCAACAGGAAGGTTAGTGCCAACAAGGCCACAAACTGGTGCAAAGCCAACAACGACATTCCACACTTCGAAACTAGGTATGTTACTGTGCGCATTGGTATCATATGGCAACAGCGCCAAGACCGCGCAAAACGTCGCTGCCGCGTTCATGGAGATCGCAAAGAAGGCCGTCATGAGGGACACCCAGGATGACGAAATATACATTCCCGACACGCTGCTGCTTGACCAGCGCCACGTACAACAATCTGGCAACAGCTGCTCTCGGGGAGTTGGTAGCATCATCGGGTGTGATGGCTGAACTCAATCAGTCTACAGGCCATGTGACTGATAAAACACCATATTTCGCATACGAATATCTGTTAAGGACTCTGTTTAGGTCATTTGTGCCTTTGTATATAGTATTGTAAAGCGTTATATCCCAGTCGATCACAGTATCATACCCCGGGTTACAACGCCTGTATGTACCGCTACTGCGACCTTTCCGCGGTAGACTAAGGCCCAATCCATTGATACGTCCATATATAATGCAATGAAATCACATTTGAAAAGGAATTAGCGCTATATATTACCCAAATCGCACATAGACCTTAGTGGTTACTGCGAAGAGAAAACTGGACCATGGAATTCACCACAAACCACTTTACATTTGCAATAAAATCATAGATGGGATCCAAACATATAATTAACTTGTGGAACTTCGACACACTGCAGCATCATGCGCTCTCCACGGTGAGTACCGTTGTAGTGCGGGACCATGAAGGAAACATCTTCTTCAGGAACTTAACCAAAATAACGTTATTCTTGGTTTTTAATCTTAATATTTAATCTTTATCACTATCCACTACGAGGTATATAGCCTGGGTATTCCAGCAGACCCGTGTTTAGGGACTAGTTAAAACCACTATTCTCATGTTACAATCGAAGGCACCTAGAAGAAACTTGTAACTGAATAATCTGAAGTCTAACAATCCAAATGATCGGATTTGTATTTATGTATACTTCTTGAAGGGGTAAAAAGGCTGTTTTATTTTTGCCGCCATCGGTGTGCCATCTTGGGACGGTACGATGGACATTGGCAGGAAAGGATCATACAGAACTTGTGAACATAGCCACATCCGGCGGAAATAATAACTACAGTGGTACGGTGCCACATCCTTCACGTTGTAGGTGGTGAAGATGGTTTGGGGTTTTATTAGTGGCATCGTGGGTACAGGTATAAGTGCTGCTACCAGTGTTGCTAGCACAGTTGCAACTACGGCAGCAGAATTAGTCACCGGGGCCTATGCCAATGAGGCCATCGAAGTTGTGTTGAATGATGTGGACAAAGAGCTGATCCTTGCTATTATACAGTCAGAAACGTTCATCAAGATATACAAAAAGCATATTCCAGGCATCATTTGGACAATATGGAAACGATATATATTTACTATGTTGTTTCTGTTGGCTTGTACAGCTACTGGTTTATATGTTATATACATATACGACGTGGTGCGGATCACCGGTACTATAATATATGTCGCATGGAAGTATGCGGTTACACCCAAAGAGGAGACTACCGTCTGGCTTGAAAACCCAAGTGGTTCAATCTACGACATTATAGCGGAACCCATGGAAACACATCCCACCTATTTCAGAGGATCCATGTAATAACCTCAAGGGGATATTACCGGGAAACGGTTGGGTAACTCCACAGAGGTCGCCTAAGTGATGCTATACCGAAAATGGTACTCTAAAACGAGTGCATCATGAAGCGACACTCTCGGTGCTTCCAAATCTGCTTGATGAATTCAAGCGGTGTTAATCTCAAAGGGGATCTGCAACATAAGGCAAAGTACTTGTGTTATTAAAACCCAGAACCCTGCTTTGGCCCTATAGCCTAATGGGTATCGCATACTCTTTGGATAGATGTGTCGCATTGACACAATTCGGTGCTGGAAGACTGATTCGAAAAGACTGTTGCCTATTTGTGGGCGTTGGACGCCATACAAAGTGACATCTGTTGGATCGGACGAATTGTACTATAAAAATGCTTATCTAATAAGCAAAGCATTGAAGGACAAATCTGTCTAATCGGTTACAAAAATTTACTCTTGATTGTCAGCGTTGTACTGACCGTGTATTTATGCTTGTGAATTTAGTTCAGGTATGACGTGTTTCTTCGCAAATGTCGTTGTATATGTTGTGCTACAGGCCAAACCATGTGTTATATACCGTGTCATGGTTAGTATTATTCCTTAAAGTGTTTGTTAGACTGTATAATACACATCAGATACAACGGTATCCTAGGATGGTAGAATCCAGATCCTAACATGCAACAATGACTAAAACCTGCACAACTAGATGCAGTATAGCATTGTACAACCACGTATGCCAAATATTGATACTAGAGTAGAATAATTCGTGTTAACATCCGATGACAGCTCCCCGACGTTGGACCAACGCGCCCGTCGGGTTATCACAGATTATACACACCCATATTACATTTTAGGGATATTTG
Source organism: Babesia ovis (assembly GCA_023705535.2). Lineage (NCBI taxonomy): Eukaryota > Apicomplexa > Aconoidasida > Piroplasmida > Babesiidae > Babesia > Babesia ovis. Next base: position 137,330 of record BLIY01000003.1, read on the forward strand.
AATTTTATCTAATGTGCACATAGAATACGAGCCGTACGATACAGGTACAAGGCGTTAGAGGCAACCACCTCTCACGAGGCGACTACGACAGTCACTCTCAGCAACCATGGCAGACACACTCATGAACGAATCCACACCAATGGAACCACGAGGCATACCGGGACAAATGCTCTTTTACTTTCGGATGCTGCGCCAGGTGGTTCTGGACTGGCTATCACCTCGACTTTTCCTGAGGTGGATGTACTTCACCATAGTCTTCATCGCATTTTGGCATCACATCTTCGGAAACGGAATGCATTTTGTTATCGCATACATGTACGCAGTTTATGCTCTCAACCTGGTACTCCGATTCATCACTCCGCTGGACTTCGATGATCTCTGTGCAGCACACGAGGAGGCCAATGGAGGCACCATCCTCCCATCCAGCGAGGACAAGCCCAAGGAGATAACGCTGGAGAAGATGCGCAAGTCAGAGAATGTATACGAATTCAAACCTTTCATGAGACAGATGAACGAATTTACCTTCTGGCTCGCACTGGTCCGTGCCTCCCATCTGTCGTATATATGCACTTGCTTCGAGTTCCTGGATGTTCCAGTATTCTGGCCACTGTTGGTGATTTACTTCGTGATGTTGTTCGCTACAACCATGCGCCAGCAGCTGGAGAACATGATCAAGTACAAGTACGTTCCATTCAACATCGGCAAGAAGACATACGGTGCCATCACTCGTCAGAGCAAGTAGTTGTAAAACTCAGCAACTATATCAATAATTTCTGTTACATAAAGCTATTGGCATTTAAGGAAATATTCATTTTGCCACTATTAAGCATGGTCTCAACTATACAAACCATGTCGATTATATTGAACAATAGTGGTTTATTGCCAGAAGAGTATTGATTGGCTTACGCCTGTACAGTCGCGTTACTTCTCACTTGATTTATTTTGTCTGTTATTGCTAACGTTGTTTCTCATTATTCCCGTTGTTTGTTTTCTTCTCTTTCGTTCTTGTCTATTATCCTTCCTCTCTCTGTTAATCTGTCTGCTATATCATAATAGACCCTCTTCCACCCGTCAATAAACGTATGGATGCCACCATTTCCCAAGAGGGCCACATACGTTAGGCCCCTATCTACCAGTTGACCTAACTACCCGCCTATCTATATTTCAAACAGCATAGATTACAAAAGGGACTAGATAACATATTATAGACTCTAGAGTCCCAGCGATAAACATTCACATCACTCGGATGCCTGCTTCTCACCTAGAAAGCGCATTAACAAACGAGCGTAATGGGCTACTGAAGCGTCACTGTCAGCAGTTGCCAACTGACGCTCAAGGGATTTGACCATGCTGGACCAATGCTTCATGCGCAACTCGTCAGGCTTAAACAGGTGACCGTAAAAGTAATCCTGGAGATTTGACACCTCGCCACCTGCGAGCCAGACGGCGACACGGAATGTGCGGAAAAACTCCTGGTTGGAACAGAGATTCAGTAGATTAGACCGAGATATGACATAGAAAAACTCGCGTGACATGGTGAATGCGTATGGAGTTGTATCCAGAGCGTCGCAGTGCTGGACGTTGAAGACAGATACCAGGGGGTCGTCACGATGTATCATTCGGCGGCACTGCAAATCGCTTAGTGACACGCGACCGCGAGATTGGGATGGCAGCATCTGGAGCTTGGTGAACAAACGCTCGAATTCATGCTGGACATCACCCAAAACGCAGTTACGATGCAGTAAAATCGAACATGCTATATATTCCTGCGATATTTCCAACAATGTCACCAGCTCCCTTAACGTCTTTATGTCGTGCTCATGGCGTTCACGAAGTTTGTTCAAAACACCCATGGTATCATGGGGCCCGGTGCTAAGATCATCCGTGTTGGAAACCAACGATGGTGTGTCATCAACAGAGAATATGTCGCGTTGTAACTTTGGCATTAGACGAGCTACGGATTCTGCCAATGATGTAATGGTCGTATTCTGGAGTGATTCATAGTTCAATGTGACCTCACGCAACACCAAATATAGCTTACGCATCTGCACCAATAGCGACTTGACTTCCTCAATTGGTCTGGACAAGCATAGAACCATGTTACTGGCAAACTTGGGACCAACTACGAACTCGTTTTTGCGTGGCAACTGGTCACTGGGAGTAAATGGTACGGGTCCCTTTGGAGTTGGTACATACGACCCTGAAGTAAAGAGTGGTGAACATACGAACGAACGTTCGAGCCATACAGTTTCCAGCATACTAGACAACAAAGATATCATACCGTCAATTGCGGCCGATGTCACACCAGTAGAAACACGGTTGAACCTTTGCATACGAGGTTCATTAAATACCACAAACTTACACCAAGGGCTGACGATGGGTGTAGTTGGATTACCCATGTCGTCTATGGCATAAGCACCCGGTGCTGTCCAACCAAAGAGCCTAGAAGCGATACCCATTGACGACAGCAATAGATTGTTTTCATTACCTTGTATGAGCCAAGATTGCATCAGAGGGTCGCATTGTTTCATGAACAACTGCCAGCAGACCTTGAAAACCTCTTCTGGAGTGTAGAGCCAACAGAGGTAGTACAGACCACATGCCACTAATTCCCTGTTCATGTCCTCTCCAGAGCGCTCGTTGCGATCTGCGCCATCGGCAAATATATCGAGGAAAACACTGTTCTCATTATGTTCCGAAAGTGTATCACGACCTCGAGCTGACAGTGGTGTCTGTTGATCCCGCCATTGTAACGGAGGGTTTATATACTTGAGTGTCGATGTAGGGTGCTGCAACAATGCCTCTATAACATGGTACAAACCCGAACGTCGGAAGCAATATATCTTCTGAGAGGTAACAATGACCAACTCCCAATCTGTACAACGGATATTACCCATCGTGGAAGGAACATGTTCAGCATAGACCGATAGTATGTCTTCACCTGGAGTCATCAAGATGCAAAACTCATCGAACCATTCGATAGAACGTAAGGGCGATGTCGTGTTGGCGTTTGATGTACCAGAGTTGCTTCCCGAGATCTTCTGGGTATGTGACCACAGTTCTTCCGAAACAGATTGGGGTGAATCACCACTGGACTGGCAGAGGGATGCCGATTCTGGAGCAAACAATGTTACCTTAGCTACCAATAAATTCCCATTCTTTGGATAAAACTCGGTTGAGATAAACAAGTCCTTTGCATGATAGTACCTGCGTTTAGTCGGGAACGCCCCAAACTCGATTCCAGCAAATCTATCACGGAAGAACCTTCCCACATACTGCAAGGACATGTTGGTCGATGGTGCACAACGATTGGTACCGGACTGGGGAATCTTGAAACCTTTGACAACCAATGAAGTCTTCCTAGCAGAATCGGTAACAAAACCGACGAAAATGCGAGTCCCATGTTGGTCAACCAAAATGATGTCGACACCTTCAGGACCGCGCATTGGAGCGGATAACACATTGACACACCGGAATCCAAGGGTACTACCTATATACCTAGTATACCCCGCCTTTGTAAGCTGGTTAATCATGTCACCTTGTCGAAGGCAAAAAAACGTTAGATTGTAAGGGAACACAGAATCAAAATCCACAACACCTTTTACAAACCGTTCGAATGTACATTCATCCGGTATCTTAAAGACACTTAAATCTCCACTATCATTAGACAACAAGCTCAGTAACCAACGGTCTTCATCGATGGAGATAGAAGATTCACCAACCGAAAGGACACCGAAAAATGATTTGTTCCATGGAGTCAATAGTTTCAAACAGCTACGACACTCACGTTTGATGCAGCTACTGTGACGTACACATGTACAACTGTCACCTCCTAAGGTATCAGCAAAGCTTGATTGCTGTAGGGATAAATGCAGTGCACGCCATTCCACTGGCGGCCAGAAGGCAGCGCCAATTGCAGGACAAGGACTCATAAAGTCGTGTAGACAGTTACCACTAGACTCCCACCAGTTTAACATCTCTCCTGTGGAAGCGTCTCTTTCACCCAAGGTTGGATCAACCGAATATCCACTAGCAACGGTACCATAGAGCCTATACACACGATCGCTGCTTAATGCATTCAGTATAAATTTGCATCCTTTGGCTGCTGTAGAAATGATTTTGCCGAAAATCGAGTTATCTCTAGTGTCAACGGAACCAAGTTGGTACTGGAATTCGTACAGTTGACTATTGGCAGCCAAAATGAACACACGACCCGAGGCTTGATGACACACAATTTCACGAATCTCCTGACCTGCGTTTATTTCACGGTAGAGTATACCCAAACGAATGTCCCCAGAAGCCTCGTGAACCACAGCAATAATGAATTCCGTTGAAGTAGCGATAAATAGAGCCGGTCCGCTGTATAGAGAACATATGTAAGTGTTGCCGACCTTACGATTGTGGCCATTGATGTTTTCATGCATATCAAAGGCTGAGCTATAACGCTCTAGTTCAAAGTCTCGGAGATATATTGCCTTCATGGTCTGTAGCTTAGATGGAAGACGGAAGTGTGAAACCTTGTGGCCACTACGTAGTTTATGCATCGAGAGCACATGAACGCCTTCGCCGTTGATTGTGGACCTGTCATATCGACAGATGAGTCCCAATTCAGGTATTACATGCATTACTCCACCGCGATCACATAATAGATCCGGTAATGCAACTGCCGAATGCATAGGACATATGGCTTCCATGTGTTCTAATGCATTAGTACTGGTTTCACCAACTGCATTCTTACTTGTGGGCACAGGACCCTTTACTTGGGAGTCACGTCGGAAGTGGGTTTCCTTCAACTTCCAATCATCTATATCTGTCGTTGCTGCACCGGGAAAAGAACTCAAAGCGTCAGTGAAAACTTGGCTACCACCACCGGTTAACCTATTGACCATACTTGATGTGGCCAAGTTTCCTATTGTACTCGATATGTTAGTACTCCCATTTGGCACGTTAGAAGTTGCACGTAGCGCAGCTTCACGTCCAGCCAACGCACTGCTAACCACAGATTGATCATGAGCCAAAGTTTGGGATGTTCGGTGAATAGCACCAAGGGAAATGTTGCCAGGATAGTAACCTTCCATGCCACGCTCATTGGACCTGGTGTGGCGCATGTTCCATTCGACATAGACATGCAGAGGGCATCCACATTTTGCTTTAAACTTGGAGACTAGTGTAGAGTTCCTTATATAAACAGGTTGTGAGCAATATTCCGGTATTATTGCACTGTTCAATCGAGAAAGACGAGCTTCGTACAGCAGTCGGTTGAACTCAAACTCAGAAACACTCTCGCGCTGAGCGTAACGGAGCGAGTCATAACGCATTGCACTTTCCCGGTTCAACAGAAGACATGATATGCGATCCAAGACGTCCAGTTTGCCAAGAGCTGCCACATTGGTATTTGACGCTAACCAGTCGCGGTTGTGAGAGAGTTGGATATTGGCAACCGTATCCCGGAGCCTCTGAGCCTCCACGTGTATATTCTTCTCATCGATGCGATCTGAAGGTACAACTCGACTTGAAACAATGTTGTTGAAGGCGCTGGCAGCACGCGCGCTCAGGGGCTCGACCAGGAAACTAGAAACAGCCGAGACTCCAGCACTGAGAGCGCTGCCCTGGTGACGCTTCGCCTCCGTGCCATCTTCCCACTTGAAAAGCACCTCCTCCGGAGTACGTTTTGGGTTAACACCCTCCATGGCCTTCTATGATGTGCTCGACGCCTGTGCGTCGATATTCAATGTTCCATTAACCACAATACCGGTGGAGCATACAGCCCCTAGGCAGCTGTATAAAATAGATCATAGCAGTTAAGCTACTGAAGTACTTTATTGTGACCGACGTCAGGCGAGTGGCTGGAATACCACAACAAAGGAGTAGTACATCCCACCTATCACAAAATATAAATTCTGATATGTTCTTTACATAGTATGCATTTTACACATTGTGATAACTAGGAAAACATTTTATATCTAACCCATTGCTGTGTATACACATTTCAGGTCGCAGACGTTATGTGAAATTTTTAGTATTCTAAACCAGCAACCGCATTTACATATCTAATACACTAACAGGTGAGTTCCAGAAGTGAATATGTTCGTCATGACGAGAATTCGTCATGGGCGGTGTTAGGCGCAGGGCCTGAAGCTGCCGTGAAAAAATTCCCACCTCAAACACTAACGACACCACAGGCCACATTAACACACCCATACTTTATTTACACATACAATAACGGAATACTAAACTGAGTTATACTAGCGAAAGTTGAGCCATCGGTTACATACGGGAGACCAGGAAGGCAACCTTCCACCGGAGGGGACCATAAGCACATACGTTTACAATGGCAGCTTATTTGCGAGGATAATAGGTGTAGATATCACCTTAATAACAATAAACAGACGGGTATAGTACAGCAAAAACTGATATACAATTACAATGGAGCTAACAAGGGCGAAGCCCAGACAGTTGGTCGAGTTCCGCGTACCTCTATGTAAGTTGCTGTATATGTTTGTGCTTTTACATTAGATGTCACTCTAAACACAATCTGTTACATGGCGGAGTGACATCTTAATTACAATCTACAGCGGAACCGGAGTACTGCGAGGAGGAGATGAACCAATATGCCGAACAACTCAAAGGCTTTGTCCAGTCTGTCTTGATTGGCAATCCGTCTTTGATGTACAACAAGATGATGATTATGGAGTATATTAATGAAGCTATCCGGAGGAACAAAGCAGCGGAACTAAGTGCGCAGCTTGATCAACACCTAAAAACAACCATAGAGTCTATGATCAACAACGCTAATGCAGAGTATGCGCAGTTGGAGTCAAAGAAAATAGATAATGAAAAGAGGAACGAGCAAGTATTAAACCGCATTGAACTATGCTGGTGTCACTTGAGATCGGCACTAAGCGAGCTTATACAAGTATGCTCGCAACTACAGTCCGCAGAAACCGGAGGCTTTTCAATATGGTAACCAATCTGGTTAATCATCTAATTTGTGATGCAGGAAGGACTCTATGCAGTACTTCAAGAACCATCTGGAGGCCAGTCCAAAAATGAAGGACCGACTTATGGTAGCCATGCTTGACAAAATCGCAATGTACCGTGAGGGAGGGGAGGCCATATTTTGCCAATTTCGCAATATAGTAGAAATGTTCACATTTATCGGGAGTTACGAAGTTTTCGAAGAAAAGGTTATAGGCGAAACACGGGATTATTACCGACGGCTGGCGGTACAGGTACTGTCGCAAAATCCCGTAACAGAAGCTTATTCATTATTCCGCAACAAGATGCGTTATGAGGTAAGTTAGAGACTCAAGGTTATATATTTCTATAGGAGGAATGTTGCAACAAGTATTTGTTGAAACCGACAGTGGATAAGGTCATGGATACTGTAAAAGTACAACTATTGCAGCTAAACGCTGAAGCATTGATGCAAAAATCAGTGCTCATGGAAATAATCAATGCAGTGGACGTACATACGATGCAAGTGTTGCTCTCGCTATACGCAAACACAGAATGGACCACAATGTTGCATGATGCCATCTTCGATGCTGCACAGAGCATCGGGGAGAATATCACAGAACAATTCATATCGGATACCAAACAGACCCACGCAATAAACTCACCACAAAAATGCTTTGAATTTATTAAGAATCTGCATCAACTGAAAACACGTGTGGATACTACTGTGAGAGACACTCTTCCGGCCAATGTTGACTTCAAGGCAAAGGATATTGTACTGTGGCAAAAGGTCATCAATGCCAGTGAAAGAAACATAGAAGCCGTAACTGTAGCACTTGCGGCCTATGCGGATAGTGCCCCGGCTGAAATGGAACTGGAAGCATTTTTATCGGAAGGCTGCGGCCTCGGCTTTATCATGAAGGTGTTCCGTGCACTTAGCAACAAGGCTAGATTTGAAATATTGTTCAGAGGCATGCTAACGTCTAGGCTGCTGTACCAACAAGAACTAAAGGAAGGGCATGAGCATATAGTTTCCAAATTAAAGGAGGAATGTGGAGCGACCTATGTGGCCAAGTTGGAAGTGATCATTAACGATTACAAGAGCTCTCACAGAGTGGCCACAGAATTCTCAGAAGTCAAAGATGAGCTTGAGATGAAACATATGGGTCGTCTATTCGATTTCTCCTCACTTTTGTTGTCCAAGGATACATGCACACGAAGTGCGAAGCGTACCATAGCCGATATTGAGGAAGGTGCCCAAGAATGGGAAGATATTTCCGAGAAGAATGAAACGAAGCCTGTAACTATAGAAGAACAGACACAATCGGTGCAAAGGATGCAGAATGAGTTTGCAGAATTCTACGAAACAAAGAACAAAAATAGATATCTCTCATTTTTACCAGACTTGGGTTCTGCTGTGCTGAATATGGATATCAACGGAGAATCGTATGAGCTTATACTGTCAATCTGCCAGGCATACGCTTTGTTAGCGCTAAACAACGAAGCATCTGTTACGCTGTCGAATTTACGTGAAATCATGGGAGAGGAATATGAAGATAAAGTCATGCGCAAGCATCTGGCTCCGATGAACGCAGTGCATAATCCACTTCTGGTGTTCGCTGATCCAGGAATAACATTCCAATCGTGTACAGAAAATGATAGTTTCTCGATAAACCCACACTTTGTTCCACAAAATAAAGTTATAGATTTACAATACAAGGAACAAATAATAGAGCAGCAAGGTAAGGCAGAAAACCCGAATAACGCAACAGAGGACATAACCCCGGTGATTGAGGCTGCAATAGTTAGGCATCTTAAGACTAATCTCTCCGACAAATCTTCAAATGTATTCAAGGCGTGCGTTGCTAAGCACAGTACACTAGATAGATTCGAGTTCAACAAAATACTGGATTCACTGGCGGAAAGGGACTTTGTAAAAGTGGACACACAAACAGACACAATCTCTTATGTACCCTAAAACACAACTTGAATTTTTTACTACCATTAAAAGATGTATTCATGTGATACCTCCCCATTTTACAGGCAGGGGAAAGCTGCGAACGGGCATATACTTCTGCTGTATATGGCGCTGCAATGAAGTCACATATTTGAGTGTGTTCTTGGGCTCCGATGACGTAGCTATGATCTCCAGCAACTTGCTGCGATGTTCGCACAAACCACGGCGCATCTGGTCGATTGTATTTATTGTCTTTGAACGCGTTAAAACAACATCGGGACGTGAGACCTTGGCCAAATACCACCCTAGTTGTACTTCCAACGGCATCTTAGCCAGCTTGACAAGTTCGAGTACGTTCACGGGCTCGTTGAATTGTGACAACAACATTGTTTTAGTGCTTATATCTGCATCCCCAATGGATGCTCTGGTAGTCTTTTGGGAAGTTGGTACGCTGGCTGTGGCACTGCGGCGGCCCGACCGAGTAGTGCGGGATAATCCTGCCGTATTTTGACGTTGATTCGAATCCTCTGTAGACAACCCATATAGACGAGAAATGTGTGCATCATGGACACACTTGATCTTCTCCCAGTCACGCTTTACGTAAACGTAACAACAACGACGTTCACCACTCTTGTACATTTGACAGGGGATTCGGGCGGCCAAGAAACACTCACGCAACTCGAAACGCTCAATCAAATCGCTGTTGAAAGAGGCAAACAGCCAAGCGGTTTTAGTGTTGACGAATTGCCTCACTATGTTGTTTACTAGGGCCTTCTCCATGGCAATGTCAAAGGAGTAAATGTGAGACGCACCGTCGAAGTTGTCGAATGCAGAGATATCTTCATTGCAAAATCCAGCTCCCAATGATGAAGGCACCTCAGAGAATTTTTTAAGTGTGTCATAGAAAAGGGAACCATCGTCGCTGCTAGATTTAGATTGCGAACCCCTTGGAGTCTCCGAAGTTTCGTCAACATACATTGAGTAATTTTGGTACTGGGTCGCAACGCTGTTGCACGAGTTGTGTTCTACAGATGTACCATATTTGCTAGCATCAAATTTGGACATGGAAGCCAGCTTCCTTTTTGGTGTTCTTAATGGAGTCTCAGGCTCCTCAACAGCAGCGTTGTCTTCAGTTAGAAAGTTGGATTTATCGTCCTCATCGCTGCTGAAACCAGTTATTTCGCTGATCATACGTGCAATATCCACTTTGAGATATTGAATGATGTTGTGAACTGATGACGTATAGCTCACCGGACAGAGTTCAATACCAATAGATGCAAATACTGGTGCTTGATGGGCAAATAAAAGGTTTGGTGCACCACGGCCACTACCCAAATCCAAAATGACACTACGATTGTCTAGGCCGAAACGCTGCATCTCGGCACAGATCTTCTGTAAGCATGAAGGTCTAATCTCACCGTACATCCCGTAGGTAGAAGTACTGATGTCGTTAGTGCCGCTTTTGAACAGATAATTAATACCATCATCTCGCACGCCAATACCACGACTCAAATCGTAGTATATGCGACGGAATTGTGACTGAGCGAGTTGGCGGTACTCCGTAATAATATCGTGGTATGGAACCAAGGGGTAGTTATTCTTGTCGCAAACGCGCTTACCGTGCCTCATCAACTGAGGCAAGGCATCCAAACTGCTTGAAAGGAATTTGTTAATAGGCGCCGGTGTCATTTCATTCGCCTCCGTGGATGATTCGACAGCCCGATACTCAGCGGAACGGTGCCGTGTCAATACCTGTCGCCGTTTGGCAACGTTGGCCACCCTCTGCGGTGTACCATCGAGATTAATCTCCATAGATGGAACATCGTGCTGGTGGAGGATGACCCTCTTGGCACAAAATGAATTGGTGTACAACGAAGGATCCATGTCGAACATGCTCACGCGTTAGAGTTGATGGATCTTTAAAGATGGTTCAGTACCCACTATCGACACTCAGGTAACGAGCAGTTTGTCGTTTTATGATACCAGACACCTGCCGTATGTAGAGGCAACAACAATGTGAATATACTCACTATCCTGGTATCGTGATTCTATCACCGAAATAATCAAAACAGTGCAACCAGAGTCCAATCAAAAGCAAATCCAGATGAATCCTAGAGTTTGGTTCCACCTCTACCGCTGAAGTCGATGAAAAAGAAACTACAATAATAATGTTGAGTGATTGTGGCCCAGCGAATTTGGCGCTACATACAGTGCCAACTGTATAGGCCAGCTGCGACGAGAGGGATTAGGAAACCAATGTAGCTACTCTAATTATTACGTAAAAACTCATTGAGACTCCACAATGGCGACAATTGGCAAGCTGCTAGCTGGAGAGTATCCCGTGACCCGTCGGCAGCACTGATCAAACCACTTCAAGGCGTTGCATCCATATTGAGTGGGATACACATAAGTTTAGTAATTCCCGCGAAGCGTTTGCACGGTACGAAGGTCGCGATAATCCCTTAGAAAAGCTTGTTGCCCGCATGCGACTTTAGGGGCCACAGTGCAAGATGCGGACACACATCAACGCGATTAGCCAGTGGGTATTAATGGATATAATTTCTATACCGATTCCGGACAAGATTACGGGACTATTTCGTAATATACCACCGCGATTATCTCCCAGCCTTCCTATGGAAGGTCGGTCATCACGGATGCCACTAATTTCGGTGGATCACAACGTATAATCACTATATAGCACACATAGCAAGAATATTATAGCATTTGATTCTTGAGTGCAAATACGCATAATGTCAAGAGCCTATGGAGGCAAACGGCGTTTCATATGCGCGGCGCACTGATGTAGGTCGCTTGAATACACATGTGTCAACCTACAACATCCATTGAGACGTCTGAATAACAATGAGTCATCAGAAAGAAAAGGAGGATCGGCGGAAACGCCGTAGTCATTCCCGTACAAGAAGATGCAGATCACGTGATAACTCTCCCAGTTCTCGTAGAACAGAGAGTTCAAAAAGAAGACGCGATAAACATAGACGATCGTATTCGTATGATTCCAGAGATGCTTCCGTATCGCATTCGCGGTCTTCCATGTCGAGCGATGGAAACTATCGTGAATCTCACCGAAGATCAAAGCATAGTGACAAACACAGGAGTCATCATGAGCACTCTAGACGTGACCGAGTGTCAAGACACAGAAGTCGTAGTTCCACGACAGACATAACTAGAATAAGTCATAGACATGAATATAAGGATAATAGAATAACATCGGGTGATCGCCATAGGCATAAGGACAGTTATCGCAGGTCAAGGGATAGATCACACGATAGACACAGATCTAGAAGCAAAACTACTAAAACATTCAGGGATACAGATGAAAGTAGATCGTTGGATAAACGAGATACCACCGGTAAAGGAGGTAACACTAGTGACAGATTCGTTCAAACAGGTGCCGATACAAATGCACTGTTGAAATCCACAATTGGTGAAAGAACGGACATTTGTCTTGATTCGCTTAGCCACGAATTTAGGGAGATGAATTACTCAAGGGCATATGGCATAGATATCTCGGGATTCGTAGGAGTCCAATCTGACGTACTCAAGGTTGACATGCCATCGGAAGTCAAACCGCTGTCAACTTATGAACGTAGACAGCAACGTAAAGAAGAAATAATGAAGCACCCTGATAGATTCTGGAAATGCAATAAATGTGGATTCATGAACTACCTTTCAAATTATGAATGCACAGGGTGTCAGCAACTAAGAAATGCAAACAGGTGAAATGTTGTAATATTTATTGTAACACTAAGCACACTAAATATCCTAATATATCATTTTATACATAAACACACACCGTTCTACGCTGTAAAGTAGCTAGTATTAAACGCCTTTTAAAATTAAAGCATAAATGCTGTCAATACACCGTAGTTAAACACTAAGCTGAATATGGTTGCTTACATAATTATCATCCCTCAAAGTATATATACGAGTCATGTTAGAAGACTTAACATCTCAGTTGAAAAAGCGATGTATCATCAGGGGTACCAGAAGGAAACGATGTGACATAACAAGTGCGCTGAGAGTCAACCAGGAGCTACAACAGAGCAGGAAACTCATAGGCATCTGAAGGGAGTTTAACTACAAAGGAAAACAACCTACCATATATGATTCATCTTTGAAGTAAGCTTCAGAATGTATCAACTTTCGTTGCAAGGCGAATATAACATGATAAATCAAAACACCACGCGTGGTTTTAAATCCGTCCATCATTGCCTATATGATGTGTTTTGGAATATACGAATTATGATGAAAACATTAAAGTGGACATTTTAGTGAATAACTAATACAACTAAACTAATATAGTACAACAGAAGGGCGTTCACAATTTACCCATATGACATTAGCTGACAAAACTAACCATCTGGAATTTTGCAGCACCTTGTACACCCGGTACCTTGCCCGACAGTAGGTTTCGCAAAAACGAATAAGCATAAGATATCTCTATGGCAGACAAAACAGGCTGGAAGCCCTCGAAATTTGCCCTACTGCTAGGCAGAGGGGATAGGACCATACCTGCAGTGATGTATAACTGGTAGTCGATTAACGAACCTAGACCTTTGACAGCTTTGTTTATGGAGTCTATCGATGTTGCATTGTACAGAGACGTAATGTGCGTGTCGCTCAATAGCTGCAGGACATATCTAAAAACCAACAACCACATACCGCCGAAAACCAGGATTGCTCACATTTAGTAGCATAAAGGTATCGCAATACCAAATCGTCAATTTTGACCTTCTCCTCTTGAATCAGTGAACAAGATTCAAAAGTTTCGAATTCTTTCTTGGCCAACATTATACAGTTTTCCTCATTCTGAAGAAACAATATATCTGTATTAACAAAATATTACCTCTAAAAACAGCCGTAAAACATTGGATATCTTTTCTTTGGCTCTTTGCGATGGGTATAACTTAGTGAGGTTCACCAGAGAATGTAGTAACTCGTAGTCCACCTTGCGATCCTGGCAAGTGTGAATAATCTGACAAACAACATACCTCCTTGGGAACTGCCTGTAGGTAATTTTCCAAACAATTTATTTTCACGTTGAAAAGTAATTCTGGTTCGGTCGTACCGGTAGCATCCGCTGTTGATGCACTTGGTGGTATGTCCTTTGGTTGCAGAATGTCCACCAAGATAGGACGGAATTTAGATGGATCAGCAAAGACCTGACGAGCACAAACCGGATTGCGCAGTACTTTATTCAGACCTATAGATGATAAGCAAACATGAGTTATATGGACATACATAAATAAGCCATGAGGCGTCGTCGAAAATCCGAACTGTCATCTGATATTACCTTGTCAAATTCGGATAACCATTCTCCACGAGAAAACAAAGGTAGCAAATAGGGTGAGAAATGTGATAATATATCACCGATGAACAGCTGAAAAGGTTTGGTATGCATAAAATATATCATACCTGTGGAATAGGTCCATCTAGTTTATTGCATTCAGCAGATTCACCCTTGCGGTTACGGGTATAAAGCAAAGTACCATTTAGGTAGACACAGAAGCTACATCCACCTAATAGTGCTACCTTAGCACAGTTTTCGTTCGTAAAGTGCCGTTTTAAAAGGGATCTTAATGATCCCAAACCTGAGCGCGTCATATCCTAATAAATCAAACGAATTTGAGCACACATCACCTATGTTTAGCATAATATTACATTAAAACATACACATAACTCCAAATGCTAAATTGTATCGTGAAATTACCAAAATGAATAATTCAATCTCGGGTATAGGTCACTTGCCAGTGGTACTCACTAGCCTTCTGTTGGATTAGGAGCACTATGCGATAATACAATAACCGTTTCAGCAATAAAAAGTATATGGCATCTAAAAAGTGATGCGGATATGTTACAATTTCTATACAACACCGGGTTAAGGCAATTCTCTTCGATCCAACGGGAGTTGACAAAAGCCATTGAAGCCAAAATCGATACAGTACCTTTTCACATTAATAGAACAGGTAAGCGGTCAATAGATATTTTCAATCAATCTGTCTAATAGCCTCCGGGAACCTGGCTGTCTTCGTGAAGTACGGGAATAACGGAAATCTGGCCTACACATATGTCCAAAAGGTGAAGGGAAATAGAAAGGTTTTGAAACAGGAGTTACAAGTATTAGTTGGAAGGAGCCGAATTATGGAAACTAAGAATGCACTCATAATCCAAGGGAACTTCAAAAATATAATTGTGAAGTACCTGAAAAGCATTGGATTTTAGCAATGGCAAAGGATTCACTCTTGCATTTCGAGGTAAGTGCAGGATCCATAATTATATTGTTATTAGGGGAGTTTTTACCTTGCTGTGAGTCTCATCGTTTGCTTGTGCTCAATGTGTCTCATGTTGATATGCTGGGCGATATTTGGAGGTCTGATTACCAACTTCTACCGTATACATGTCTCAGAGAATTTTGGTATAGGGAAGGAAGACGATAAAAAGGAGGACTAGTATTTCCATACCATTATGTTGAAACTACATATACAAATGTAGGAAATGGCTCAAAGGGTAACACGGATTACGAAATCTTTGCAACTACTCGAATTGACAAAACTGTTGATGCCAAAGAAATTTTCTAAATACGAACTATCGAGGCGAATATCACAGATACAGGTCGGATTAATAGTTGATTGTTTACCATTACAACTTGCAAATGGTTATATAAATCTAGCTTCGAAGAAAATCAATCCCGGAATATCTAGAGGCCAACCACGGTACTGCCAAAGACGAGTGTGCCTGTATGATGTTAAATTTACACCTGATTTGGCAATTTTCTGTAATGGTGGGCTGAACCTAAAGAAATTGAATCTGAATACAACCCACAATACATACATCTCCATGTATATTGGCACAGATCATGGGTGCTATTATATCAACAGGAAGATTAAATGGGGAAAAGACATGTTGGAATTAGGACCTGTAACAGAGCAATTTTTAAAAACATTGTTAGGTCCATGTGTTAACAAGGTTGTTTATAATGACTCCCTAGATCTCGCTTGTTTTCTAAAGTATAACTGCAACATAGATCTGTACAATGTGCTTGATCTCAGTTATATCTATATTGCCCAGAGCCAGGGGAAACATATGACCACCAGCATCTCGATGATAAGAGAAATGCAGAGTCTAGAGACTACAAGCCAAAAGGCCATAGATAGACATGTATCAAAGTGTAATAAGCGCCAATGTCATGAGTTGGCTGCAAAGCACTTGACGCTATCAAACAAGGTAACAGACTACTTACTCAATAAACAAGGACACCCGGAAAAAGCATGGAAGCAAACAATACAGGATATAATATGCACCTTAACAAGCCAAACACCGAGGTGTTTTTACATACAATCGGAATATGATGCCATCAGTCAAGGCGAATTCACGGCGTCAGCATTCAAGGGCCACCTCTTGGCGTCGATAGATCGCGTTATCGGAAAGCCCTACAAAGTGTTAAAATACACTGGCAATGGGCCTATAGTAGCTGTTTTGAAATCAAAGTCATTTCTCGACAAGACTGCACTACTGTCAATGAACATATTCGTAGCTTCGAGGCCGGAGAATATGGTCAAACCACTCTACGGAATGGTGACCCCTGAATTGTTCCACCAATTTGAAGATATACAAGTAGGAGAAACGGTGGAGGTCGTACCTATCCAGAAAGAAAATGGAATCGTACGTGTATTTAATATTTACGATAAAGTTTGCTGTGATGTCAAACGGCAGCACGGAGAAACGCTATTCTACGACGTGAGGAAAAAGAAATTGGTTCCAAGGGTTACTCATCCTCACTGAAAAGGTCACTGCCCCAACTCCAACCCTCGTCTTGGCCGTTGTCTTCTGCAAAGGGAGAGTCGTTGCTGAACTCTGACATACTGATTAACACATAGGTACCACATACATACCGTTTAGACTGTCGGTTGATCCTGCATCTCCATCGCGACCTGTTAAATCGCTGAGGTTTATCGTGCGTGGCCCGAAAATGGAGTCGACCATACGCTGCGCAAAAGCCCATCCAATACCGTGGAGAGCACCCTCCTTTATAATATTCAGAAATCCCTGTTTTCTAGGGGGTTGTGTTTGTGCTAGTTGCATTTCTCTAAGCTTCTGTTGAAGCAGCAGTTGCTCCTGAGGTGTCATCTGATTAGGTGTGGATCTACGCGCCCTTCGGCCGCTAAAATAGCGACTACCTATTGCTCTACAAACATATGTGCGCGTAATACGCGCGTTAGTTTGTAACATTGGCACAATCATGGTTCAAACATCTCGGTTATATGCACTGATGAGGTGAGTGGGAGATACCCACCCGTATCTAATGATGCATACCCGAAGGTCGCGTGGAAGAAAAGATTATAACCTGTTACCTACTTCAACCGCTATATTCTGTGGCTAGTGCCCAAGGATGAACGTATGTGGCACACTTGTTGCCAACGGGCTCGTCGGCTCCTCTATATGATGATAGGATGCCATCTGATGGTATTATCGCGATTATTGCGACATATTCCCTCAAGAGCCTGCTGTTATGGATATATGACACATAGTCGTGCTGTACATGGCAATATGATTATCCAGCGCAAAAACAAAAGTTTTGCTGCTGGCAATAGTGTCCTTCCACCTCAAAAAAAGCACTTTACAACCGCAACAGGGGAACAAGAAGATAAAAAAGAACAAAGAATTTGTAGAGAATGGTTGGATCGGATGTCTAAAGATTTTGGGAAGAAACCTGAATTCAACAAACACATCTACAATGATGATAACGTTTTAATGACCCTTAATGTGCAGCTTAAAAATCCGAGGTATAAGTCACAGATGGATCTATCCATGATAGGAACAACGGCTGTATGCAAATATCACCTATCCATCGACGGTATTCAGGTATGTTCTGTTCATATTTGATCCAACACCTGTAGGCAACTGCCGGGACTGCAAATGCTTCGAGCAAGAAAGCAGCACGTAAAATTGCAGCCAGGCATATTCTAACATACTTACAAAAGCCAACGCATGATGAATTGGAAGAGATCACTAAATGGATAGTTGCTGGGCATCGAAGCTCCATTGGAGCTAGGGAAATGCTAGTGTCCAAGGAGTTTGGTCCTTCAGGTCACGTCGTCACGTTACGTTGGAATGTAGGTGATGAATCATTTGATGGACAAGGGATATCAAATTCGCTGAAACTTGCAGAAATGTACGCATCACAGGAATTGTACTGTAAAACACTAAAATTGGCACCACAGCAACATAGTGTACCCCAATCTGCTACATCTTTGAAAGACATTAATGGTAGCCTCATGCGTAGTGGGAGCGGATCATTAAACAAAGGTCTGAAACAAGTGCCTATTACAGACGAGTTGTCAAAGGAAGATGCCTGTCACATGAACGTCATGAGGAATACAGTTGGTAGCAAAATGAAGGTTAAACAACAAGAGTCTATTGTATCATCAAAAGGTGGTTTCGCTTGTACAATGACATGGACCTGGACCGATAGTGATGGAGTAATGCAGCATAAGGTAGTCACAGGGCATGGTACAAACAAGGCAATGGCAAAGGCGGCTGCCAGCAAGGCGATGTTAGTTGAAATCGGTATCATAGATCCCGTGACACCACAAGAAAGTACGGAAGCAACTGCAATACGAAATATGATATCCATGGTAAGTCTATTGAGTGCATCGTACGTGACATTCCTACAGAATATTACAAAGGCTGTACACAAAGCAGCACCCTTTATTAAAGTTACCAATTGCAGTGTTTGGAGATTGTTCCTACCACAACTAATGGAAGCAATCGTCCAAAGGTGTGATTATGATTTGCTGGCACCCATTTTGGATGCGATTTCACAAGCAGATGTAAAGCTACCGACGGATATCTGGGAAACCCTATTAACTCTTGCAAGCTCGGCAGTGGATGAAGTATTTTGCCGTAACATTCTGAATGGAATCAAGAATGTGACACTAGATTCAAACTATTTCCTCTCGATGAAGGCCCTTGAATACTACAAATCCCAAAGGTATGTTTTGCTTCTAGATTACACGTAGATAAATTTACTATACAAGCTGCTCACATTTTTCAGTTGGCTGTTGGCATTAGAGTTCAACGCTGAAAATTGCTCCAATGTAGCGTCAATAGAAGGAAGATGTGGGAGGGATGTAGTCAGCGTGCTCTGTGACCTATCGAGGACACAACTACCCCTGATGTTCCTCAAGGGAGATATTACCATTGACTACTTGAAGAACCCACTTAAGGAGGATGATTTGGTAATGTTGGTACCGTACAATGGTGGATACCAGTGGGTAAGTAGATTTTTGCACTACTTTTATCTCCCATAGGGGCAAGGGTTACTCTGTGTGCTATCAAAGCACAAAAATGAAAACTTCGTGCTTAGTCTAACGTGTAAGGTAATTAACAAGCTGAAGTGGGACTCTTCGGACACTATATTCAACCACGAAAAATTCGGGATTTTCCATGTCAATAGCACTACCACAAATAAGAGGATGATGCAAGCACTAACGGCGATCACGCATCGCATAGTTCCGTTGAATGTAAGTCCTACTTATAACAATGTTATGATATGCTTACACAGTCGACATCGAATTCGTATCACTACGATCGAGAGCTGCAAAGGATACTTATCGAGAGAGAAGAGGGTTCAGTAAAGGAGGATGACCTAAGAAACGTGCCACTAAACACAACTATACCTTTGACTGATACACAGGCAGAAGCATGTAGATACGCATTGTCTCATGCAATAACGCTTATTCAAGGGCCTCCAGGTACGGGAAAGACACAAGTAGCTTGTGCAATAATCGACTGTTGGCGGAGGATGTCTCGTGAAAAGATATTAGCAGTCGCTGATTCGAACGTAGCGGCGGATAATCTCATAGAGGGATTGGCAAAACGTGGAATAAATGCTCTTAGAATTGGATTCGGTTCGGAATCACTACTGCAGGAAGAGTCTTTGAAGGGACTTAGTAGATATGATAGGTACAAGAGCTTGAGGGCAGCTGGTATGCACAAGGAGGCTAACTCCATGAGAATTTTAATGATCGGCGAAGCAATTAAGCAGCATCAAGTGATTATCGCTACTTGTGTAGGAAGCGGTAATGATATATTGGCTGGTTATACATTTCCGTATGTAATAATAGATGAGTGCGCCCAGTCAATAGAGGCAAGCAATCTAATCCCAATCGGAAAGGGCTGTAAACAACTAGTGCTGATTGGAGACCACAAACAACTGAGGCCGACTATTATATCACCGGAAGCAGCCAGTCAGGGCTTGTCCATTTCTCTGCTGGAAAGTCTAGTGAATGCCAAGGTGGCACCAGTCCATCTGTTGGATGTTCAACGACGCATGCACCCATCAATATCGGAATTCCCTAACAAACACTTCTACAGAGGACTCATTAGAGATGCTATCGAGGAAAATAGCAGGAAAGCAGTCAATGGGTTCAACTGGCCAAGCAAAGGATACAACATCGCATTTGTAGATGCAAGTTCTGGAAGCCCCAATAGCCAATTTGAAACAATCGTCGGAACTTCAAGGTCTAATGCACTCGAAATTGATATATTGCTAATCATTCTAAACTCTATTATAGAGGCACGTGATGTTAGAGAATCGCAAATCGGTATTCTTACGGCTTACGACGCACAAAAATGGCAAATTAGGCGAAGGGTCAACCAAATGGAGTCGATAGATGGGTCATTGATCGAAATAGATTCCGTTGATGGTTTCCAAGGAAAGGAAAAGGAACTTATACTGTTCTCTGCCGTGAGGTCCAATATGCAAAAGGAAGTTGGATTCCTCAGAGACCCTCGCAGGATGAATGTCATGCTGACACGTGCACGCAGGGGACTAATTGTTATAGCGGATAAGTACACAATCATGAACGACAATGCGAATTGGAGGCCGTTTGTAGAATACATGACGGACAGAGTTCTAGATATACATATCTCAGAACTCAATATGTTCCTCAAAACACCATCGCATCGACTTGACAGCATTGTACGACGTGCGAGGAGTGGGAGCTACCCTTGATTGTTCTATCTTCCTGGGATGGCATTGTGTTGTGTAACGGCAAACATATAACAAAACACCTTTGGAAGACAGAAACTACAAGGCACATTAAATGTTATGATCAGTAACAAATATAACCAGTTGATGTAAAACACCATTTGGAGGTAAAATCCTTTGATAACATTGCGGTATACCTGTAAAAAACCCAGAAGGCTTGACTTGATGCTGACTGATATAAGATACCTTGTAGTCTCTAAAAGCTATCTAAATGTGACCTAAATTTTCGTAAGAAAATGAGAGAACAGCATCAATCGTAGTTACCAAAAATATCCACTATATTTTATATCAAATTAGCCCCCGGTTCGGTGATGGCCGCCTATCAAAAGTCAACCGCGCCATATTTTATTAAAGTGCACCGGCCACAACATCGTTTTGCATCGCGGTATCACGGAAATCGTGGCGATACGTATTTTTAAATACGACCTTTCGGGCATATTTTAACACATCAGCGCCTGGAAACCCTTGCGTATTAACTGGCTAATAGTACGGAGTCTACGCATGAAACTATGGTGTAATGTTTCGTTAAAGCTACCATCGTCATCCCATTGTTTTCAAACTAACAAACGGTTTATAAAATGGAAAGCTCGGCGTTTATTCGCCTTATGACGATCTGCTACGCCTTGGTAGGCGCGGTCGTGACCGTTGGCGTTCAACTGATTTTCCGTAATCGGTACGAAGGAAAGGAACGCAAGGAATTTTATATGTGAGTTATTATTTTAAGGCTCCGTTATAGGTGTGCAGGCTAACTTTGCTACTGGTACCGCTGGGAACCTTCTGTCTCTGGCTTATGTAAGTTTCTCTACTGATATCCGTTCAACGTGATTATGCCTACACATGGGTGTACTATGTGACCATTTAATATACATTTGTAGGTGGTTTTGTATGTATGTGGCTCAATTGAACCCAATGATATCGCCAATAAAACACTTCTACGATCACGCCGAGCAACTACAGAAAGCAACCGCTTAGGCATTTTAAGGGCATCGGCTAAAGGCTAACGCTCTAAAAAAGTGTGATGAACTAACACATTGTCTGTAAATATGTAGTACATTATAAACGGTGTTACTCGTGATACATAATGCATCTAAGCCACGGAAAGCAATCGATATCTATAAGAAAACCTTCTCCACAGTATAGTATACCTAAAACCCTAGTAGAGCAAACGTAGAATCATAGGTAATCAGGGCTCAACAAAGGTGTAATATGTGAATGAATGTTGAGGTAGCCCCCACACACACGAAGTTGATATATAGACAGTTGGAATAGAAGCAGTGACATGACGAACAAAATGGCTAATCCAGAAGCATCGTCGCCGAAGGAAATGAAACCGACGGCACCTGGAGAAATCCGGGTAACTAGCCTCGGTCTGGTTTACGGATACGTCAACTATGCGAAGAAACTTATCGCGGCCGGCGAACCCGTAATCACTCTCCGGGGAACAGGTAGAGCTATGAGCAACGTCGTTGAAACGGCTGAAATTTTAAGGCGTGCCTACAAGGGTATGCATCAACTGACGACTCTCGACACACAGGACAACATGTAAGTAGACCTCCATGCTTCATATATGTCCGATGGTTTCGTATCATGTGTCATATCATGAACTTCCGTCAGGTGACATGCCTATTTGCCGTCTCACAACCAATGAACTGTCAATCTGGTGAACCTTGAAGTACCGTTGATGTTGAACTTCCTCGTGCGCTGACGGGGTTACGCGGTTGGATCCATTTTAGTGTTGTTGTCTGTGTGCATGGTAAACTGTGTTGTACTACTTGATCTTCTAAAATGTTATTGACTTCATACAGGGCTAGTGATCAGGAAGATGAAGAAGAGAAAGATACACGCCGTTCCGTTTGCTTCTTGACCATTAAGTTGACATTAGACCCGGAAAAAATTGACATTAAGGCTCCTGGATATCAGAAGCCGCTCACAGATGAAGAGCTAAAAGAAGTGGACGTCGAAAAACTTATTCAAAATCTTAAGACCGCAGGCATCAGGAGAAAAACGGCCGTGCCCAGGAAGCAGGGTAACCAGGCAACAAACGCCAAGCACTCTGGCAAAAAATAACACCCTACAAAATATATCTAATAGATATGTTTGTAAACTTTCACTATCTGAATCATCATATATTTTAAATATCGAATCCATCTGATTTACGATGAGAATACCGCCGCGGGTATATTGATGTCGTGTTTTGGGTGTCTGTATACATTTGTTATCAATCAAATTACGAAATAATGGCAGAGGTTAGAACATGGATCTTGTGTCGTTAACGATATATGCTTTTTGTATATTAGATAGTCAACTATTTTGACAAATGCTTAAACACTCCAATGTGATGTGGTGTCGTGGTACAGCTTCATATACCTTTGATGGTTCCAATGGTAGTCAAATAAGATTGTTAATGATTATTAATATTTGTACTATATCAGAAGGTACTAATTATCGGTTTTCGTATTTTCCGTTAAATTATACCGATGAAAACATTTTCCTAGGAGGTTGTCATGATTTTCCTGATGACTTCTACTGTTTCATATTTCATTTGGTCTTAAGAGTCATTTACCTTAATATCGTTAAAATTGGTCACAATAAGAGATAGAATTTTGAGTAGATAACTAAGGATAAGATGTGAGCAGGAGTCCCTAAAAGTAATGATACCCCTTGTTGAGATGTAGTAATAATGGTCTCTAACGCGTTGAAACATACGCTACCTACAAGAAACAACTTTCTATTATCATGATGGTGCCATGAGATATACATGTTGCTTATTATGTTCTAATATTGTATTAGTATCAATTGAACAATTAAAGATGAATAACAGATTACTGTTGTTACGAAACTGTTAACGTTACAATTAGCATTCATAAGTACATACTACATATATTGTTTTAATCGGGTTATTCTCTCTTCCAAGATGAATTATACGAATATATCATAAAGACATGTATTGGATGTCCGTAGATCCCAATACATCCAAGTGTTGGTATATATGTTTTATACAATAGTGGTAAAAATAATATATCTTTATATCGATAATGGCTATGATTATCCTAATCTGAATCGAAATGCTCTATGAATATAATTACCCTTCGACTACGTATTAGGCACAATTCTCTAGCCATTGTATCATATTATTCTTATGCCTTTTATGATCCCCTGTAAATATTATATGTGCATTCCATATCATATATAACGATATAATATTTGCCTTTTGTTGAAACAACTCACTCCAGCTTTCATTTAAATATTTTAGGGTTGCACTGCTGGATGGGGTTCTGTTAACCTATGTTGTTTCCATGATACACGAAGTTTTCGTTTGATTATATCACTTATCTAGTATCCATAATGATTATTGAAACCTTTTGTCAAACTTTAAAGATAATTCCTGATGTTATGTAAGTGAGATGTAAATTGTATTTTAAAGATTTAGGTTTTCATATATTAAATTGTGAAAATAACCAAATTTACGTTTTTGCATTTGACGACCTTGTGGAATATGGATCATGGAAATTGAAATTATATGCTAACATATTTAACGTCGCATCATCTTTTTGAATAGTTAAAAATCAGCTATGATATGAACAAGTATCTCAACATATTATATACATAGAACCACTGCTGATGTTTTGATAAGTACAACCCACAGATGGGGGTACGCCATCTTAAGTTAATAGACTGTGGATACATGATAGACTACTGTCGGGTATAGCTGAGAGCCAATAGAATTAATTTTGCTTCCAAAAAGCCAAAGGTAAATGTAAGCGAACGTAGACACCATATAAAAGTCAATGTTATGCTTTGTTCTCAAAATATTATTATTTTCATAAAAATACGATTTACCAATACTGAGATATGTCCCATACTGTAAACCCTGGTTAGAATGGCCGATAACATTAAATTATATGACCACAGTATTAAATCCATCTGGTAATGCTACTAATATCTCCTAAGGAGGAATATATATATATATAGCATATCGTAATGAGAACATATTTAGATTAGTAGCCTTCTCCACTTCACGTATACGAATTTATAAACCTATTATAGACAACTAGGAAAAGTCAAATTACAATTGAATTTATGAGATCAAGCGATTAAATATTGGAAGGTACGATATCACCATTAAAAATAGTACAAAAATACCCCCTAACCAACCACACTAATGAATAACAGACCACATTGACTAACTGTTACTTATTAGTATCCCACTATTATGGAAATATAAAATAAAAGCTAGTATCGACGTTATGGAAGAATCGATATAAAATTCATACCTAATAGCTACACATCATACGAGTCCACATTGCAACAGTATTTGAACAACATATTTGAAGTTTTCGACCACTTATCTGCAGATAATAATATAGCCCACTCATATTATGATTGTCTGATATATAGAGAGGAACTTAGTAAAATAAATAAGACACAGTTGCATAAGAGAAATACATAACACATAGAATATTTCTAAATACACATGGAAATACATAATAAGCGTAAAATAACGCTGTCTCCAACCATTTCTACTGATGTATATACCCTGGCGCTTCCCCTCGGAAACATATGGGGAACTAAAATTCGTTGAAGGACATACTAGATGGCTCGGGGACGTTACTATATATAAAGAAACAGTTGAGCACTGCGTCTCAAACCCTTTCATCTGTAATTATAAATAAAAACGGTCTGAACATGAACATATTATTGAAGCAGTCAAACGGCGCCTTCATTGAGCGTATCACGCTCCCAGACGACGCCACTGTGGATGATTTGAAAAATGCATTCTACGAAAAGTGTTAGTTTATCGAGGTGTAAAGCTATCTGCTACAGTTCACTTCTATCCTCAACGTCAGCAATGGAGCGTTGCTTCAGGTGTGTTTGTGTTTCTACTCTACTATATAGAGATACTAATCATATATAATAAATCTTTTATATTGCTTTACAGCGGATGGAGCCCGATTGGTCGATAACCGCCTTTCCGACTATGGAGTCACTGACGACACATCTTTATATTTCAAGGATCTAGGTATGTTTATTACGTTGGCACAGTCATGTAATTTATGTATATACATGAATAATCGTTATGTTAAACGCTGGTTATGGTGAACTGGGTTTAAATCTTGTCTTCAATAATTCTTTCGATCCGTTTTATCTGACCTGGAGTATGTTGTCTAATGTTTTATATTCACCTCTTTGCGACATTATATGGTCATGATTGCCAATATATGTATCTTAAACGTGGGTATCGTGCTTTATAAAAGTATGCAGGTGTCCAGATTTCCTGGAGGTTGGTATTCTTCTTGGAGTACCTTGGTCCGCTGATTATCCTACCTTTACTCTACCATTTTCCTCGCTTCTTTTATGGTAAAGATACGTCGCCTAAAAATCACGTACAAGTGTGTACATACACCATGTTGATGTTCCACTTTTTGAAACGCGAATTCGAGTCGGTGTTCATACACAGATTTTCCAAGTCAACCATGCCAATAGCCAACCTCTTCATAAACTGTTTCCACTACTGGTATGTTGCAACCTTTTAAGATACTATTTTCATATCTCATTACAGGATTTTATGTGCTTTGGGTATTGGTTATTTTGTATTTCACCCAAGATACAATGAAATAATACTATTTTCGAAGCATGAAAAGACTGTTTTGATCGCATTGTTCTTCTATTGCCAATTCATGACTTTGATGACGCACATTACTCTACGAAACCTGAGACCCAAAGGTATGTTGTGTACTTTCCAAAATATGTATCTTTCTTGATTATAAGTTTACACTCGTCATATTGCTACACTGGAACATAGTCTCACCTAATACTTTCCTTATATGTTCGCAGGTACTAAGGTTCGCGGCATTCCTCATAATTGGGGCTTCCAGTACGTCAGCTGCGCCAATTACTTCTGGGAATTGATGATTTGGGTAGTAGTCGCATTGTACAGTAACACGGTTTCGGCATATATTTTCACGGTTGCAGTTGGTTTTATTCTCTTCGAATGGGCCAAAAAGAAACATTACAAATACATCAAGGAATTCCCAAATTACGACCGCAGAAGAAAAATCATCATCCCTTTCATCTATTAATCATGGGTATCACAAATTCTCATGTGTCGATACTACGACATAGAAAGGTTATCGTATATTGAATAGGTTTGCCAGCAATATTTTATCTGGCAACATGTCAATTTGGCGTATATTTCAGACCCAAAATGGCGTGCCAACAGTATAAATGAAGTTTGTCAACAGGGAGGACAGATTAAAAACTGACTGTACTCGCTTACATTGGTGAAGCTAATGACTACAAACTTTTATGTACAGGGAATGCTGTAATCCCAAATATAACACCAAACATATACCTTCTGAATATATTATTTAAAAAGGTATTTTCAATATACCGTTATCCATATACTAGCGTCATGAAAATGACTACTTTCCGACACTGAATACACAGCAATAATCGATGGAAATTAGAGAGAATACGACATAAACTCCGATCTGTACAAACAAGATATCACAGATATTCGAAATAAATAATATAGATATCAAAACTTAAAATCTGCGGCATATTGTTCGTTGGCATTGGTGAGTATGGAGACCACTATACGCCAAAATTTTATTTTACAACTGCCAGGTCTAGCCAAACCGCAGACAATATATACAATTTATATCAATGGTCATGTTTTGAAGCGCAAACATCAGCCTCGGGTTTAAACTACGTTGAAGTCGTTGTCCTTGAACGTAATTAACTTTATTTTCTCCCTCAGATAGTCAAGTGAATCTCTGTTTGACACTCTGGTAACTTTCTCAATAAGCCAATTCTTGTTCTTTACGGTGCATGATCCTTCTGATAAGTCATCTGTAGTCAAACACCTACCATTAAGGGATTCAGCACAATTGAGTGTCGAGTTATCCGCACTGTATATTGTAGAGCGATCGACCGGAAAAGTACCAGTGGCTGTAACATCACCATCAATATAGATACCACTATTATCATAAACCAGAGTGGTTTGATAGTTTCCACCCTGGTTAACAGATTCGGGAACATCACTGCTTACAGCAGGCGAGCTCTCAAGATGCCCATCGTCTTTATCACAAATACTTTTGGCTGCACCTCCAAATATTGAACCGTGTGTGTATATGACATTGGTGCTTAGGTCGCCGGTTGTAGTGCGCTTGGTCATGTTGCTAATGGATGTCATTGAATCCATTCCACTGAAAGTGTTGTCACCATCAACTGCATTTAGCTCAATCTCTTTCTCCAACTGTGCTGCTTCCCCATATTCCGGTATAGATGACGGTTTATCATTGAAAACGTGAAAAAATGCAAAATCATCGCTGCTCATGTACGATGCCTTTGAACTGTGCGATCCCCGAGTACTGCAAGTACTAGCTCCATCATCCTTGAACAATGTTTTGGTTCTGATCCGATTGTTTATTTCAATAAGAGACATATTTTGCGATTTAAGGTTTGAGTTGGTTTCGTACATCCTTCTCAGTTCACGTTTCAGTTTCTTGAGTTCTTCCTTAATTTCATCATTTTCTCTCTTGAGATATGCCTGCTCCGTTTTCTGAGTCTCTATCACCTTGTAACATGAAAAAAGGTTATCGTTAATGTGTGTAATATCCTTTTGTAGTTGAGCTATCTTTGCCAAAAATTCAGCCTTTCGTTTTTCATGTTCCTCGACTTCACTGTTGTTCATATTCTTGAGTATATCAACCGATTCATTCAGGGTCTTGACTTCATCAGCGTAGTTTGCTATGCGTTGTTGTAGTAATATTTTGTCCTTGATGCCTTCTTCATTGTGTTTGCGCTCTACAGCGAGCGAATTTTCCAATTCTTCCACACTTTCACGTGCCTTCTCTAATTCTTGTTGCAACTGTATCTGCATCTGTTCCAAAGTAATGATACGCTCTTTTTGTTGTTGGAGACACCCCTTTTCAACATCAGGGTCAGGTACCGGTGTTTGTGTAGAGGATTCCTCACGTTCAGGTAAGAGACCACTTGATTCAACGCTCAAGGGCGTTACCTTCAAGTTCTGTAATGTGCCCAGTGCCACAGCTCGTCCGGAGTACGCGGCTTCTATAGTGTTATACCTGTTCCTGAACCACTCCATGATTTGGGCATTAGAGCGCATACGCAGGTTATTACAAGCAGTACTTGAGGATACAATTGGGAACTCTTCCATTTTACCAAGGTCTTTATATCCTGCTCCAATAGCACCGATTACATTGCGTGATGCATAGGATGATATGTGCTCCGCTGTAATGGCACGGCGAATGGCTGGAGATGCATTGTTATCTAATACACGTGTTACATGCCCTGCATCCTCACTTATTGTCCGCTGTAGTCTCTTTCGCAGCTTCCTGGCTTCTTGTAATACCCTATCAGAGAAGGTCAGTTTCCGGTGCTGAAGAGGCGTCCCATTGCCTTTTGCAGTTGGCTCCGCGTTGTCTAGATCAGAACACCCGCCGCAATCCACGTCATTGCTCAACGACTGTTGAATGTTCGTGTCTTCACCGAAGATATCCACGAAGTTTACGGAATCGGGATTATCATTGGGGTGTGCGCTGTCGATGGAGGGAACGTAGATTGTCGACTGACAACTCAAAGACTCCTTAATTTTTTCAGCTGACGCCGTGTCACAATCCAAGCGTGTGACAACGCTCATCTTCCCAGCAAAAGGTTTGTGGACGCTAGGTCGTGGTGGCAGATGTGTACCTTCCCCTACTGGCCATTTATCAACAATATATATTCTCTGGGTATAATAATCACCCAGCAATACCTTTGTATGTATGATGTTGTACAATGTGTATCATATATGTGTTCGTAATGCGACCATTGCGACTTCACTCGCACGACAACAGCCACACATGCCACGCCGTTATGACGCGGCGGTGTGTGAATGGTGTGTATGACTTATTGCTACTATTTTGACACAATATCTTACTATATGTGCTTACTACGTAATAGCATTGACGATCCATATCAGGTAACCTTTTCAAACCATAACATGATAGGCAACTCTAAGCCATCTACCAACACATCCGTAGCTATTGCGCTTTATAAGCAGATATACATCATACAGTGACTGATATATAACTACCATTGTATTAGACAAATGTTTCGGCAGTATATCACCGCCTTGCGATAAAAGGGAATTCACGGCACTATTTGCCTAGAACTAAACGATAAACACATATTACAGATCATTTATCGTTTACAGAAGCCATGGTCTTTGATAAGAAGTTCTTCCTCGCCTCCCTGAGATGTTTAACAATATACGCTAATACCGTGGGATCAACGCCTTTTTCGCAAAGACTAACGAGTATAGCGAGCGTCTCACGGTCTAGTCCTGTGTTAAGTATCTTGGAAATTTCATAGATAATGTCTAATCCCTCTTCCTTGATGCCATCGTCGCTCTGCCCGCTGTCGGACTCGGCCGTTACAAAGGACTCCTGTCTATTATGCATCCCCGACTTGATCTTGAATGTATACAATTGCCGCTATAATTGCGATATAGGTGATAATGAATATGCGTCCTCGCGGTTGTATAATTGCGGTATTAGTAGTACCGGCATTATCACATTAGTCATTTACCTTTGTGTTAGATACTGTCTATTGTAAGAATAGTATTGAAAAAAGGTGTATCCACATATATACAATCTATAGGTTAGTTAATATACAACTGTCTACAAATTTACGGGACACACTACGTAGTGCCTCGCGATGACACACCAACCTCATCAGCCGTTTGTAGTTTATACGCTATCTTGTATCTACTCTGTACACGAAATTTAAACTATTCAAATCATTTCCTGACATATACAAGAATCGTAACGTGATGTGTAGCTGTGTCGCAACCGATGTGTGAGTGACAAATCTTTGCTTCCAACTCGCACATCAGTTAATTCACTGGCGCCATTACGCGCCCAGCTTGTATTGAGCACGATGCTCGACAACGATGGTAAGGATCGCTTTGGAGAGATGGTAGACAATTTGATGACTGAGGTCGACCTCGAAAACCGAGGATGCCAGCTCGTTTCTCCAGCCCACAGCGTGTCATCGGAAACTGAGCAAATCAGCGTATTGAATAAGTTAAGGAGTCTGCTGGATGCCCCTTCTGGTTCTGGCGCTTCGCCAAAGCTTGCATATGATGTTCCTAAAAGTCCGCAGTATGATGGCGTCAAGGATTTTGGCACACATGAACTTACAGGGGCTTTGTTACAGAGGGTGTCTAGTAAGGGCAGTAGCAAGCACTCTTCTGCTGCTTCACAAACATCGGAGGTTTCTGCAAAGTCGCAGTTGTTGAAAAATACCGATCGAACAAATCTGCTTAAGCATGCTGAGGCTGTGATTGAGTACCAGCGTGACCGAATTAATGCTCTTGAAGCTGCTGTTACGAAATTTAATTCAGCTTTAACACAAACCACCGACATGTACAAGGAGGAGTTACAGCGCCATGTCGAAGACAATTTGAAACTGCGCCAAGATATGCAGAAGGTGGTAGTCGAGTTCGAGGTTTTATCGAAACGTTACGAGGTTGACATGGGTGAATCGGATTCTCTAAAGAAGCAGGTGAATTACCTATCGCATGACCTGTCGAAGAAGGAGATGGAGATTAGAGAGATGCAGAGTAAAATGACCCAATTGCCTATTGATAACAATGATTTGAAGGAGAAGAACCGTCTCTTAGCTAATGAAGTCGACCGTTTGAACCGCGAGATACAGGGGCTTAGTCTTTTAGACTCTAAGATCAATGCGAAAGCTACTACTGCAGCACTTACAGGTGCTACGCAGGCGTGTGCGGCTCAACACGACCGTCTCAAAGCGAGTAGCAAGTGCATTGCGCAACTGGAGAATGATTTACAGGCTTACAAGCGCCTGACGGAATCTCAAAGTATGGATATTAAACGTTTGAATTATCAAATCGAGAAAATGCGTGGTGCCAGTAAACCAAACGACTATATGGTAGCTGCCCAGCGCCAGATGCTACAAATCAGATCGGTGTTTTTACAGTTAGCGAAGCAAGCGAAGGAACCGAAACCCGTTACCCGTGCATCCAGCATTGAGGATGATGTGAACAACCGCTCATTATTTGCGGCTTACAACATGAAGACCACGGCTGAGTTACGTGACATGTATGAAAGACTTCTGGAAGCTATGAACCGTAACATATCCAGGTATTCTCGTCAACATGATTTTTACAGTTTATCTGTATCCTACAGCTGTGATGATATTCATGAAGAACTACAGGTACACATAGATGAGTCTATGTTGACCTTCACTAAGGAAGCACCAGATGCTACTGTGACCGAAGTCATCAAGATCCCTTTGAGTTCTGTAGTGGGTGTTAAGAAGATTGACGACGCCAACGAATTTTGTATTCACACCAACGACCTATCCATACATGTTGTTCGTGCCCCAAATAAAGATATATTCAACCGACTGCACTATGCGTTACAATATGCAGGGTTCATCACAGAACACAGAAGATTTTCCATATTCTCGAAGGTTGACCTTGGTTGGCTACCAGCGGATTTCAGTTGGCCAAAAAATATTGCTGTTGTTATGACCGCCGAATCTACGTTGAATGAACAATGCCCAGAGGATTACGAGGGAATTAGCCAGGTGGTCTCTGATATTTACGTCATCACTGATCCTATGGAACGGTTAATGACGCTTGACCCTTCGACTAATTCATTAGTGGTATTGGGACCACAGCTGTCATCATCGCCTATCATCCTTCCCTGTCAAAACATATACGCACTACGTGTATGTGACCCTATGCATGTTGAGTGTGATATCCTCAAGCATGCTGATGCCCCGACGGCCACTTTAGCAAATGGCGCACCTACTACTTCCTTCTTTGCCCCTTCTCAACACACATTTGCTTTCATATCGGACAATAGGAAGGTGCTTTTCGTGAATGGTGTTGACGCAGAGAATGAAAAGAGGCTCATTTCACTTGTTATTAATGGGAACTACCGCCAGTTTGCTGATAAGGTGGATACTTTGCAGGGCGGCGACCAATTATTACCTGAACACACTCTGTCGTTACTCAAATCTGGCGCCATGGATATCCGTTCCAATGACGTCGTTGGTGAAGTGCCACCTCCACTACGTCAGGAGACTGCATCAGGCAAGGTTTTCGAGTTCGGTGATGATAAGTTGATCTTATACATGGAACAGGATGAACAGCTTGTAGTCGACAACAACACTGGTTTCTTCCGTGTTAACGAGGGTACCAACGAGGTTGCAATTTCATCTGGCTCCTCGGAAACTTATGTATTGAACTTTGCCTCTCCCGAAACTCTACTCGAATTCG
The DNA here is from genome assembly GCA_023705535.2 of Babesia ovis. Taxonomy (NCBI): domain Eukaryota; phylum Apicomplexa; class Aconoidasida; order Piroplasmida; family Babesiidae; genus Babesia; species Babesia ovis. Next base: position 170,639 of record BLIY01000003.1, read on the forward strand.
TTCGCGATTTAGAGGCTCATGGGTTCAGGCACCAAAAGGAGTCCGAGCTCCACCGTCAGGTCTGCATCGTGACTGCTGGTTGTTTACAATTGTATAAGGATGCCACGCAACAACCGATTGTAACGTTCAACAAAAAGGACACCACTGTCTCTGTGAACGAATCTAGCAGGGAGATTAAGATTGAAAATATCACGGACAAGACTATTAAAATGACACTAGACTGTACCAGCCCACTTGAGTTCCGTCGTTGGAAGTTTGCACTTGGTTTCGCCGGTTTCATTAAGACGTCCCTTAAAACCAAACCACGTGACGCCTTGAAGAAGTACATTTTCCCCATCAAGATCTTCGACGAAAATGTTTCCACGGAACGCCGTGCCTTCCAGGTGGAACCAAAGCGCATTTGCCTCTATGTGAATCCCACCGTTAAGGAACCATTTTTATTGATGGAGAGGTCACAAATATCTCTTGAATTGGTGGATCCTGAGAGGCGACTCCGTATGTACGTCAACCGCAATACTAAGATGGAGGAGCGCTTTGACTTCGTACTTGCTATGCTTACAGATTACCAGTCCCTTAAGGCAGCGCTGAAGAAGCATGGGTACACAACCGATCCCCCCAGGGGCAAGGGTTCCACGTACCACTTCGTGCTTGCCAAATCTGGGTTGATTGCTATCCACCGCACCAAATTCGACCCCGAGCCTAAATTAGTCTTGGAACGCAAGAACTACTCTGTTGAAGTGTCTAACAAGTGCATCAAGTTCACCTCTAAGGTTGACTTGAAGCATGTGATCAATATTCAATTCAAGAAGGACTTCAATTTCAAGAGATGGTTAATGGCTCTCAAGGTGGCTGGTTACTTACCACTCACCCATGAGAATGTACCAATTCTCTACATGCCTACTATTGTATATGGACACATTTGCCCGGAGATACCCCACCTATTGAAAGGCCATTTGAAGTGATGTCTGTTATATGCTTTTGCAGCATTCTATATCGGGTGGCAATACTAGGCATGGCAGTTAAACGTGATGATACAGCAGTGCTGAATTCAGTGTATCGCACTAGTTTACGAGATAACTCTGATAATATTTGACCATTTACGTTCGCTATTTTTTATTGGAAAATGGGTCATATAGCGTATACAGTAATACACTAATGATAACACAGCAGCGTAACATCTCTATCCAACTGCGTTAGTGTTACTATTCGACAACACCTTAATGTCGTTCGGACCACATGTTTAGATGAGTACACATACAAGACAAACTAACATCGAAAAGGTCATATACCACCCAATTATGTATACGTATCATATATGTGGATATGTAACAGCTGATTAAAAGTGATGTGTATTGGATTCCACAATGTCGTGATACAGTCGTTACCCTGATAATGGCATCCCATCGACTAAATATTACTGCAAGTGAATATATTTTAGAATATCCGAACTTTCATATTGTATTTTAATTAGTTTGAAGGATGAATTGAACATATCTACCTACTGTCTATCGCAAAACGCTAAGTCGCAGGTCCAGTCTTGATCTCCTTACTTCGAAGTACACAATGACTGACGAGGAACGACCTATAAAAAGTAAGTCAAAACTATATAAACTGTATATTGTGCTATAGCAATCGGTGGCTGGGTAATCATAGTCACCGGGGTACATCCCGAGGCGCAGGAGGAAGACCTCCGTGACGCATTTGAAGGTTTCGGCCAAATCACCAATATTCATGTAAATATGGACCGTAGAAGTGGCTATGCAAAGGGTTATGCTTTTATCGAGTTTACGGAAGAGGATGAAGCTCGCAATGCCGTTGAAAGTGGGTTTTGTTACACAATGGAACATATTAATTCAGGAATGAATGGACAACAGCTGTTAGGGCAAGATATTGCTGTTACCTGGGCCTTTAAGGAAGCTCCTATGTAGATCGGGAAACAGTATATCTTTGTAGTGACCCTGATTATGCAACAACTGTTTACGTTACTTCCAAGGATCACATCATTGGGAACATGGACTATGATAGAAGTTTGTGTTATGCGTCCAGTGGTATAATTCGTTTTGGCGCTCCAATAAACGTACGAGCAACTCCTAGTTACCAAAGATAGTGTCTATATCTCCACTTCATATATACGGATGAGCCAGGCGCCATGTCATACAGTTTAACTCAACAATTCGCCTAATGTCAATTTAGAACACAATACTGATGGTACATTATTTATTATTCTTTTAATAATCTAGAGATTGATGCGTACTATGGGTTTAATGCCCGGCCATCCAAGTTGTGGTGGCGGCGTCGGAGTGACGGCATCAACTCCAGTTTCCGCCTTTCTCATTCTGCAACGCTTCTCTAGGCTACCCTCACTAAATCTTATGCGGTTTCCCGGCGTATCGACCCGCTCCGTGAGGCGTCAGGGTAGCCTTCTTGTTGGCATTGGTGGTATCTTAACGCCCACCCATGGAGGACTCCTTGGAGAAGGAGGCGGATGCCTCTAATGTGAAGCGTAAAAGATCTGAATCGCCCAATGACGACGAGCGTTCTCAACGACATGAGGCACTGAAGGCCGCATTTAGAGCGCGCGACTCTGACGTGCCTAGCAAGGCTCCGCGTTCGTCGGCACACGATAAGCTAAACCGCGAAAACTTCCTCGATACTATGGCAGAAGAGTCAGAAGATGAGGACGGAATTGCAGCAAGCGTTAAGGAGTCGGAGTCTGAGGAGGATGACGAGCCTGAGTTGGGCTTTGAGATCCCAGACGAGATGAAGGGCTTCATCGTGGATAAGGTAGATGACGACGAGGTATCGGTGGAATCAGATGCTTCTGATGTAGAATATGAGCCCAACGTCCTGGATGACGACGATCTAGCGCTTATTGCTGAAAACACTGGAGCTACCTATGACAATGAGGACGATGACGATAACCGCAAACAGCTAAGGCGTCTGAAGAAAGCTTCTGCAACTGCCAAACAACAGGACGATTTTGACAACTGGTTAGAGGATGAGTATGGAGACCAGGCTGATTTAGATCTTTCTGACATTTGGGCCACGGTTGCAGAATGCTTCGGTGACGTAGATACTGTTGTACAGATTCTGAAGAACGAGCGCAATACCCAGCCTAGAGAAGAAGAAATAGCCTCTGACTATGAACAAGAAGAGGTGGAGCCGGTGGTTCCAGAGGTAACTCTCGAGTCCCTTGTTGACCCTGATGAATTGGCTAAGGAGTACATGACTAAACAGGACGAGGAGATCCGTGAGACGGATGAGCCTGAACGTCTTTTTATCCGTTACAAGAACCGACCCAGACAGACCGAGGAAGGTGATCTACGTGAGGAGGCACAGTGGATTTCACGCCGTCTTCTCATGGAGTTCCCCGACGATCTGTCTGTTGAGCGTGTGCGTGACCTGTACCAAACAACATTCCGTGGCACATTTCCAGTGTCGCATGTATCTCCGGAAGATGATACTCGTGAAAAGTGTGAGATGGTGTTGGCATGGTTGTTGAATGAGCGCTGGGAGGTACCATTCATTCTCCATCATAAGCGTCACCTTATATGCCCTCCATTAAATGACGATATGGTATGGCGCATATACCACCTGGATGCTGAATGGTTCAAGCTCAAGAACATGGCTGATCATATCAAGGAGTTGATTGATCGCGTTGGTCACGAGCTGTTGCCCAACGAACTGCTGTATTATGCACTCAACTTTAGCAGCATAGATGACCTCAATGATGTCAACGCACATTTGAGATACCATCATCGTAAAGCACTGCATGATGAGACAGATACGGAGGAACCGGTGGCTACTGCCATTTCATCCAAGGCTATACCAGACGTAACAGCAGAGACCGAAGTGGACGATGTTGATGACGACATTGCTGAAGAAGACGATGTCTTTGGTGACTTTGCATTTGGTAACAATGCTGTCGAGACGTTAGATGCTCCACAACACTATAAGTCGCCCAATTCATCAATACCTTCTCCGTCGTCACCCGCGGGTTCTCCCATTTCATCTGTGGAAGTGGATGACAGTCAAGTTGAGGGTAGTTCATCACATACACATATACTCCCACCACAATTGGAATCATCATCAAACATGGATTCCCTCGGCGACCATGATCCCTCTGATGAACCTGCAAATGACGCCGTTGATGCATCGCAAGGTGAGGATGTTGGCAACGATACTAAGGACGAAACGGTGGATGATGGAATCACCCGAGACGTAGACTCCGACGATGATAATGATATGGATGTCGATGATAACCAACGTTCCGACCATGCACCCGGGCGCTCAAATGATCTATTAGATATGGACGAATCCGACCTCAAGGACAATTATGAAGGTGAGGATGATGTGGCTGATCAGCGGATCAATGAGATTTCAGCCACTATGCAATCTCTCGAGGTACAGCCTCATAAAACCCGCAGTGGCACCAAAAAACGTTCTGTTGATATGCATTTAATCGATACCATAGAAAAGGGCGGGTTTCATGAACTGTGGCGTGGATACATTGCTGATACCAGCCATTTTGCTACTGTGCTTGAGAAGTCCCTTATACCGGGATCCTATGAGCTTCGTGTACAGATGGACCAAGTACGTGCACAGTGGAAGGAATTGGGAGCTGTGGGTATGTTGGATGCTCCTTCTATTATTGAGGGAAGTGAGGAGCAACAGGTGGAGGACATGTGTGCCCAGTATTGCAAACCTCCATACAATGGAGGGAAGAGGCTGTATATGGCACTGGTAAACTACCATACTAAAATGTTGGCAAACAACATCACGATACGCCGTATAGTGCGCGAATATTATCGCAACTATTGCTGTGTTACCTGTACCACTACGACAAAGGGAGAGGCTGAAGTTGATGTCGCCGATCCAACTTGGCCAACACGTAGATTGTATCGTCTACCGTTGAGGGAATTGCTTAGACAAGACCAGTTCAGCTATCCATATCCCAAGAACGCCGGCGGCCGTGAGGAAAAACGCCGTATACTTGAAGCACGCAGACGTGACACTGTACTGGCAGAAATGTATCTGCGTATGATGCAACTAGAGAAAGAAGGTGTCATCAAATGCACTTTCCACCCCATCTGTGCTAATGAGGAGCCTCCATGGAAGGCTGAAGACTTCTCTGAGCGTTTTGCGGAATGGTATGAACGTTACAAACTAGTGACCTACAGCGCTAACCCCTTGGTGAACGAAAACTACCGTGCACGCATGGGTGAACAAAAGTCCATCTTGGAGAAGGAAGAAATGTTGTTGAAGGACTCTGATGAACGTGACAAAAATTGGCGTCGTAACTTATTGGACCAACTTGCGATGGCATACTGTCCGTCCAACGTCCACACATATAGCATTTGGCGACACATTCAGAGGGACATTCTAAATCGCCTGATAAATGTGGAGTTAATCCCTAAGTTCCGTATGGAGGTACGTGAAGAGCTATGGCGTAATGCACAAACATGGGTACTATTGCACAGCCAACGTATGTTACAGTACAAACTTGATGTTGCACCTGGTAACAAGGATACCATACTTGCATTGGCGGTGGAACAGGATACACAGCGTGTGTTTGCAGCGGTGATTAATGAATTTGGTGATTTAAAGGAGTGCAAGAAATTGGATTATCTTGTTGCTAACCAGGTTTCTTCACGCAATGCTGTTTCATCGAACCCGCAATTCAAGGAGATCATGAGTGACATTGATGTTTTATCTGAGTTGGTGAAGGGCTATGACATTTCAGTTGTGTTAATAGCCATAGCTAACACCGGTAGCATCATGCTTCACCACCGTCTAACGTCATACCTCATTCCGCATATTAAAACGCCGTTGACATTAAACAAGGTAGACATAGAGGTACCTCGTCTACGTCTAAGCATGATGGAAAACGGTACTACTGTGGACTTATGTGTTTCTATGGGTCGTTGGTATATGGATCCAATTGCTGAGACGGTCAACCTCTGGGATCATAAGGGCCCCAACCTGCTTCTCAAGTTGAACTTGCACCCGTTGCAACATTTAATCAGCCAAGAGAAGCTTCAGGAATACCTAGAAACAACACTGGTCCAGCTAGTTTGTGAATCCGGTGTGGATATAAACCGTATCAAGATTTCAAAGCACCTGGAATCTATGTTACAGTTCGTTGCGGGTCTTGGTCCCCGCAAAGCTATGGATGTAATAAGGCTATTAAAGGTAGCTGTTATCGGAACACGCAGTCAGCTGCGCATGGGCCAGTCATCACTGCGTGGTTTGGGCGAGCTTGTGTTCTATAACTGCGCTTCGTTCATTAAGATCGACGCACATGATGCCATGGATATACTGGACTCAACGCGGCTACATCCGATGGAGTGCTACCATACAGCAGAGAAGCTGTGTACAGACTCCTTAGATGATGACCTCAACGGAGAAGAAGCGATACAAGAGATTTTCAACAACCCTCAAAAACTGGATGACCTTGACCTGGAGGCCTACAGTAGTCTGTTGATGGAAAAACGTGGTACCCCGCGCATGTTACCTTATTTGCTGTTTGTTAAACGCGAACTGCAGTCGCCATTCCATGACTACCGTTCAGCAATGCAAGATTTGCGTGAGGACCAGGAATTTTGTCTGGCTCTACAAATTGACCCCGTGTTGCTTCGTAAAGGCTCACATGTAATGTGCCGTCTCGACGAAGTATACGAGACTAATATACGCGCTTCTGTGTTACCATTTGAGTTAAAGGCCAACGTGGTTGACTACAGGAGTTTCCGTGATGATGTATACCGTGTCTCTAAGGAACAGAACCGTACCATTCAGCTTAGGGGCATCTGCATCAGCGCTCGTGTTGCTAATGTGGACTACAAGCCAACGTTTGATCAGGGTTCGTGCAATTTCCGCGTGGAGGTTGTGCTAACCGGCCAACAGCGCAGGTACATTCTGCTCGATTTATTCGAAGATCTTAAGCGTAGCATGGGCATCCGCGAGGACTATTTATCTCCGCTCGTGCAGTTTGACGTTAACTACTCGAAGAAACCCATGCTTAACGAGTATTCCGAGAAACACAAAATCCACTATCGCCGTGTGATCAGGCATCCCAGCTACCGCATGTGGCCGTTAAATAAGATCATCGCCTTTTTGAAGCAGCCTGAAATCGGCATTGGAGAATGCTGTATATGTCCAATGAGTGAGTGGGATCGTCTGAATCTTGTCATCAAGACCTGTGCCGATCCGTTCAACTGTGCTACATTTGTTATCCACGAGCGCAACCAACGCGTTCCTGGAGAGTTGGGTAAGGAGCTGATTTTACTCAACCAAAAGTATACCTCAATTGACCAGATCATCGCGCAGTTTTGTGAGACGTTGAAGCTTAACCTGGAGGAAATTTATATGCACCCGAAGTTCAAGCATTCGACGGACGTTGCTAAAGCCGAGAGAGATTTGATCCAAGAGAGTGCCATGCGTCCCGATGGCATTGCTTGGGCCATTCTCCCACCAACCCCCATGCAGCAGAAGGGTTCCCATGTGCGGTACAATCCTCTCAGGTTCACTCTACTTGTGTTACCCCCAGGCATGGAGTTATCGCACAACGCTCGTAGCTTACAGGATTCGATCTACGTTGACCACCGTAGCTTTAAGCTTTGGACGCACCATGAGAAGTCGCTGTCTGCGTTAATCAAATGGTGGAAGCAGGTTGGTTACTGGAGTCGAAACCGTCAGCGTGAGCTTTACAACCATGAAAAGGCTGCTATGATGCGCCAAAGTCAGGCTGAGGCCATGCGTCGTTAACACTGGTATTAATATTTAACTTGTCTCCATCGTAGACTAAGTTATGTAGCATGTTGAATACACGTTATAGTGACATGTGATGTTATATGTTGTTTTAATGTTTGTGTATATGTTGATCTCGAATGATCTGTTCTATAGATTAGTTTTGGCAGCCTATTACACCGGTTGCATTGCAACAGCATTGGATAGTGCCAGGATACTCCATAGATCATGGCTGTTATGATACTGTCGACATTTTAGAATTATGTGTAAATGTGCTTAATGACTTGTGGGTCGCCACGGTTGGGTCATGTGCCCGTGCCCCCGCCGCGTCAGCTACCGCTCAGAACGGTCTTGGTAGATCATTGCAAATTTTAGCAACATTCAGCTAGACTTGCAATGTATCCTATTGCGCCGTTTGGCGGCCTTTCTGCGCTGAGGGCCGCTGTGTCCCGGGCCGCGCCGCAGTTGGCTCAGTGCCGACCAACTTCTTGCGTGCGCAGCTTTTCAAGCCATACACTAACTGATAGAGACTCTGTTACAAGTGCTACTAGCGGTGCTGTAAAGCTATATGCGCCCTACGTCGTCAAGGAGGTCCAGCCACCGCGGGGTGGTAGTCCCTTATACTGGAGTGCACGTCGAAAGCTTTTCCGCTTCAAGACAAAACTTAATCTATACGCTCGTCAGGTAAGATGGAATATCTGTATCCTGCGTATGTCTTTTGCGGGCGTTCCGAAGCATTCATACGACCCCAAGATCAACCAATGGACTGCAATTATGGACAATGAAGAATGGGGAGGCGTTGGCGGTCGCCTCTGGATTGATATTTCCAGCCACATCATGTTCAACATCGTCTTGGCATTCGTGCTATACACGTGCTACTTCCGTTTCATTAAGAACAACAAACACAATGTCCTGGCCAAATGGGCCCGGTCTCCAGAAGACGAAGAGGGCGGTGGCGACGAGGAATAGCGCTCATAAAACGCTTTAGATAACAAACGTGTACTCTAATTTCTGTTAACATACATTATATCTATAATTTGTGTCCACATAGTTCCCCATTAGTAACTGTTGCCCATTAGTGATGTTATACCAATAAAATTTCATAATAAGCATATCTTCTATATATAAATCAATGCGATTCAAACGATGTCCTACTAGATGTCGACAATGTGTATGATATCTGCTAATTGACACCATGAGCCGGCGTATAACGAGGTCACGGTCGCGGTCGCCTTCCCGCAAACGCGATACAACAAGGAGCCGCAAGGATAGTCGACGCAAAGAACGATCATCCAAACGTACTAGAGAAGATTCTCATGAGCGTTCTTCTCAGTGGAAGACCAGGAGTAGCCGCCGTGGCGGTAGCGACGCGCGTGAAAAGTCAATAGTCACAAAGAAGGCAAGGGAGGAAAAGGAATTTTTGACTGTCGGACCAGACAGCCATGTGTTCTCTATGCTGGACCTAATTTTTGTTGTAGGAAAGCATTTGGTGGCGCTTCGTGAAGGGTCATTGCTTCCGCTGGATGTGTACGAACTGCGTAGGAGCATGGCCAGCTACTTTGAGGGCCCTCATAAGCTCCGCTTCAACACAGTCTGTAACATCAATGCACTTTGTGCCATCTTGAAATACTTCCATTTGGGCAAATCGACTGAATTAGTTAAGGATAATGAGAAATTAGCCACTGATCAGAAGGACAAGCAATCTGACAAGAAAGGGGAGTCGGAGGCAGATTCGACAACGGAAACTGATGAAGTAACAGATTCACACGTCTACGTTGATATAGATGAAAATAGTGATGCCGGTAATACATCCGCACACAATGATGCCACTACAGACAAGGACGATATATCCACTCCATTATCTACATATTTGCAATCGATTGCTGAAGTAGCAGACCAATCATTCCGAGAGTTAGAGGTCCAAACGCCTCTTATTAACATTGATATAAAGGATGGTATCCTGTTTGTACAGGATGTTAAGTCTATGCAAATGAAGCGTTTACTTTTTAAAAATCGCAGGAAACAACGTGTTTTTGATCTTAGAGATGCTCTGATGATTGATACAGTATTGGAGGCTCAATCGAGTGTTGGAGACGGGTATCAAGATTTAAGGACGGATTCTCAACAGTCCTCTGTTGTCGATGGCGAAAAACCTAGTAAATCTGGACCACAACGAGATTCTCACGCGTCAGTTACGAGCGACATAGACGGTTCTGCAATAGACGCCTCATCCAACGTCGATACTACTGTCCAAGATGATCTAGGGAGAGAGTTAGTATTACCTAAAGGAAATCAGCGTAGAAAATTTGATGCTGAATCATATGACATGGACGGTCTATATAAAGTTATATACCAAAATACAGCCCTTGAGTTAGCCTTTGTTTCACAGTTTCAACAGAAGGACCAAAGCGGCTTCCGTGAGGTATGCCAATTCGGCAATAGGGCAGACTGTAGAATGAAGAACCCCATGGCGTTTGCCTGCAAGAAGGTACACTTTAAGCGTATTATCCTTCCGAATACATTGGTACAATTGGGTGACTGCTCTTACTTGGATACATGCAGGCATATTGAAACCTGCAGATTTGTGCACTACCAGGTAGAGAGCGACACAATTCCACGAGCGTCGATTGATATGGTTTCCAAAGGACAGTGGATTTGTTGTGACGTTCGAAAACTGGATTTCTCAATTTTCAACCCCTACGTATCAGTGGTTATGGCAGACCCCCCCTGGGACATTCACATGGACCTACCATACGGAACTATGAAAGATTCTGAAATGAGGCACCTGCAGGTGCAGAATATACATAATGAAGGGTTGCTATTTCTGTGGGTAACGGGACGTACATTGGAAGTAGGTCGAGAGTGCATGGAGCTTTGGGGATATCGACAACTGGACGAGCTTGTATGGGTCAAGACTAACCAACTGCAACGCATTATCCGCACTGGACGTACTGGGCACTGGATCAACCACTCAAAGGAACATTGTCTTATTGGTATCAAGGGCAATCCCGTAATAAACCGCTTTGTTGACTGTGATGTTGTTGTCTCCGAGGTGCGTGAAACATCAAGGAAACCGGATGAAATCTACGGTCTAATAGAACGAGTAGCTCCTGGTGCTCTCAAGCTGGAGATTTTCGGTCGTAGTCACAACGTGAGGAATAACTGGATTACTCTAGGTAGGTATGCATCATCATTACACAAAATATATAGGTAACCAACTGGATGGATACAAGTTGACACACCCCGAAATCAAGAGGAGGTATGAGGACTTTTTGGCGAAGTCTGAAGCTAACGCCGCTACAACAACGGGAGAAACGCCAATGGTACAACAAGATGCAGCAGCGTAGAATATAGTGAACCACAATTAAAATAAGTGATTGTGATGCATGTTTATGGTAGTGGCCGTTTAGCCATGACATTGTAGAAGTCTTCAAATGACAGCAACCCGTCGCCATTCGAGTCCGATCTGTTGATCATGTCACGCAGTTCTTCGTCCGATATGAATTCTCCGAGTTCGTTTGCCACCTTTTTAAGGTTTTTAAACGATATGGCACCAGTGTTGTCCTGGTCGAAAAGGTTGAAAATACGACGTATCCCTTCTTTGCTATCTCTGTTGCCCAATTTTAGGGTGATTGAGTCTAGGAAGTCATTGAAATCAATTTGAGTAGAGCCACTCTTTTCTAGATCGGATACAATCTGGTAAACCATAGGGTTTTTCTTGTCGATTCCTAGGCTCTGCATGGCACACTTGATCTCCCTAGGGTCAATGGTTCCTGTACATAGATCAGGCACATTAACGAATTATAAACACAATTATGTGTTGCATAGAACATGCAAAATAACATGATACCACCAAAATACGATGAATGTATGGAAAACATCAGACACCTCACCTCGTAATCATCGTATACATGGCACAGGAACATAATATTCCAGATACCATCACATCTATCCTTATTAAGCATTACAAAACATGCATCATTACATGTGCATTGAAAGATTTATATACGTTCATGTGTATTAAAGGTAAAGGCAGGACAAGGAACAACTAGAGAGTAACCATACGCAAAAGTGGCCTCAAACACCGACACACATTGATATAAACATGCCATAAAGATACATGAACAATGTTAGATAATAACCGTTTACGTACCTGTTCCATTGGTGTCGAATAGATTGAAGGCTTCTTGCATCTCGTAGACTTCATCGTCCGTGAGACCGGTATGCCCGGCAGACGGAGCTTCTCCGTAATCACGCCGATTAAACACCATTTTAAGTGATTGTTAATTTATCATTGGATGTGTGTTCCCCACCCTAGACTCACGGGCTTCCCTAGGAACGCAGGCGGTGTATCCGGTCAAGTAGATCGTCGAGCTCCGTACGCTGTACCAATGTGTGTGTTTATTAATTTATATACTACCTTGTTAGAAGTTTGTGATGTTTTCTCAACCGCTGTGCAAATGTGTCTACCGGTCAGACGCACCTACCAGGTCTAGAGTTGATACTTGACCGGACAAGCTGATTGACCTTGTCTATCTGTTGCTTTATTTCGGCAGCTGACGGAGGTCGTGGATTCAATTTGTTCAGAAGCTGTTGCTATTTGTTATTGAGATATATGTTGAATTACCTCGGCGTCCGGTAGTGGCTTTATATCCTTGCCGTACATCTGACGCAGAGCACCAACGATTATCCTCAACTCCGGAACATCTGTGATCTTTTGACTCATTAAGCACAACTATGGTACCTAGGCGGTATGAGCAATGGAAGATAGTTGCAAAGCAGGGTTCCAACTGTTTGTCCATCTCCGGGGCTATAAGATGCTGCATAGATTCAGCGGTCAATTTAATAATCATTTATAGTCAATAGATACAATCTGTGTTAACTCCGTAGTGCCTACCTTTCGAGTCTTCAAAAGATTGAGCTCCTTTGTAAGATGGTCATAGACATGTAGGCTGTTTTCCTGGTATATGCTTTGCTCTGCCTTGATTTGAACATCTTCACCATTGCTACAATTAATACAAGACATGCGGTATAATATTTACCTGTTAATGGCCTGATACGTAAGAGCTAGGTCATTTTCCATACGTTTCCGAAGTAATCGGACTGTAGAATCGTATAAACTACGACATAGCACACGTTACCTCTACAAATAGCCAAATCTACGTTCTTGACAAGTACATCCTTATTACAGTCGAAGCGTTTGGAAGCTGAGATGTTGTATATACACTTGCGACATAGAGTTGCCGTACCTGAGGCTCCCATGGCGTCTTCCAATGCGATGTGCCTTTAATAAGGCCTTCTAAAAGTTATATATGTCTTCGTCAACGTCAGCGCACGATTGTAGTCACGATTACCACTGCATTGTGGCGCTTATGGTACACACAAGTTGCACTGGACGCGGTGGGATCATGATGTAACTGTCACTATATATACGGCTCTTTTCGAGCCAGAATTGTTATGTAAGCTATGATCAATTATATATAAGAGATGAAGGAGTGGTTTCTCGGTAAGGTGAATGAACTGGGGGAGAAAGCGGTGGATTCTGTAATCAACATCGTACTCTCCCGAAATGAAAAGACTATATCGGACTTTAAGCAGGTAAGCACAGGTTCTGTCGGCATTATCAACATCTATATTTAGACACCGCTGATTTCGGCGATATCGAGGAGTGTCAACTCCCATATAAGCATTAGGCAGGCCAATATAGGTGTTACGCCAGGTCTATCCAAACATGGAAATAGCCTCGCTGTCGCTCAGGTGGACCTCATTGAGTCCAAATTCATATGCTATCCACCTCAATCGACAAGACCTACGTCACCTATTACCAATAGAGGAGGAAGAGCTGTACCGGAACAGCAGCGTGGTAGCGTATACTTCGATGGCTTGGGGTCGATACCAACAAATATGTGTCGTTACAGCGTGTCACTGAGCTGCGATGGGAGGGTTGGAACATCTCCAGCGGTGGATATGAAAGGAGCAGGATTCAACTGTGTCCATTGGAACCACCAGTTTATAATGGATATAGACGACATATGGAGTGATTTGAATTTGGTTGTACGTGCAGAAATGGACTTCAATCAATTCAGCCAGCAACAACAAAAGCATAGGCGTTATAATATGCAACGCGTTCCAACGCCAGAGAAACAAAAGAGTGTCAATACCACACAGATCTCACGTGGAGAGGTCTCCCATCCCGAGGCAACAGACGCACAGCACTTGGAGTACGTCTACGGTAAAACGAAATATGTACAGCGCATTGGACGTGCTATTATATCGTTACCGATGCTAATTGAATCATTAGAAATGCACAAGACTTCCTCCCTGACTGAACCTCCAACATTTGGAGAAGAAGCGATGACAGACGAAGATACATATCCGCAACGATCGGAATCTATAACTCCACCTGGTGGCGTTTCACCGCGTAGAAATCAACCTTATAGGAAACTAAGCCAACATACGGAAGGGATGTCCCCAATGAGAGATAATGTTAATATCACACCGCGCTACTCTGAGGAGGCAAAACGTTGGAATTATGATCCGGAGTACGAACGTTTTATGTCGTTTGAAAGTGGACCCGTTCCTAGGGATATGTCAACACGCAGGCTTCCGGATTTGGTTGATATGCATGATGGTACAAGGACCCCGAGTGTTGTCCGTGGTGGCGACTCCACCCCCAGAAGTATAAACAACGCCTTGATGGACACTATTAAAAGTATGAATGAAGCAAACGAAAGCGACGTGACCCAAGAGTTTGTAGACATTGTATCAGAAAGTCCAACACGAGCGTTAACACAACATGAAGTATCGGAGGATATGTACCCAGGAACGCCCGTTGAAACTTTCACTACGGTGGATTTTACTGCCGATGGTGACCAAACGTCTAATCTAAAAGAATATGCTAGTGATGGTCATGAGGCATTGACTACGGTGACCGGTGATCTACCTCTGGATATCAATGTTGGAGGTAGTCCTTCCGGATCAAACAAGTCAGAGAAACAACATAAGAAGGGTCAATTACTTTTGCCTAATAGGCCTATGGATGGCGATGTGAGTCCACGGGAATTGGCCTCCTTGCAAACCACTGGAAAATATTATAGTTACCCAGCTTCCTCTGCTAGTACACCTAGGGGTGGGAAGGTTAGCCGCCTGGAAGAGGACATAGAATCAGATTCAATGCCTACTAGAAGGAAACATTCAGGCAAAGATGAAAGTGGTGATCTAAACAAAGATATGGATACATCAAAGGGAGTATCTAATAAATCCCAAAGGTCGCCCAAGGAGTACCCTTACTTCATTGAAACGGTTGTTACTTTACAGCTACTTCCATTTCATGAGCACAAATGGGATGAAACAAAGTTTATTCGTCCTGTTGAGGGTTACCCTAGCTACGGTATGAAGTCACCCACACAACCTCTGGGATATATCGATGTGAGAATCCGCCTCTACCTCAAGAGCGGTAAGCAACTGCTCGCATTGCGAAGCTGCAATAGGCTACCGAAACATTTCTGGACTGTGCCCAATGAATTAGAGATGTTTCACATTAACTTGATAGTTAAGAGGATAACATTTTTCTTTAGATCGAAGCCGAGGTGGTTGGACCACATGTTGTTACCGAAGTGGCCTTACAAGCACCCTTTTTACTTGTTATTATTCTGGTTAATAGCGTTTGATTTTATCGTATTGGCTCCACTTCCGAGGAAAGTAATTGATATCTACCTTTTCGTCGCGCTTGTTTCTCTGTTCTATCGAAACAATATAGGACCAATGCGTTATCAAGGGTTATGTGACTTGTACAAAGAAACTCAAAACATGACTTCAGCGGCTGCAGAAACTTCCACTTCGGCCCATGGTAATACCGCTAAACCTAGAGATCACTCCGATGCAAGCAAGCGCAGTAAGGCCATGTCTGAGGAAGCAACACCGGATATATTGAGCAGTAGATCTGAGAGGCACAGGTCTCCTAGTACGTCAACATCTCCGACAAATGTCAAGAGGAAGGAACTAGAATCCAATCTGCCAGTAACCGAGGGATTGACTTCTCAGGCGGTGCCTAGAGAGTCCAAGGGTAGAAAATCACGTATCATCACACCCAATGGATACCGGGAAGTAAGTGCTAAGAGATCTAACGGAACAGAGCCTTGGGCGATATTCGCGGACGACTATAATGACACAAATCTCGAGGACATAGTCAAGATGGCGCTGGTTATTATGCGGAAGGTACAATATATCCTGGGATCTATAATATTGGCATTAGACAAGCTAAGATTCTCTCTAGGATACACGGACTCATTATCTTGGTTCATGGTGTGGGTTATGCTGATGGTGTCGTTTGTCCCTGTCTATACAGTGTCACACCTCTTATGGAAAATACCAAATCTGGTATGGCGGTTGGGTGTGTACATATGCATTGCAAGCTGCTGTTTCACATACCATATGGCAGGTGAATTTTTTTTACTGGATATATGTGTGTGGATCTACAACGTCATGGAATTACCGCCATGTTTACACTTCCTTAGACACTGGTACACCCGCGCACCAGACTCGCGTGAAACGGATCACCGAGCAATAGCTAGACTGCAGGTAACTCGCAATTAATACGGTGTTATAAATGATTGCGACTTGGCCGCAACTGGCCATTCCTGCGGGTGTGTTCCGCTCGATGCTCGGTCTGTCCTTCCTTCGGCCGCGGAAACTCGCGATGCGGATAGATCGCCGGAGGTAAGATACTTCGTTGTATTAAGCAATGTCCACAGGACTAAACGAGAGTACCGCAGTAGGCGCCACAAGTACGGATATTATTACCGTTGGACGGGATGGTGATCACCAGGTCCACTTTCGGCGACGCACATGAGGTAGCTTCCGGCGCAAGGGAACCATACGCCGCCAGGTGATGCGTGGTATAGCATCTTCTTCACCGTCATCTGTGAGTTCGGGGAAGAATAAGCCAAGCCTCTCTGCAGCGAGCTTCAGCTTCTGCAAAAGATGATAACTGGTGTTGTCATAATGATACGTCGCATAGATTGTGTCGTTGCATTATTTGGGATCTACATGGTTAGAACATATATGGTGCATTTTTGATTCATAAGTAACAATGTAAACAGTAATAAATAGAATAACATACCTCGCGATCAATAGTCGATCCAATTTCCTTTAGATTAATGTTATTCACAAGTATATTTTGCAAACGCGTGTTGTTATAACGCAGCTTGCCATGCGCCACTAGCAACTTCTGGCTGAGTGTTGTATTCAAAGGTTTGCAGAAAAGCTTGGAGTCGAATAACCTGAACAGACGTTCGTCTACGGTATGTATGCGTGCATATGATTGTACAATAGCAACAGCGTCATGAACCTGTAATTCGGCGAATACTTCCTCCTTTTGGAGTATAGCAGAAAACGTCTCGAATAGTTTGTTGTGATGATGAAAACGTGAAAACCCGGTGTAAAGATTGGTTAACAATTGTGTATCTAATATAGCCTCAGGATCGATCAGAGTAAGGACCATTCTACCTATAAGTGCCACCAATGGTTTGTTGTAATAACCGATTTGTGACAGAGAAAGGATAACACGAGACAGCTGCGCAATATCGTAATTTCCAACATCGCGGCGGATCATAACAGCTAAACGATCCATCAGGAGGCTATCACACTTTCTATAGCGAGAGAAAATATAGAGTACCGAGCAGATATCATAAGGTGAAAGCAAACCTTCCGTACAGTGGAGGGAGATGGTTTCCTCAAATGCTTTCAGCAGAGCTTCATTCAGGTAGTATTTCGACAACTTGGACATTCCATCAATTAAGTCGTTAATGTTTATATCCATGAGTTTGCGGACAGACAATTCGTCGCACAATGATTCCAACAGGGACCCGTAGTTATCATCGCTCAGTACGGCTAATCCACTTGCCATCTGCAAAAGCTGCAGCGATGAGAATTCAGTAAAACCAACTAAATGTAACCTTTCTACTAACGAATCAAAAGCCAGCGTGTCCCCGTGTTCTTTGAAGATACATGCCGCACAAAAAAAATTGTATATTTGACGTATGTTTTCCAAGCCTTCTATGGAATCTAATACATCTGAAAGGGACTTTGGCGGCTCTGTAACACCACATTCAGCCAGTGTCCGGTAAAATATGTCAATATTTGCGTCATCGGGACGTACTTCAACACGTGTCAACAACTGTTGCGCATTGCCACCAAAGTTGTGCAGAGTTAAAGCGAGCATAGACGCTTCACGCATATCATCCGATAGTAGCTGTTGCGATTTGTCTTCTAGTAATGCTAATTCATCGTTGTCTAAGTGTTCCACACGCTGCAAAGCATGAACCAATTCGCCTACTGTACGGCTATGCAACCACGAAGGAGCGGTCGATTGATACCGTACGAATGCGCGGCATACTAGGGGACGAAGCATAACGGTAACCACCATACGTATAGTGACGAATACTTCACCCTTAGGTACACATCTATATCACGGAAGGTCGTGCTGCGATGAAGATTCGACGGCTATCCATACTGCATAGCAACCGTAAGGTAAATAGGTTTATTACACCCTAAATGCGACATAAAATAATGTACCTAAAATACATGATACACCTTCAAATAACAAAGACAACGGATGTGACCATGGATAGACGAAGATGTGATATACCGTTCAAACATCCACATGGATAGACACATTCATATACCAACACATTCATATTAATGCAAAAATTGAGTAAAAATAATCTCTCTTCTGAATAAATGCTTCGCCGCTGAAGCTGGTAGAAGGAACATCACAACATAATCAAGTTTACAGATATACGTATTATGTCAATTTTAATCCATAAAAGGGTTATTTCTTATTTCCATGTGATGTGTGATCATTCCCTAACCACTGGCTTGATGATGTAGGTATCATCAACGATGTCGCCAAGGGTAAACGGTATACGAGTGTTGTCAAAGACGAAGTTCTTCAATGTATACGATTTGCTTTCTTCAAAAGAATGTGAATTAAAAGGGGTGCTACATTTAGCGCCTCCAATTATCCACGCTGAACGTTGTAAAAATCGCAGTGTGTTAACTTACCGCTATTCGTGCAAAAGGGTTTCTTGAGGTAAACACGGCGCCCGTCGACAATTGGTCGTCTTGGACCCAAGGGTTCACAAGCCGTCTGCCCACCTTTAGCGACCATATTGAAGTCGTGATAATTTATACCTTCGCGCGTAGGGTAATCGTAAAAAATCTCACCAATATTTTCTCGTAGAAGCTGGTGCTCATTGATTACAATGCCTAAAACCGCAGCAGGTATTAATGCCAATACAAAGAACAACATTTTTACAAACTGTTGGCTGCAGTGAATCAACACGACACAGAGATCCCCATCGATGAAAATTTGCAGGTCGCTACATCAGCCAAAGGAAAATTTTAAGCGACATCACTAGCCACAATAATAGGCTGGCAAGTCAACCGAGCTTTAAGCGAAAGAATCCGATAGTGGAAGCTCAAATAACCTTGATCTATATGGACAAAGATGGTAGGATCTTGCCCAAAAAACATCCTCACGAGTACTGGTAGTCAGGGGCAGCGATGTAGGCTTTGTGCTTACGCGACGGTAAATCCTGCAAATAACTGTATCCGAACCGCATCTTTTCCTCGTCCCACTTGCACTGCATCCACTCGTTGTACCATTTGACGCACTTAGTGGCGGCTCTACCCTGGTCAGAGCCGAAGTCGTTTCTGTTGAGACAACGGAACTCCTCGATAAGTAGTGGCGTACATGCCGATTTCGGATCGTCCTCACGTACTAGTTTTGCGAATTGAGTCTCAGACATACTGCTACCAGCGTCAGAATGCGGGTAGTGGTAGAGGCCAGCGTTTCGAGCAACGGCGCGCTGCCACGAAGAATCAGGCTTGAAAGATCCATGCCCTGGTATCCCAGAGACGGTGGAATTGTGACAGGCACCGCCTCCACTCATCTTTACCTTAAAGATGTTTGCCGATGAGGAAAAATGGCAATGATTGTCTTTAATAGATCCATGTGGTGTGACGCAAGGCTGCTACACCCTCCGTTGTTTATGTGTTATATAAAAATGGCAGAACTATTATCGTCAAGAAGGATGTTACTGCATATATTTAACAATATATGTCATATGTAAAGTAGAGTGGCTATAAGGAAGTAACGACGATCGTCAGAGCAGGATTGGATCCCGTAGGAAAGGCTAGAGCAGTGTACCGCATCCGGACGTCTCTAAAATACACGACAATGGATCTGGCGACGTAACAGTTATGCCTGATCTACCCGGGGATACGGTGTGTACGTTGTACCTCCTTATAGAGTATTCTGGTCTTTATTGACAGTGGACCATAGCTCAGACAGTCATTTTGCGCGATGAAGGAACGCTGGGAATCATATAGTCTTACCTAGAAGCGCATATGCGGTAAACTCCGTCTAAGTGGGAGTGGTCATTGGTTGTAATACCTGAAGAGGAGTATTCCCGCCCCACCCGTAGGACGATATGTAACTAACATTCACATACAGCTATTTCACGCCACTATCGTATACTAGCGATATTTTAGAGTCCACAATGGCTGAGAAGTGCAAAGTTGGGCAGGTCTACAAGACCACCCGCGAGGAGCTTCCCTATGGAACCGCTCCTGACTGCCTTGTATGGGAGTTGGTGAAGAAGAACAACAGCCACCTCTTCAAGTCCGGACATGAGACTTTTTCGAGGGAGCGCCACAACATCATGGCCAGGAACACTCCCGTCTTCTCCGGTTTGAGGCAGAAGAGCGTCATGAACGTTGAACTCGCCCCTTCGGGTAACAAGATTTACCTTAGGAACATGAACTTGCAAAATGTACGCCGCCCAAGGAGCAGGAGCCACGTCAAAAAGTTCAGCAAGTCCATTAGTCACACCGAAGCCCTTAACAAGTTCGCCAACCACAGCCGACCCGAACTTGCTCACCTCCTCGTGCAGAAGTTTATCAAATTGACGCACGCTAAAACCGACGAAAAATCGGACTAAACTGTGTTTGTAATTTATCGCCCAGAGGCAACTGATACATAGATTCATAAATTGTTAAACATATAACGACGTATATTACCAGTAGAGTTTCAGTCATGGGACAGCAATTGGTCAGCCTCTGTGAGAACCCCTCTCAGACGCAGATTCCCCAGTCCCTCGATGCCATAACCCTGATCTGTGTAATCGAATAAAAGGCGAGACCAAAAGGTCTGCAAGCAGGTTTCAGCAGCACGAAATTTGTGACCCGATAACTCCAGCAATAGTGCCATCTCGCCTAGACGAGCAGAAGATTGAGCCACTGTAGCCAGCCACTTGCGGATGTTTTCACGGAACATCTGGTACCATAGCGCCACATCACAGTCGTACAACATCCGGAATACCCGGTAGCAGAAACGACGACACCACAACAAGTCTTTGCGGTGGTCCACACCGAAAAATTCGACGAAGAAGTGAAAGATCAGCACTGCCGCCACACGACTCGGTGGAATAAAAAGGTTCCAATTACGAGACATGTACAAGTCATCCCAGCGGATCAGACAGTGGTAAACAAAGGCGAAACCGCCATTCTCCACCATGTAACGGAAAGCCATTTCTAGCAATAAATAGTCATTTAATGCACCAGAATTGTCAATGCCGTTCATGGAAGGGGACGTCATCAAGATGTCGGAGTCGAAAGAAGCTGTGCGTTGCCGACGCATGCTGGCCGTGGAATAACGATCAAGTCCAGACCTAGAGACCAACCTGGATTCAAAGCTGTTTTCAGCAGAAGTCTGAGGCAGTATTGTTGTATCAGAGTCATCGTGCATCGACATTTGGCTGCGTGTTCGTTGGTTACTGTTGAACACAGCGTAGTCATCAACTGTAGATGGTGTACCTGCCATGGAGTTGCCTGTGCCTGGAGTGCCCCTAGCACTGTTGGGCCTTGGGGGTTGTGTTTCCTGTGGTTTATACGCACCTTTCACATTCGACAGGTAGAATATTCCATATTCGGTTGCTGTGTACATGGAGGTAAACCCACTTGGCATGGTCTGGAGAATGCTCAGCTGAGTTGCCATGATATCCTGCGGTGTGAAAGCGCCTGTTACCATTTGGGATGCACGCTCCAAATATGAATCACTGGATATGTCTGTCCAGT
Source organism: Babesia ovis (assembly GCA_023705535.2). NCBI lineage: Eukaryota > Apicomplexa > Aconoidasida > Piroplasmida > Babesiidae > Babesia > Babesia ovis. Next base: position 192,524 of record BLIY01000003.1, read on the forward strand.
GTTCTCGCAGTGCACAGGCCAACAAATATGTTGCAGTGGCTATGCGCAGGATTTCATTGTGATCAGGCGGTGTATCGATGTTCCCGTTGGCTAAGAGGTTCTCCAAGTAGTGATCAAAGAAGAGCGTAGACAAATGCATTGTACATTTGTCCGTGTCAAACGACTGACATAGGCGCTTCAGATATGGAAGAACTTTGTTACGTTCTTTAGCAGCAATTGGCGAGCGACGCATGAGCTCCGATTCCTTTATGGCGTACAACTCATCGCATAAATTGTCATAGAAAACACGATCCTCTGCGCACACCTTTGATAACCTCTCATTAAAGGTGAGTAAATGGTTCACCACATTTAAAACGGAACGCTCCATTGGAATATCTTTGGTCGAGTTGTAACTGAGCACGGATGCCTGGATTTCCGATAATGCCGAAGATGACTGTAGTTGCTGCACCGGAGTAAGCGGGGCTCGCTCACGGGTCAGATAATGGTGCTTCATCTTGTTGGCAATTGCGATGTTTTTGTTGAGGAGGAGAGGGTTAGATAGTAGCTCTACCTCGGTCTGGAACAGATCACTCCAGAGACCTGCCACTTTGTACATGCCTTGCATTTCATCGAAATTGGGAAGATGAGATAATAAATGACAGCTTCGTCTACGGTATTCTTCAACGTCAAATGTCAATGATTCGCAACCCTTCAGAGAAAAGGATGAAGAAAAACAGTTGTTCACCCTATCGTATACCTCCACCATTCGGGCATACACATCTGCTAAGCACGCATTTTTGTTATCAACTGCATGGTGATAAGCCTCGTCACGTGAGGTATCCAGGAGCCGTTGATCATACACGTTGTATGGCTCCCGGCCCCGTTGTGTATTCACCATGCGAACCATAGGGGTCGCAGAAATGGTATCACTTCACTAAGGCTGAAGAGCACATAAACAATGCGTTACCTCATAAAGATCTTAGTAAAGCACGTTTTAATAGGTCCAATTACCCTTTAATCGATAATAAAATGATTTTTCCAAAAATGGACAAAAAGGCCTTCCTGAAACAACAGACAACAGAAATATACTCCGACCGTCCTTTTCAGAGAATAAATATGTCACACACCGCAATATTTCTACAATGCACAACACAGTTATAGCTTCCTGTCGCTTTGATTCATCTCGACTTGTTTATTCAAGAGCAAAGCTGCTGGAAACATACAGCCAAAGTATCCAGAAAACAACAGTGCACACCTTACAGCGTTTCGCTGTAATGTATAAAATGCTATACTATTTGTAGCAATTTTCAACAAAAGAGGCACCTATTTTGCCAAATGTTACATTTACTGCAAATCCATATCCCTCTGCAATATACAAGTACACAATCCCGTAAATATCCACAGAGTTCGCTCTGTATGACAATTCTAGCCTAATATGAATGTAGCAATGGAAACTGTGTTAACAATTTCGTACGAAAAGGGGATATCGATACAGCTTTGCCCACTGTGACGTCGTTATGATTCGATTGCCAGAAGCCGTTGGTACCGTATATATTTGGGCAAAGGAGTTTCAAACAATATCCATAATTTGTGAGGTGTATGACCGCATCAATAGCATGACGTCAACAGCCCAACTCGCCGCCCGAGATGTGTGTCGGACAACCGCTAGATGGAATTTCGAACATCAAACGGCCACTGATATACCAATTGTACGAACTAACACGTTATGCAAACACATCGAATGTGATAAATATACATCTTGTAGACAATACCGGTGTATATATGCAATGATGTGTAACAGCGTCAACGCAACAGAATGTATACATGGAGAAAGAACTTTAGTGTTCCCAGGTTCTCAGATGTGGGATGGGTAAAGGAAGACGCGAACCTTGTTGCCCATGGCTGAGGGTGGCAAGTTCTTCCTGAAAGAGGCCCTTACTGTACCTCCGTTTCCGTGAGGGCGCCTGATCTTTCCCCAAATGGCCTATGAATTTATGAGTGGTAACCACGTACGAGACGTACCCTGTAGCGAGTGCCATTCTTGATGTTCTTGCTCTTATATACGTAGGCAACTTTCTTTCCCAGGTAGAAAGAAGTCTCCTCGCGGGTGTTCACTCCCTCAAGCTTTAAAAGGCTGGTCTTCTGGTCCTGGTTGACCTTTGACCTGAAAGAGATTTAAATCCGATACAACATGACAGCTTTAAACGATTGATAGACTGAGCACTTAAAAGGGAACATATAACTGTGGTCACAGCGATGGAGAACAGCATCAACGCCAATTGTAAAGATGCGGTACACGCACACAAACAAAGGCCAGCACAACGCCTCGTAATAATGAAATATCCGTTTGAAGAATCAGTTAAGGGGCATGACCTTTGTGGTCAAACACCCTAACGTCGCAACCACGTGACCTGCAAAACAGCCGTCGCACTTAACGACTGGTATGCAATGGGAAAGCGCCACAAATATGGTTCGCCAAATCAGTACTTCACGTCACACATGATGCATTGAGATAAAGCGAGTGTAACCAATAGAGAAGCGTGTTGGAGCCATACTTACCTCTTGTAGCCCATGAAGATAGCCTTAGTGTACAGCCTGCAGGGCTCCTTCTTCACAGATTTCCTGGACTTCACCATTGTGAAATAATCCTATGAAACTAGTGAGAATGTTAGGGTTGACGGGGCAATGTAACACAGAGTTGTCCAGCTGGTCTATAGGGATGTTCTCCAGTTACCATGGGCAGTATAGAGCAGAACAAAACTTACCTCAAGGAATATACGATAAAATATACGTCCGAAACAATATGGGACAACCACCTGCCCTGGATATTTCGTACTGAGCCTTGACTTGACTCATACCCCACTGGCAGGCGGACGGTCAAGACCCTCGTGAGTTAATCGTCAGAAGGTGTTGACACTCAGGAATACCATTTTTTCCTTGACGTTTCTATAAGATTATATCTACCAAGTAGTTATTCCCTTTAACTGGATGAAAAGCTATTGTGTAATCACATTAATGCTAATAAACCATTTTGCTATAAATTAGCATATGGATATAGGTTTCATATCAAATGTAAAAAGTCTTATGGTTTGACTGTTGGTAGGTGTATAACAAGCTGAGGCCTTGCCACAACATTGTCGTGGACGATTAGAGAATCTTACGGCAGCCACCGCAATAAATCGTTAGACCTATGATTAGTATGCTCGAATATAATTGCAGTATACATGTTATATAACTGGTTTTTAGCTGGAAAACCTTGTTGCCTTCTGTTATATGTATGACATCTATTGCCAATGTATACGAGCCGCGCACCTTATGGTCCACAACTTGGATGTATTATCATAGGCTAGGTGAAGTGATAGATGCGTATAATTGTACTCCTAACGTGATTGACAGTATTTGGCCCGGTGGCACAAGCCGCGGTAGTGACACCAGGGGGAAGAAGTGTGTAAGTCGGTTAGGCTGGTACTAGCACGAGGCACGGTGTTTTTATATCATTATATGTTGAAATAACACGGCAGAAGCCTTGCATGGCGTTGTAACCGTGCGGCGGTCGTTTCGCACATCAAGGCCTCACACCACAGAAGCACGCTAACATACATAATCACTACCAATTTTAAACATCATCAAAATGCCAGCGCTGAAATTTGAAAAACTCCTCTGCGGCCCTTCGGTCGACATGTTCCGCAAGGACTTCGTCCATGAAAATCTCTGGGAAGTTGAACACGCCGATAACCAAAAGGGAAACAACTACACCAACAACCTATACCTCAACAGAGATGGACACATGACCGGTTCTACGTGTATCAAGGCTGAAATGGGTCCCGTGAACGCTGAACTCAAAATGTGCAACAGTGGTGAACATTACATGGAGGTCTCTGCTGTGGTAAGTTGGTGACAGACTAGTGTAGTACTGCGTAGCTGCACCTTTTGCGTGCAAGGGATGCAAAACGAGCTTCACATCAATTGAAGCATGGTGTAGCGTATTTACTTGCATACTATGCTCAAACAACGTCACAGTAGTCTTAATGAAACGACATACACTTATGGATTTTGCAGAGCCCACAGTACCCGACCATGAAGGTGCTTTCCAAGTATGTCTTCAATGTTGCCAACAGCACAAATGGATGCGAACTTGCTGCGGAGAATGTCTGCCCTGTGAACACCTCCCAGGTCAAGATCCTTCCCTTTGCACGCGACTTCTCAGCATTCTCTATTTTCAACTACAAGATGGACTGTTGCCAAGTGTTCTGTGGTACCGAAGTCACTGGAAAGAATTGCGCCCTGTTCTCCAACTACGCCCTTGGTCTAGGATACAAGAGGCAGCGTGATGACAGGACATATCAATTCTCAGCCAGGTTGTTCGGAGAAAGGGGCACACTTGCCAAGTCACTTGTGGGCAACATCTATACTGCCACTGCACACGGTGACGCTCAGAACGCTATGTCCGTGGCACTCGAGCATGACTTCAAGTCTACCAACACCAAGCTCATGTTCGCTGGATTGTGGCACCTTACCGCTCCAGGTAACACTACCCCTGCATTTGTCAAGGGCAAGTGCGACACCGATGGTCAGGTTGCTCTTAGCCTCTTCCAGAGGTTCAACAGCAACCTTGCAGCCATCATTGGTGTTGAATTCAACGGAAAGGAGAGCATCAACCCAGCTGCTGCCAACTATGGATTCAAGCTGCTCCTTTCTTAAACAATAGGTCAAATTCGATAATAATATTTACTGAGAAGTGAATACAACTCTATTTAGTGTTGCGTTTTTAATACCTGTGTGTGTATAACCATGAGGTGATCTCCACAAAGATAGACTACATTTGTCCTGGATAATAACAGATGTCTATTTTGGCTAGGCCGATATTCTGAACATTGCATGATAGAACGGACACGGGAATCTGTGTCTACAATTTTTAAACAGAGAGCTTGAGGCCATCAGTGACAGAGTCATTGCGTATATTATGACCTATGAAAAGAAAACGGTTATCCTCTATGGTAGGAACATCGGTCTCCTTAATCTCGAATAGCATTCCCACACCCTGTAGCTGAAATACGGCTACACTCCCATCGGCTTCTCCAATCATTGTGCAATCCTTTGTTGCACGAAATATACCCTTGCAGCTATATGACTGGTGAATCGTGTCAATATGGATAACACTTACCGATAGAAGGTGATACCAGATTCCCACAGCAATTGTGAAACGAAATTGTGTACATATTCCAATGAATATACACCAGTGGTTTTTATATAGACATTGGATGTAGATTGTGTGTGTGTCACATCATGGGTATGCTCCTTGTGAGTTTCAGAACGAAATGACATGATGCGTGATGAGTCGAACATTTTCAAATTCATCACATCAGCAAAATCAACGTTACAGTAGTTTGTTTTGAGCAGTTTTGCCGTCGGATTCATCTGTTGTAAAAGGGAAATGAATTTATCGACGAAGAAGGAAATCGATTCAGAAAGTTTATCATCAAGCGAGGTGGCATCGGTCTCCGTAGCTTCCACATTGGTGCTATCCAAGTGATAGCCAATCTGATCAATCTTGTTGAATATTATGACATCGGCTACGCTAAGCTGTTTGCGCATTAATTCGACCATATCGTGACCGTCAATAACCTCTTTTCCAAGCAGCTTGTAGCGTTGATCCACAGATGCGGACGGAGGTTTGTGGTCTATCCCATGGTGTCGTGAGGCAATTGGATATATTCCATCCCCTGAATCGGTGTGGTACTTTGTGTCCGTATGGCCTTTATGACTTTGGTGTTCACCAATGTCCTCCATTACCACTTTTATAACAGAGGGGCATGTAACCGATAGAACTCCATCCAGTACTAATGGACTTTCAGGATCCATCCAGAAATTTGATGCCAATTCTAACGGATCTACATTGCCTGCAGCTTCCACTACTAGCCAGTCAAAATCGCAACGGTATTGTAATATGGATTCAACTGCATCCACAATCCCGTCCTTAAGGCTACAACATAGACAACCATTAGGTAACTCAAAGACCGAGGCGCCTCCAGCACTCAAAATAGGCTTTTCTATACCCATTTCAGGAGAAAACTCGTTCTGGAGCACCGCTATGCGTAGACCATGTTCCTCTTTCAACAGTTTTTGGATGAAGGTGGTCTGCACATGCTGAAGTAAGTGGTCATAAGCCTACCTTTCCGCTACCTAAGAAACCTGTCACCAGTGTCACAGGAATCCTTCGGATGGTGTTGTCCGTTGAGATCTCCATTATGCTGTAAATGGTACACAAGTAGAAGACCGATGTGTAGCGATTGATCAAGACACATTGCTCAACCTGCTACCCGAAACCGTTTATATCACACACCATTCATAAACATGGGCACTTTCATTATATAGTCACGTTGCTAATGACGTATAGAACTTTGGGAAGCTAAAGTTCGCCGTCTCAGCGATATGTAATCGAAGAAACGGAGAAGTATATAGTTGTTTAAACAGACTGAAATATAAAATGTGCACGGTTATATAGATTAACAGAAGATGTTACCAAAGTATATATGCGATAGAATCATAGTTCCTATTGCTACTATGACTTGTTCCATCGTGGACGCGCTACACTTGTCCAATGTTTGTGGTCACAAACAGCACGATAATGATAACCGTGTTATTAGCCATGTTTTTATCGAAGGTGATTGTGGTTGATTGAAGGCTTGTACCTTAACATGTTCTATAACCTGAGTAAGGATCGTACTCGACTCAAACCAACCGGCAGACACTGACCACCCTGATATTTCTTGTTTTCAGTGCCTTCTAGCCGTAATCCCAGCTCAATGTTACGCGTGCGCAATGACCTAATAAATATATATTACAAACAGGGTAACGTACATGTTTTCTACGCTTATACGATGGTTCTCCTGGCTCAATGCCTCTACCTGTCCAAGCAAATGACCTGAAACGTTACGGAACTCTGATTCCTTGCGATAAAACTCTCTGACAAGACACTGGAACTTTCCTTGCAGCGCTTTATATGCTTTCACTGCCTCATCAATCGATCCAAAGTATTCGGACTCAAGATTGGCCCGCAACACTGGTAACTGTTCGTTTTCATTAGTGGTATAATCTTCCATTATGGTATGCCAGAGCGCTTGAGATTAGACAGTAGTCGACGGAGGTAGATACGTTGGTAAACAAAAAGGGTATCCGTAGTTAGTTAAATATGGCATCTAATAATTAACGTACGTGATGTAGAACACAGATCGGCGAACTTATGTTACGATCGATTAAGTTTCAAGTATAAACATAATCTGATAATACCATTAGTGGGTCATTTAAATGACGCCTTGCAGAGAAACCCCGCAGAGGCGGGACGCCGGCCCGCAATGAACGGTGCATTAATCAGATCAGTCTTGAGACAGCAGCCGAAAATAGACGTAGACATCACAACCATGTGGGATAAGGTTACCCAATGTGTCCTGAATCACGCTAACACGCCTATTCACCATATCCACACTGGCAAGGGTTGTTCCCTTCACCGATGTTCTCCATGTGAAATTGGTATGTATCGTTGCGTAGTCCCATATAACGATCATGCCCACATGTAACCACACTTAGAACCCGATGTAAAGAGCCATGGTTCATCTTTGTGCCAATGAGCATGAGTAACATCTGACATCTTAAGGTCTTTCACGGGGACGATCACGGGGTCCTGGGAAAGGTCATCCGGAACACTGACGTGGATGACGTGGACGGTCCTAAGTTACCCATGAATAATTAACATAAGATGACATACCCGGAAGCAGATGCAATCATTAGAAGGGGTAAAGAACGGTGGAATTCCACATGTACGAGTTTCTCACCGCCATACCTGATGGCGAAATTAGAAGTAACATACCACTTAACTTACTGGAACTTCTTGTAGGGGAATGTGCCAACGTTTAGATCATACAGTGATACGCCTCCGTTTTCATCGGCCACTGTTAAAATTTGGGAATTACTATTCACGTGCATGGAGACTGGAAAGTCAACACCTGTGAGTTTCTCACCCTCGTTTTCCAACTTTTCGTTTGTAACCTTCAAATTATACATACGTATACCCTTCCTAAGTCCCAGAATAAGCTTAGGCTCCAGAGGATGGAACATCGCTAGGCGTATGGAGTTGTTGGTCATCTTGTTAGCCACACGAATAAATGTTTTCTTAGTGAGACAGTAAATAACACATTGGTTACCTGATTCACGACTAAACGGTGAGACACCAACAACATAATTTCCCTGTTGGTGTACTGATATGTGCCGCAACTCGTCAACGTGGTCTACAGATAATCCTTCATGACGTCCAAACTGTTCAGAACGCCATACGGTAGAATCGTTTTCTACACGTATCAACTCCAAAGCTTTATCATACACATTTTGAATTTCATGCTGTTAAAACATGTATATTGATCTATGGTGTAACCTACATTTGTAGATTTCCTCTTGGAGCTAGGCTGGTCTGATGTCCGTCGTAAGTTTGGCAACTCCACAGCTATGAACGACAAGGTGCATCCATGGGAAACAATAACGATAGGGTAGCGAGGGTGCCAACACATGTCGAATATATTGCTAAGACCCTCAACTACATCGAAAACACGACCATTCTGCAAGCTGCAAATAGATATCGAATCAGTAGTCGCCAGGGCAACCCATTGCCCAGAAGAGTCCACTGATACCTTGAGTGCACCATTCACACGGTATTCCACAGATATGCGTGTTGGGAACGGCCTGAGAGTGTTTATGTCAGGTAACTTGGGATAAAGCGTTTCGGGATCGACGTTCATCTTCAGCTTAACCGCACGTGGGCACAAATATAGCTGTAGACAACGACGGAAACGCTCTAAAATTAGGTTTTGGTAAGAGCCAACCCTCCGCAAGCAGTCAAACTGTTGTGGTAAATAGTCCATCTTGCGATCCTCAGGATCGGTTTGTAACCACTCCTCCGTTTCCTGTATATATTTCTACTTGGTGTATTTAAACGTACCTTCTCGTCTAATAGATACTCCTCAGGTGGGTTGTATGATTCGCTATGTGTAGGTAATGGTGCTTTTGGTGGCGTAATTTCATGGTGGCGTCCGCGTCGAGCAGTCTTTGGATCCACCTGATAGATACAGTCCTGCCAGATATCCTCAATCGGTTCTTCCTGGGGTTCATCTGAATCTGGTTTAACCACCAATTTCCCAGATTTGATAAGTTTAACGAGATGCTTGATCTTGGCGGCTTCAAACTTGGATGGCATGAAATTTGCCTTCTTGGGCGCCCTGTATGACACAGGGTGGATTGCATCGTCGTTGCCAAAATCAATATAGAGATCTTCTTGATCGTAATTTTCCTGTGGGTACATACCCTTTCGGATACGACTAATGATCTTGAGGTCGTCATCCGTCAACCTAATAGTCCGATTGTTGCGGACGTCAACAATCGTGCGCCAGGCATCAGGGTTGTCTGATTGGAAGAGTAATTTTCCAATCTCAGTCGAATCCAACTCCTTGACCAACTTCTGGCCTTCTACCGTATAACCTAATAACAGTATTGAGATGATGGGATTAAAACATACCGATGTGTTCTTCCTTTTCGTACCAGCTGAGAGGTACTCTTCCAATGCGATTCACAGATCCCTCATCATTGTCAGAATCAAAGTAACCATCTGATTCCACATTATGTGGCACGGAAGGTTGCTCATCATGCTTATCATCCGTGCGACGAGTGGACCTACTACCGGAGCGCGAGTTGGATCGCGTAGAGGAGGTAGATTCGGTTTCAGAAGTCGCTACTTTCCCCCTAGTTTTCGATTTCCTTTGGGTGCTAACCATGATGTTTTAAGTGTTTGTGATTTTGTATATTTAGTGGGTTGTATGGTAGGCAGGCGTTGCTCAACCTGCGGCTGTTACGGTAGGGGTCAAAAGTCATAATCAATTGACATTTTTAAAATATGTAGTTTTGTATTTTCTTTTGCTTTGTAGTATAAAGGTTACTGAAGTTTGTCTAGCTCTGAGAATGGATCCTGACGATGGCTGATGCAATATGGGACACAGTAAAATTTCATTCGCCGATGTTATTTCAATGGGCCTGCTAACCGCTGATCAAAGTGTATATAGACACTTTGTTTGACATTGTGATTATTGCTATGACCAGATACATATTCTGCACCCTGATGTAGCCTCCTCGAACTAGATTTATGATGTGCCACCAAAGGACACAATATAAGTTACATGGCGCTTTAAGTGCCACACATCGGGAATATTTGGAACTTGTATTTACGTTGATGTAGTTATAAATCGACACTGGCTACTCGGGAGAACGCACGTCTGTGCACCTACCTGAAGCCATCTTATCAAATACTAGGCTGGACGTTATACTTAGAGTAATCATAACATGGACAACAACTTGGTACATCCACACATAGTCTGTATATTATATTTCTTGTAGATGTGTGGTCATATTGCGTACTTTTAGCTTCTCGTCTAGAGGCCAAGACATGTACGATATACCCATCGCAACAGACAGTAAGACATTTTGATATGAAAAATGGGCGCTGAAACAAGATATAGGGTCATAGTACATGGCCCTTCCTCCTGGAAGGGGGTCACAAGACCCGTAGATGCTGAGATGCAGACGCCTTTCATCGTGGCCTTTGACCCCCAAAACAATATGGTTGCCATGCATCAGGGAACCATGGAACTCAGAGATCTGGTTGTTGATGATGTCACATGCTCAACGCAAATACTATCGTTGTTTTTCTTCGAAAAGCAGGATCAAGCTGCTGATGCTCAAGGTGTTCTCACAAAGTCACTAGATAGGCTACAAACATTGTACGATGTGTTCAGGAGCACCGGGGTTTTGGAAGTACTTGAAAAGGCCATAGGGTCCGTTCACTTACCTTTGGAAGTGGTTGCACGCCGAATTGATCTGATATCTGACGAGCATGGTTGCATCAAAACTAACGGTAACGTGCCCCTAGCTTCACAAGCTATGGGTTCTTATAATATTCGCCTAGCTGTTTCTCAGAATCTTGTACCTGTCACTCCTGAAATGGATATGATGGAGTATATTAAACAGGCGGTGGGAAAGAAGAATCATATGGTGAACCGAGTGTCGATCAGTTTCTATCCACTACCTGGTAACCGTACAACAACTGATGTCCAAATACAAGGTGAAACGGGAACGCCATATGTTTTGAGAAAGTCAGCAATGAATACGCCAAGAAATGTCACCAGAGCAACTACACCGTCTGCTCGTGCAGGTAAGGCCATCATTGACCTTTACAGTAAGAGGGGTCTTATCAATCCTCCAACCCATTGGTCGACAACATCTTATGATGAAAATGTTATTGCTGCTGTCAGCCCGGTTTTGAAGGGAGCAATGACATCCCATCAGTTGGAACAGACCATAGGGGAACTGAGATCTGTATCCCAAGAACAGTATGTTGCTGTGGAGGAATTCGAAAAGGCAGAAGATTTACAAAGGGAAGTCAACGATACTGGAAATATAGCGGTTGAAACTGATCCGCCAGATTTTGCGAATGGAATACCCCAAGATGGAAGGTTCGATTTTGCCGATGTTGCGCCGCCATCATCTGATCGTACCACCTCATCAGGCATTGCTAATGCGGTAGATATAGCGATTAAATTGTTCGATACCTGGAATTTCGATGACTATGAGGTAGTTAACATGCCCGAACCGATCATACAGATACCTCGATCTTCAAGCAAGAAAGTTAGCATGCCTAGCGAAGATGAAAGAGTGAAGAAACTGGAAGAAGAAAACAAAGGTTTGTCAGAAAGTAATGACAGGCATTTGTCTGAAATTTCGCGACTTCGTGTCCGAATGGAGGAAATTGAGCAGAACCTCAAATCTGAACTCAATTCTGTCAAGTTGCAAAATGAAATTGAGACTGCAAAACTCAACGAAACGTTGAAAGAAAGGGAGGATTACATTAATGAGATCATAAGTGCTACATCATCTAGAGAATCGGAAGCACTGTTACAGTCTAACAGGGTCATAGATGATCTCAAACAACAGTTGAAGGCGGTGGTAGAGGAAAGAAATAGCCTTTCCATGCAAGTTAAATCTATAACCGAAGAAAGGGAGAAGTTGTTTAAGGAGATAGAAGCCTTTGAAAGTAGACTATCGGATGTAAACAGTCTAGAAGATTCGATCAAACAACTCAAGGTCGAACGTGACGGTCAAATAGCTGTGATGCGTGACTGCATCGCCAAACAGCAGAAAGAGAAGGAAAGGTTAAATGCAGAACTTCACAAATACAAACGTGAGCATAAAAGGCTCACCACCGAACTTGAAGAGGTCAAACAAGTTGAACAGCGCCTCATGGATGATGTAAAGCGGTACGAAAATGATCTGAGCCGCATGGATGGCAAGGACAAGGAATTGATGTCGTCAAATTCACGTGTTATGCAGCTGAAAGACGAAATAAATCAGCTAAAACAAAGTAAAGAAGAACTTAAGCAACTGTATGCTGAGGCCGAAGTCGTTCGTAAGGAACTAAAACATGAATTAGATGTTGCTGCCGGTAATATTAGGAAATATGAAGAAGAACTAGAAGTTGAACGCAACGTATCAGCACAGCTGAGGGAATCTCTGAAGGATGCTAACACGACACTAGATGTCTTGGAGATTGAACTCAGGAAGGCCAAAGCTTCAGAAGAAAGGCTGAAGAGTGAGAAATCTGATGCTGTTGATAAGGTTCTCAAAGAAAAGCTTAAAAATGAAACCCTGATTAGAGATAATGAAATGAGGAACAGCAGTCTAGCTAGTCAGGTTTCTGAACTCAGCATTAAGTTGGATGCTTCCGTGCATGAGTATGAACGGATAAAAGATGAATATGCTGTTCATTATATAAAATGCTGTGTTGATAGAAACGTACTAAGGAACAATCTGGCTTCGAGTAACCGCTTGAGAACAAAATTGGTGAATACGATCCTTAGAAGCAAGGCTGAACTGGCAAGAAAACGGTGGCAGTTGAGGTTGATAGCCAAGACATTACAATTGGATGATGATGTAACGGATAGACAGATTGTATCTGAATTGGTAAAACGCAAGGGCCTCCAAACCGTGACGAGACAGAACAATACTAACCATGAGAAGCTGAAAGCAGCTTATAATAGGCTCAAAGCTGAGAAGGATGAGTTAGTTCTACAGATGGAAACTAAACAATCTGGCTGTAAAACGTGTGCGAGACGTAACGATAACATACTAGAGGAAAACAAGAGGTTGGTATCTGCTCTTACCTTGGAACGTGAGAGGCTGGCATCAATAGAGATCGATGCAAAGCAACAGATTAGGAATGAGTTGACTAAATCCAATGAAGAAAAAAGAGTATTGTACGCGAAACAGTGTGAGCTGAGAATGGAGAATCAAGATTTGAAGGAGGAAATAGCTGTACTCAAACGTCAGGTAACAGTTTTGCAAATGGGGTCAATCGATAATGGTCATCCTAACTCAAAGACGTCAATCAATTCTTCAACAGATGGGGCTAACTTAGTTGTACATAAGTTGAGCAATATGCCAAATGTGTTTGGTAATGCAGACGTTGTCCGTACCCCCATGAAGAGTAGGATGAGCGATACTACTTTTGCAGGTGATATGAGCATTGAATATGTTCCTAGTATAGATTTTGCTAAACAACGTACTCTAGATAGAAGTGTTATCCCTGGATCTCCGTGTGCATATAAGGATACTAAAGCATCGTTATATAGCAGGAGAGCTACATTGGAGAGAATCAGGGCACGTCAAGTTAAAGAATCCCATCCTTTTAATGATCTTGCTGTTGGAAACACCATCAAACACAAACATCCTTGGATGTTTTAACAGCTAACGTATTTTAATAATATCATTACTTTCAGTTCTTATTATATCTAATGCGTTACCGTTATATAACACCCCATGTTTTTTGCATGTTTTTCCTACATTATGGTAATTGATTATCGCAATCTTGGCGAATGTAAAGTCTTTTTATGTTGTTATATTTGTCAGTTAGTGTGCTCATACCATTCTATATTCAATAGCCTAGACAGTAAATCTTCCAGAGTTATGCTGATTAGGTATAGTGTGATGTAGGATGCTTGTGATTTTTGATAATTTCTATTCTGTTCGAACTTACAAGGTTGGTATGGTATCGTTTGTATTACTATTATCATATATTAATAAATATCATCTCATTTGTTTTAACCTCTTCTTATTTACCATGATTCGTGTATTACGTGGTTTATATAATATTTAATGTTTCGTTTTGCCACGTATGACACATCAACAATAATAGATTTATGTGGACACCATATATGATTTGTGTGGGGTGGTTTTTCTAACCACTCCTCTACTTATGTTGAGGAACAGTAGGTTCACTACTGTATACACAATTAACATGTGCTATGTGGGGATTTGTAGTTGCAGCATTGTATGCTGTTAAAGTTGTAAGCTTCCGAAGTTGAAGATGTGGCCTAAAACATCTCGTAGATTGTCTGGATTCCAAAATAACGAGGAATAAACAGCGAATTATTTGCATTGACTTTAAGCCTATATGGTATGTGTTGTATCAAATAGAATAATGGGTTGGATTATCCTTCAGCAAAACGCCATAGAACTATTATATATTGAAAGACTTGATTATAACCTCATTTTGTATCGTATTTTGTTCTAGTGAAATATATATCATTCTATAACAACTTGAAGGTTATTGATAACGTTGAAACTTATTTTAGCTGTTCCTTAATGTTTTCATTTTATATCTATTATCCTTCCTCATTAAACCTATCATTAGGATTCTTTAATGTTTAGAGACTTGGAAACCAATTATCAGATTACATATGATTAGCAACTACTGGATAGTATTTATTTTATTAAACGTGACCCATATTACACATTATATAGTGCTATTTATTGATGGGTTAGAATCTTGGTGATTGATCTCTTCAACTTTACGATTATTAAAGCTACCTTCACAAATACATCTAAAGTATTAATGGCGACCATCAACATTAATCATAATCTCGGTCAACTATCATTTATGTATTTATTTGTCTACCTACCTATATATATGTAACAAACGAAACTCTTACATTTCTGCAAACTAGTGCACAAAACTATGATACCTCCTACAATAAAACTGAGTGTCTTTATTTGCGCTTTGGACAAATATTTCAGTTGAAGTGTTTTCATACACGATTTGAAGAAAGGACATTGAAATGTTATCTGTCATGGTACTATTGTTCCACCAAATCTAAATTTCTTATTTCCCCCTAACATTTTTTTCTCAGTTCAATATATATATATATATATATATATATATATATATATTGCCCCTAAATAGATGATGAAACGTGGGTGTATTACTCTATTTTCTGTAGACAACATGTGTTATACGTCAGCTTCAAACACCTTGATGGTTCAATTGTGTTAGACAACAATTTAAATCATTACATACACCGTGAAAACCATTTTAGTTATTCAAAATATGTTGGAACGTCAAGAAATCTGATTACCTCACATGTCCACCGGAGATATCAGAACCCCATTTCACCATTCCACACAATATTTTGCTTCATGACATGACATCTACATTACATATTTAATTCCAATTGCAATTTATGTCAATGATACCGCGTAAGATTCAATCCAATGCAAAACCTATAAACCAATGTTAAAACATCCAAATTGTTTATGGGCATCAACCAATTATTGTTCTCCAGATTGGTAACATAGGACATACTTTCCGTGGATTTGGTCCAAATCATTTAAAGGTAGATCGCAACTGACAACCTCCTAATTTTATAAATGGTGGTCGAATGTATACTTCGGCGCATAGAACAAAACGTCGTTGTATTAGGAGACGAGTGACAATATACGATTCGTCCAGATAATATTAACGACAAGCGAAGTTCATATGTACTAACGACATGTCAAAATTAATAAATACAAGATAAGAGTAGACGATGCAAGATGTGTCACACCAGACGCAAAAATCGGTTTTCAGGGTATACAATGTACGTATATTAACTAATGAAACGATTGAACTGAAGAGAAACTTCCTCCATGAAAGATTTCAGTGGAATGATCTCTACCGTATGTTGTTTAACATACATAGATTTGGCCTTAGCTACACATGGTAGATGATTTCCTAAATACACGGGGAAAACTTTAATTGTGAGAAGTAAATATACTACACAGAACGCGGTTTTAAGGAAAGTTTCTGCGTCACGATGTTTCGAATTTTATTTCCCAAAATACTCTTCTAAGATGAGTTATTAATGATGTAACCCGAACAATACAAACCGACCTAAGATGTCAAAAGGCATAACATCAGTTATGTCAAATGAAATTATGCTGGAACAGCTTCTCATATATGTAGTTTATAAATGGAAGACAACCGTTTGTGGACCGTATACCTAGCGGTGAGTAAAACAATAAATACTTTTTACACCTCGAATGAACATGTCGACCATCATTAGAAACAATCATCATTAAATTATAAAACCAACATGTAGAATCTCATTTATTATGTCAGATGGACGGAGTTCTTTTCAATTGTATCGCCCCACCCAGCAGATAATAACATGAAGGGATATATTTCTCCGCTAATCGTCAATTGCGAGCCAATACGCTGTATTATTTTGCCCCTTTTATAAACTTATATGCATTAGCCGCATTGTGCATTGGGATTCCTTAGGTTGTGATCGTGGAATCTTCATAGTTTCGTTTTATTATTGTTGCGAATGAAACTATTTATAACTTCGTTAGTATTGACTTCTAATAAGCCATTCGACTAACTTCTATATTTAACATACAAACGTTTTGTGTTTTACATACAAGGAGAGTGCGTTTAATGCTACAAAAATGGCAGGATATATCTCCCCCTCTTCCAATCACCAGTTTACTGCTGGACCCAATTTTCGGCTTGGATTCCGCAAAATTTCAAAATGGGTCATCTGTATTTTAGCCGTTAAGAGCTTCACGGGAGGTGAGGTTTTTGCAACTCATACAAATAATCCTGCTGATGCCGTAGACCATGGCGTTACCGGTATAAGCGTGAAAAACAAGGGCGGTAATAACGTTGATAAGCAAGATAAAGAAGGCATGTTCGAGAAATACCTGTCATATATTGCCACGTACCTCCCTCCTGAAATGGCTGAACAACTTAACAACATCGATCAAGATCAGGTCCGCGACTTTATCAACAACCTAGATAATGTTAAGCTTCAGGAGTTTATCGATAAAATTGATGATACCAAGGTCCAGGAGTTTATTGATAAAATTGATGATGACAAGGTCCAGGAGATAATCAATAGCATTGATGATGAAACGGTTCAGAAGCTAATTGATAGTATTGATAATGACAAAGTTCAGGAATTCATCAGTAGCATTGATGAACATAAGATTGAAGAACTAATGAGCAAAATCGATTACGAAAAATTGTTGGATTTGTTGGGCAAGGTTGATTATGAGAAATTTGAAGACTTAATCGACAAACTCGATTATAAAAAATTGCAAGGCTTATTGTCTAAAATTGACTATGAGAAAATCGGTGACTTAATCGGTAGGATCGATTATAGGAAATACCATGGTATCATCAATAAGATACTCAAAAAGCATATAGGTATACCAGTTCCCCGATTTATAACGAAACACATTGGGCAAGGCATGTTTACCCGCCTTATCGAAAAGAAACTCAAACCCCTGAAAAATAAGGTGTCCAAACAGAACAGTTCGGTCTTCGACGACTTTAAACAGCCAAACGAGAAGTCTAAGAAGAGTACTAACATCTTAAAGGGCGGTTTCCTAAACCTATTTGGCCCCGATGACAACAATGACGACGTATTTGTGGCTAAGGATGGTAAGAAGAAAGTTGAGTTACCAGCTAAAAAGGCGCTTAAACTGCCTCATAATATCATCAATAATGCATTTGACAAACTCTCCAACTTCTTCATCGATTCTTCCAGCAGCTCCGATGATGACGATGATTCAATGTTTTTTGACTGTGAAGAAGAGCCAATTACCCCCACTCACGTTATTCCAAATGGGTCGACTGCGAATATGAGAGGTTCTAGTGGTGAACCTCTGCATTGTGCTGTTTGAAGAACCCGTTAGGAAACTGTCTTCAAAAATGAAGTATATATATACCATTGGGTTGTTCTAGACCATAAAATCGGTCGCTGTATAAATTGCCAGCAACCATACACAATTGTATATAAATAGCTTTTATTGTTGTGTATACAAGGGCTAAACATCTACATCCGACCTGTAACACATCACATTAATTAATTACACTACTAAATGCTAAACTGTTTATACAGTCTATCGTACTGATAAACAGCCGTATAATGTTGATATAGATATGTCCTATTTTGAACCAAGGTTCTATCGTGCTGTAATACGTCGTTTGGGAGGGCTTAATATCGTGAAAATTCATGTCCTACACCAAAGGCATGTTTGATTGATCCCGCAGTATTTATTACAATTCGGCTAGTTATTATATTCCAGTTGAGCTATTTTTCAAACCCCAGCCATATACATCAGATGAAGTGCGAATAGACTACATATATACAGGCAGATAATAACACATGAAGCACCATTCCAAAACCTTATGATTCCTGTTTATAACACAATAAGTGTGGATTACATCGGATACACCTACATACGTAAAACTTAGTCATCAAGGTTTCAACATACGTGCCTATAATAGGCTGTAAATGACAAGGGGTGCACAAGTTAAACAGGCCAATATTCTGGCGCACGTCGCCGGCGGTACGTAGCTGAACGGAAAACTTTGTGTATATACTTCTGCAACCTTTGGCACGAAGAATGTATTGACGAATGTCGCCGCCAACGACGCTAGACTACAGTATTGCACATTTGTGTAATATGGTGCCAACCCCCGTGTTGTAACTACGATAACGGCATTGCAGAACAATGTAAAAGTGAGGAA
This sequence comes from Babesia ovis, assembly GCA_023705535.2. Taxonomy (NCBI): domain Eukaryota; phylum Apicomplexa; class Aconoidasida; order Piroplasmida; family Babesiidae; genus Babesia; species Babesia ovis. Next base: position 211,446 of record BLIY01000003.1, read on the forward strand.
CTTGTTACACTCTTCAGCGACTTCTGTAAAAGGTTGGTCTCTTTTCTTGCCGAAGTAATATCCTTCGTCGTGATCTGAGAAATGTTTAATAGCGAAAGCATCAAAGTTACCCACACTAACCAATTCAATTTAGAGAAATACACTTTAAGTAGTTACGAGAGTACACTTAAAGATATTACACAGCACAAACATTATAAAGAGTGACATCATCAACAACCAACAAACCCATAGGTTTGTTGATTTGATATGATTCGAGAAACGTTAGTTTTCGATTGAAAAGAACAATCTAAGCCATTAAATCAGGAACTGTTGTCTATATCCAACAAGCATTTTTGTTCATCCGACATATAAGATTAGAATGAATATAGAATCTTACCTGGAAGGAATATGTCCTCCCCCGAGAAAAAGAGATACCATATGTGGCTACCGAATACGAATGCCCATGCGATATTCAGTAGCGGTCTTAATAAATAAGGATTATATGTTGAAAAATCTATGTAACGAGGAAGAAAGACACTAAGGAAGGCTGCACATTGCTTAAAGCTGTTACTGTTAATGCTCACCAGTGATCCCCGCAAGAACTTTCATATATTCCCCTAATAATCCTGGCATTGTGTTCTTCAATAAAGGAGGTTACGGAATGAACAATCTGTTTTGGCGTGTATATCGTTAGATTCCATGGGGAGCTAGTGGATTAGATCGCGACGGGGTGTCTATACTATGATTTCCCGTAAATTAGTACCCAACTAATTGTAAACGCTGTAAGCATCGATTAAATGACATGTGTATGCAATCTAGCGTTGTACGCTTCACCTATATTCGCATGATAGTATGCATTTGTACTCAGTAATGGCTGAAATAACAAAAGAGTATAATTACCTATTCTCTATATAGATGATCAACGGTACTATGTGAATAATAATATATAGCATATGACAAATGGTTCTATGTTGCAGCTTTAAAACCATATGTATATAATGATCAGCATATCCAGTCATTTTATTCGCCACTTTCAATGGTTTCTAGGTCCCAAATGACGACCACATCACCTCCAAATCCTACGAGACCCGTGTCATTTGGCGACTTTGACACGCTAAATAACGGTCCCTGTAAAATCTTGTATATTCATGTTACAAGACATACCGCACGTAGATTTTTGGAAGCAACCTTTACCGGCTTAGATGAATTAAGTTTATAAACCTTTGCTTTTGAGTCCAATCCACATGTCACCATAATATCTGTTCGCCCTATTTATCAAGATGCTCTTCTACTCACCTCCTATGACATCGATTGATGTGCAAGCTTTTTTGTGTGCCTTGATTTGCCAAACTGGCTTGTCGCTTCTAATATCATACTGTAGAACAGTTCCATCTTCCATAGATATCTGAATAGATGTATATTGTCTTCCCTTAGACATACAATGAGGGTGTGTTCATCCTTCCACAACGCAGCCTCAACTTCCGATTCCACATTGACATTCGCCTACATGTTTGAATGATAAATAGAATATCAAAATACCTTTTGGTTACATTCGCGTATATCACATAATGCCGCAGTTTTGTCAAAAGATGCAGTCAACAGCACCGATGCATCAAAGGGTGAAAACTGCACCACCTGGACCTACATTATCGATATATTACACCCAGACTCTCTATACTCACGTTAGAAGTGTGATGATCGAAGCTATGCAATACTTGACCTTCTTGCAAATCCCATATTTTCACAGTCGTGTCAGCAGATCCACTGGCAAGTAATTGCCTGTGGAATAAATAAGACGACACACATATCAAATCAACTTACGCTACATGTGTTGAGCTAGACAAACACTGTACAGCATCTAGATGTGCTACAGCTTGCGATTTTTTACTACTCCCGAGACTAATGGTTGGCTCTAGTAGATCAATGTGTCTCATGTCCCATATATCGATGTGCGTTTCATATGTACCTGACGCTACCAACGGTCCATGATTAGGCAGATTAGGAATGATCTCCACACTAAGTGGAAATGATCCAACCTTCAATCACATTATCCACAATGTTACACAAAACCTTACCACAATAGAGTGACATGTTTCCAGGCCGCAATAGGCGGTATTGTAGATGAAGAAATCGATTGATGCACAATCTTCCCCGCTATTTCCACACACTATAACTCTATCGTCTTGGTCAAGTTTTCTTGACTGTTAGCATAGAGTTATTTAGTTATAGTTCTGTTTACCTCTGCATCCTCTGGGTCTTCCAATATAAGTTTTTCATCACTGTTGGAAAGAGTGAATATCTGCTCACCTGTATTTTAGTTAACATTAAGCATGTCAACATGAAAAACATACTTGGCATTTCTTCATCGTCATAATTGTCGAGATCGAATTCATCTGTGATTTCGTCTCTATCCATATCCTCATCACGGTCTCCATCTGTTTCACTAAAACTTGATTAGCGCAATTTATACAATACCTTGATATTACGGATATATATTTATACCATATAAGTTACAAATTTTGCTTACCTGGCTTCCTCCATATGATGGATGTAACTCTGGAAGAAGTCTTCGTATGTGTAGCTTTTCGAGAGCCACTTGAGACAACTTATGACATTCATAATGTATGCTTTAATACATCAGCTAATGCCCGTGGAAGGACGAAAAAAATGTGCAATAATTACCTATGCTCTCTGACATGATGTTCCGTAATTAAGGCGTGGCATATAACGTCCTGACATTGCACATGTAACTAGATATCAGTTTAATTATAACATTAACCAATATATTAAATATGTTTTAGCTCAATATGAAGGCAAGTAAACATAAACGCGTCAAGCGTACACTTGACTTCTACCGTCAGTTGTATGAGCTCACCGAGCCATACCGCGTACTGGGTATGTATATAACTGGTATGATCTTAGATGTTTGTAGTCGATGGTTCATTTGCGTTTGCTGGACTAAAACAGCGGATCAACATTAAGGAACAGTTGACAGAGCTTCTTGGTGGTACAACACACACCTGTAAGTTGAGTTTTTTAATTCATCAACTATACCCATCTGTATAACATTACAATATGTGCTGGATTGCAAGGCTATGGGTTTGATCTGTTATACGTCATCCCACTTGTCACATATCCCTGTCCACCGTTCTGGTTTCTTTTAGCAGCGATTATTGAAGTACGGTTTGGTTGTTTTCCATTGTTGTACTTATATACGTCCCCATGCTTTGTACCAATAGGATGTCCAGCACAATCTATATTCTGTGATCATGTTTATCCATCATTTAGAACAGATTTACTGATGGTATACATTTGCTCCATTTGAACATCGCATTCTATATACGTGTAGTAATGGGTATAGGATGCCTATAACTATTTTCTTCTTCATATTTCAAACATTCATACGTTTTAACTCCTATTGCAGATGTTACAAATTGTATTGTTAATGAGTTGCGTGAGATGGGCGATGAAATGTCAGGAGTTACTTTAGCTTTAAAGCGCTACCAGAGGTTGGTTGTTAGTTCGATACACTTATTGGATACAGGCTCCACTGCACTCATGAGTCTAACGACAAAGGCCCCAACTCCCGTCGTTGCATCACTAGCGCTGTTTCTGATGGCAACCCACAGAAGTTGTTTGTGGCAACTCAAGACCAGACCCTGATACTCTGGTTGCGTGAGTTGGGATATGTACCCATTGTGAAGTTCAACAATAATGTGGTATTTCTCGAGCATCCACCACGTATCTCAAAGGAATACAAAGATATGGTAGTTATCGAGAGTCCAGATTGCATCCATCATACAGGTTGAGAAGGAGAAGCAGTTCCCTAAGGACTGGGAGAAATCACACTTGCCTGTAATGGCTGCCACAAGTACAGCTCGACCTAAGCGCAAGCGCAAAAAACAGAAGAACCCCAATCCTCTAAGCTGTCTAAAATCCAAAAAGAAAAACAAATTAGCCAACACAGGTGGCCCCAAACCTATACATGATCCACAGGGTAACAGCACGGTATGGAAACATTTTCATTCTATCATTACATTCCAGGTATCACCTAAGCGTGTCCGTAAGCGTCGACGAAAGGGCCCATCGGAAGCATCTGTTGCCACCCATTCCACCAACACAGTAAACACAACCACAGCAACGGAACTGTAACCACGAACACATAAGTCTAATCGCATACAAAATTACTACCCTGTGTATTCTCATACAACAATATGACTTATGAACTATAACAAGTTTGTACGATAACGAATTGAGTCAACTCAATTCATGCTTCTTCTGGAAGTTTTTCATGAGATGGGATAGCACTGAAGACATTATTGGCTGACCTTTCTTTGTTTTTCTTCCTAATAACCTATGCCTTTCATATCGATCTTGTTTCTTCTCTCGTATTGCGCGTTTTTTTTCTTTCAGTTTTTCCAACCTTTCATTGTGTTGTTGTGCCCTAATTTTAGCCCTTTCTTCTCTGAGTTTTAGAGCCTTTGCATAAACACCACTAAATTTCCCTTTTTGACTTCTTTGTGTCTCACCCTTACTACCTGTTTCGTGTTTATATTTAATTTCCCCCTTGAACATACCTGTGTCCTCGGCTCCTCTGCCACAGTTCTCTGTGTTGCCACCCGTTTCGGAGATATCCACAGAACCTGCACTGCACATATCATGGACTTCACCATTAGTATCACTTTCAATAGGTTCTGCATCTCCATTATATTCATCATTTCCTTCAACCTCCTCAACAACGGAAGATTTAAAATGTTTACCTTTTCTTGGTTTGTTGTCAAGATCAATAGAGTCCTTTGCGATAGTAGAGCATCCACTCTTTAATTTGTGCTCTAAATCTTGTTCTCGATTTTGGGCATCAGGATGTGCTCCGTAATCATTCCCCCTTTGTAATAAGTACACTGTTTCTACTTGCGGTTTGATAATTTCCACATGTTGTTCTGCTATAGACGTAGCATTGACATCAGCGCTGGACTCTCCAGGTATTTGCTTCCTTTTAGTTACTGTATTAACATAATCAGCTTCAGATCGATCTAATTCCTTGAGTTGTTTTTTGTATACTCTAAGGCACCGTTGATCAGAGATATACTGTTTGTTCTTCCGAGCTATGGTTTTATTTTTTATATCACCTTTCCAGTAAGCTCCATATCCCTTAACCTTTGTATTTTTCGCCATTGTGTAAATATTGACCGTACTTCCGTATAGAGCAGAGCAGCCGTTTGTAGTGTGTCCACGAGTTGAGTTGATGTATCAATTGCCGTTTTTACGGCTCCCACCAACAATGAGGATAAATTTTGTTTTATGTAATTCTAGTCTAGAACTTTATCGGGATAGAGCCTCTAAACGGCGTTCACTTCCTCATTCGTTCAGCTTGTTAAATGAAGAAGATCATTTTCGGTAGGTGTATACCAATGTTATTGTATTCTTACTGCTTAATATGTCGAATATATCACATTTATATTGGATTCTATGTTTATGTATCACATATATTGGGAATTTACCACGAACAGTTACAACTATTATATGTGTTCATTTAACTCTCATTGTCGTATATAGCATTTTACACATTTTTTGCAGCGAATCGATATCAACTGAACCAGCTGTTGAGGAGGAGGATTCAGATGTAGACAGCAACAATGCCACGCGTGAGACGAAACCTAAGCCTACAAGGTTCCGACGCCGTAACTGGAAGGAAGTGCGCCCTGATATTTTGCACTTTTGTCTCCTTGCGATAAACGATTCAATTTTGAATAAAGAGAAGCATGTACAGATATGGGTCCATACTCTAAATTCGCAAATATATCGTTTTAACCCAGAGTTCCGTATTCCTAGGACGTTCAAGGTGTTCAACAAGGTCATGGCAAAGTACTTACACTCAAACGCCAAATGTCTAAAACCTGAAGGAGACGACTCTACAGTTTTTGTTGAGCGTACGGACATGACATTTGATGACTTGGGTAAGGATGGTGTGAGGATTGCTGTATCAAGCCGTGGACGGCCTACATGTGCGGAAACATTTTTTAATGATATTCTTACAAACAAGGACAAGGAGATTTGGATCTTCATATCTCTAAGCAATCACACACATTTACCCGTAAGCAATGAATCGGGTGTACTATGCGTTGCCGACGTTTTAAAGCACTTGACTGACAGGATGACCAGCACGCCTACTTCCTCTACGTATTCACAGGAGCTGGAATTAGAATTATTAGAAGACGAACGCAAAGAGAAACTACCTGACGTATTGTTTGACTACAACGTCTCGATTGCATCTTGTTACCCAAGTGCAATGAGCACATGTTACAAGTTAGCGTGTGCTGTTGAGCGTGTCATGGATCTCTGATTTAGGAGTCCCATCCCTAGTCACAAATACATGACAACGTTGAGAAATAATGAATCGCAGGAATAACCATCCTATCTTTGTTATGGGTTGTTACACTTAACAAATGTTCTATTGTTTGACATATTTAATTGACGTGAGAATAGCTTTAGTAAATCAATAGATACGTACACCTATTCTATATGGTCCTCAATCCAATGCTATGTTTATACCAAAAAGCTTCTATTCCACCGATATACTGTAATTGCAGGATCTGACTAGGTTAAGAGATACTAGCGTTGCTCTAAGAAGAGAAGGTTCAATATTTAACACGCATATTCAAGTGTTATATTCAAAGCGACACTGTAAAATATGACCTTTTCGATGTTGGCATCCCGTAAGACAAGATTTCTAGAGGGTGACGTTGTTTCGGTGGTGTGACACTGCGCTTACACACCTCTTCACTCCTCGTTCGTTTCACACCAATTGACACGATGGATATACGTTCATTTTTCGGAGGCTCAAAAAACGTTGCCAATGCCACTCCAGCGGGGCCTAGTAAGGCTTCTCCGCCACTTAAGCCATGCGGATTGAATACCGTAATCAGACGTTCGATTGATGAGGATGAAAGGGCTGAACCAGCTTCAAAAGTAGTCAACCAGCCTGTTGATGCTTTAAAAAACCCTGAAGAATTGGTAGACACTGATGTATCTGGAGCCTTACGGCGTAAACGCCTGAAGAAGTTGGTCGATTCTGACGATGATCTCTTTGCTTCAGACAACCCTGTTAAATCATCCAACGAATCAAATGAGGGTTCTAAGGTAAAGGTGCGCCACCTGTTGTGGGATAAACAAGAGGGTGTCCCTCTTTCTTCTGCAGAGATTACAGGCAAAACTAGCGACGTACAGCTAGATATTGATTGTTACACTACAACCGACAAACGTTTGGTAAATCCTGTCGCCAACGTTACTGAATCTCGTCGACAGAATGTAGATTTAGACAGCTATCTCACTTCTATGGGTGTTGGTAAATCTGGAGGCACTAAGGTTGTTGAGTCAACTACACATGCTTCACCAACTCGTACTCAGTTCATCGCTTCGGTGAAACCTGAAGAGGTTAAACCATCACAAGCGACACAATCTGAGGTCGTATCACCAAAGAAATCAGTGCAATATCCCCCAATGGTGGCTGTCACTTCTCCAGTTGCCGGCAGAAAGGACACTAACAATGCAACAATGGATTTATTTGATGACAATGAATCATTGCCATCATCGGTTCCCCCGTCAGTAACCGCATCTCCTGCGAAAGTATCCAATAAGACGGATCAAGATACTATTGTAGATCCGAACAATAAAATCGTTGGAATGCGTTTTGTATTCACCGGTGTTCTAGAGGCCATTGACCGAGACTCCATACTCGGGATTATACGTAATCTAGGTGGTATTCCTATCACCGGTGTAAGTTCAAAGACTAACTACTTGGTATGCGGTGATAAGCTTGAAGACGGTCGCCCCTTTAAAACTGGTACAAAGTACAAAAAGGCCGTAGAGCTTAATTCACAACAGAAAGCGGATATTAAAATACTCAACGAATCTGAGTTTCTCACGCTGATTAACTTTGAGGAGATAAGCGCCAAAATGGCAGCCGTTGAATATACACCCGCCACTAGTGTAGTTACTTCTAATTTAACGACTACCACTGATTCTGCAGTCGACAGTTCATTACCCTATTGCGAAAAGTACCGACCCATGTCTTTGAATGATTTGGCTGGTAACGAAGCAAATATTCGAAAGGTGGTTGACTGGCTACGCTCCTGGGCACCTGGTTCTGGTCCCGCCTGTGCTTTACTTTCAGGGCCACCTGGTGTCGGAAAGACTACGACAGCCAAGCTTGTTGCTGCTCAATGTGGTTATGAGTGCGTGGAGTTTAATGCTTCTGATCTGCGTAACAAATCAGCTGTTGAGAAAATATCTATGTTGGCTACCGGTGGACAGTCTTTTTCCTTTATGGGTGAGTGCCAAATGAGAAGGTCGTTAGTGCTGCTGGACGAAGTGGATGGTATGGGAGCTGGTGACCGTGGAGGCTTACAAGCGGTTGTTGCACTTCTACCTAAAGCTCGTTGCCCAATCATTTGCATTTGCAACGACCGCCACAACCAAAAGTTAAATACACTCGGAAACAAGAGCTTGGATGTTCGTTTTGCGGCACCTACTCTAGCACAGTTCCGTGCTAGACTGGGTCGTGTATGTGCTGCCGAGGGCGTTACATTATCACAGGAGACGATTGCACAGCTATATGAGCAAGGTGGTGGCGATTTCCGTCACGCCTTGAATGCCATTGAGTTCAATGCCATAGGAGAATCCGGATCTCAACAGCGTTCGTTAGCTCGCAGCGATGCCAAAGATATTGGTCATACGAAAAATCTGTTTGAAGCAACAGGTCGCTTGTTCACAGTGCATTCTACCGATACGGAGTCACGTTTCAGGGAAATGGAACAGCTTTTCTTCGTCGACTATAATATGATGCCCCTTATGGCTCAGGAAAATTACACAAAGTACATTCCTGTTGGTCGTCGTGCAATACCCATTCTTCAGGCATTATCGCAGTCTTTTGTGGAGGCTGATCTTGTCGAGGAATTTTTGAAACGTTTTCAGGCATTTTCACTTCTCCCCGACCTCGCAGTGCTTTCCAGCATTCTCCCTGCTATGGTAATTGTGGCTTCTGGTGGAACTTGCCGTGAGCGTTTAATGTTCCCACAATTTTTGGGTCGTTTCTCAACCACATCCAAAAACAAACGTTTCCTAAGCGAGATTGGCAAGCACTTGGGCCATCGATCCCTAATTCGCTCCTCAGCTCTTGTAATGGATGGTTATCTGGACATATTGTATACAAAGATCATGACTGAATTGGCCAAGGGTGACATAGATGCAACGGTAGCAATCATAGAATCCTGTGGTCTGAACCGCGAATTGGCTGTGGATGCACTCAGTTCGCTGCGTCTAAAGTCACAGGATAATCTTTATGAGAAGATTGAGACGCGTAAGAAGACAGCATTGACAAAACGTTTGAACGAGCAATCTGTAAGGGTTGCCCCTACCAAACGAAAGAAAGAGTTTGTGGACCGCATTGTTGACGAGGAAGCAGAGGTTGTTGAAGCTTCAGAATCAGAGTCGTCTGACAGTGATAGTGAATTGATTAAGAAGAACGCTCGCCCTGTGAAGAAGCGTGCTACCGCTACTAAAAAAGGCAGCAAGTGATTTATCATTTCCTACGGAAATGTCTAGTGATCATCATTCTTCACAAGGTTATAGAACGTGACATAATATCTTTTAAAACACACATTATATCTCTTATAATTCATCGTGGCGGCATATTAAGTTAAGCAATGTGTAAGCCATTGTCCACAATGTTTGCTAATGCAAGCTGTGGGACTCTGTGGTTCACCTTTAGGTTACACAGGCCATTATAGATTGAATATCTATCAAGTACTGTACTCTTATAGTATGTGGTTCTTTTGTGAGCTCCTTTTTAGCCAACACCGTCCCCTGTTGTGTCTGCCCCCATGGTGTGTAGAGTCCACTGCATATTTATTCGCGATGTCGAGTTATTCACGGAAGATTGGATTGAAAAACGACAAGTTTGCCACTAGGGTTACCACTAGGGCGAACTCTGGCAACACAGCAGAGCGTCGTACGGCCAGCTTCTACGTGCTCTGGTTTATGTTAATCGTCCTAGTACTTTCAGGTGTGTTACTGTTGCACATATTTACACTTAATCCAGGTGTCACTGAGATGATTACATACATCAAGCGTGCTAAGTATATGCGTTTCTGATGTTTCGTCGTTTTGTGTTACATTGCGGCATTTCCCGCACTAGCCGTCCATTTTCGTCACAGTCAGATCGTGCGAAAATTTCCGAGCGTTTGTGGGACACTTTGGTGCCGGAGCGTAACTGGACACCGTTTACGCCTCAATTTTGGGTCTTACTAATTGCCACCTTATCGTTGTATTCTTACAACCGTTTACACCCTAAGGAGGACAACGTGTTGCCTGTTGAGGACCAAAAGCGTTCTGAAGCTTTGTCGCGTTTAAAATCCCGTCAGCACGGCTACAACTAACCCCTATGATCAAATTTACTATCAACCATTTACCAAGGTGGACACATTAAAAACTTTATTGTGTAGTTCGCGTTTTGACATCATAACATAGTATTCATATTTAATTCACCATTGGCCTGTATTTAACTAATGTTGTTGTACAACAGATGTGGTTGTTGCCCGATCTACACTTTAAAGTGTCCATTGCACAAAAAATTTGCAACATGGATGTTGTCTATTGAGCACTGATTCCAATTTAATAAAAACTATGCAACCAACCAATATTCGGTGATTAACTCGATCTAGTCACATATTTGCAACAACACTGATTAAGGACCTAATGACGATGGCAGGTAACTACTAGACTGGACAACCAGTCTCCAGATTGTACACTAACGCGGAGACACGGATTGATGCATATATTATAGCCAAACAACACACTTGTAACAGCAATCAAAGATGAACATAATCTAGGGTCCGTGGCCATGTGTGAATGTAACTAAGGTTTAGTAATTCATTGAACAAAGGTTACTCTCAGTAAATCACCTTTGGCCATTTGGTCCCCTGGGCCTAAGGCCAACGGCGTTGGTGAACCTCCTGTTGTACTGCTGGCGTTTCTTAGCGCGGCCCGTTGGGGGCTTCTTCTTCTCCTGCTTGGCCACCTTGGGGGTGTGATTCCTGACCTTTCCGGCCCTTGCTAAAGATCCGTGGACCTTAACAGCTGCACAATATTATAAAAATCAGCGGTCATAAAGACTTACCCATTTTTGACGATGATATTAATTCGAAGCTCTTGAGCACTCGAGTGGTTTACGGTTTCACGGTAGGTGTACTACGACAACAACCGTTTATTGATTTCAAAGGATCTACAACAAAAAGGTAGCAAAAATATTGTAGTGGTTATGCGGTGAATTTGGCCGTTCACGCCTGTAAGGTCGCCGAAGAGCTATTGGGCATCTGACCCGCTCCGACCGACTGTAGGCAGGCTGGAGGCCATGTTCGGCGATGGTCCAATACTGCGCACATATGGAATATACAACTTTATTCCGTTAATTTATACCCTATATTACGTCCATAGCCTCTAGATTGGTCATTTTAAAGATCAAGACGCCACGTCATTCTTCAATGTTTTGAGGCTGCTATTCGACTTCATTGTGCGGCTAAATCGCACAAAAACCCAGAGAGAAACGCTTTGGATATATTTAGACGCTGATGGTATTGTAAAATATTGTATACTATAGTTTGCAGCAGTTACAGCGTGTCATCTTTTGTCTACACCGCCATTGGTTATCGCTTCATTTGGTTTTGGACAACGGCTTCTGTAACCATTGTACATTATAAACTGAAGTACGTTTGCTCTGAACATCAAATGTGTGTGATCCATCGTTAAGGATCAGAGTAACCACTTATGTTTTCAGCCGTCGTAGTGATGATTCTATCATTACTTTGATTTCTACGGTCATCGACCGGCTTTAGAGAGGTTACGGGTACCACAGATACCCTCAAAAGGTAGTTACGCCTTGTATTCCTCAGGACTGCTCCACATGTCGTCAAGATGAGTGAGGACGTCAACCCGTACATCTTTGGCAGCGTAACGTCGCTCTTACGCGATAACTACGCTTCTATGCTAGAACGTGTAAAGGGGTTGAAGGTGTTGATACTTGATGATGCCACTGCTGCTTCCATGTCGCTAGTGCAGACTCATTCCTATCTGTTAGAGGGAGGAGTCTTGCTGACGACCAACATCAATGATGACATATACAAGGGCGACATGCAGAGTCTGGCCAACTTACGCCATCTAAGGGCAATTTACATCATCCAGCCATCTCACACAAATATCCTCCGTCTGTGCGATCAGTTGCGTGGCGGGTACTTCAAGGAGTATCATCTCTACTTCACCAGTGCTCCACTGGAGGGTCAACTTGAAATGCTGGCAAAAAATGATGTCTTGGAGTTGGTTTGCGGTGTTTATGCATATCACACTGACTTACTGGCGATCTGCCGTCACTGTTTCTTGCTGGACGCGGGTACCAGTGACTTATACACCAGCATCCACAGCGGTGAGGTAGGCCGCGTATCGCAAGGTTTATTCAACGTCTTTCGCATAATCAAACAGATTCCTGCGATTGTACACATTAATAACAGTTCTGAAGCACGTCAACTTGGTCTCAAGGTCCAGTCTTTGTTGAACAATGACCTATTGAACTCTGAAGCTATTTTGAAGACGTACTCAAAATTCGGTACCCCAGAGAGTTTTGGTTGTTGCCTGCTAATATACGACAGGAAATTTGACTGTGTCACACCTTTGATGCATCAATGGAGCTATCAGTCTCTGATATATGAGATGCTTCAGGTAACGCGAAACAGCGTACGTGTAGGTGAGGAGGACTATATTCTGAACCCTGACTTCGACAACTTCTATGGCACACACCTATTCAAAGAGTTTACCGATGTGGAGTCAGCTCTATCTGTTTTGATTCAGGAGAACAAGAAGACACTTTCTGGAGGTGCAGTGAACATCCTGCAGAGTTTGCCTCAGCAAACCAAGATTTGCAACGAGACCAAACGTCACGTTGCTATCTTACACGAGCTGTCAAGTCTTATACAGGGCAAACAGTTGTTGGAGACAGCGCTTCTGGAACAGGACTTGGGTACCCACTCTAAAAGTTCATCGGATGCCTTTGAAGCAGTTGTTGAGACCCTCAACACTGCTACTGTTGATTCTTTTGAGAAATTGCGACTCGCCATGATATTTTGCCTCGAATACCGGCGACATGAGGACAAGATAAACATGGTTAAAGACAACATGAGAATGAACGGCTTGGAGTCTATGGTCTCTAAGTTGGATGCACTGTTGGAATATGCGTTTCGTGGTGACTCTGGCAATGAGGGTACAGCCACATATTCTAAGGCTAAGAACACGATAAACAAGTCGTTATCATCGGGATCATCAAGTCCTTATATGCACTACACTTCGCGTCTCGCTCATATTGTGCAATCTTTGCTAAAGGGACGATTAGACCCACGTCACTTCTCCATGATTCCAAGCTCGTACGACCTTGAGTTCACTCTAGCCACTCGTCCTTCATCGATAGTGGTTTACGTAGTTGGGGGTATTACATTCAATGAATACCGTGACCTCCAGGGTCTGAGTGTCGCTGCTGGTGTGCCCATCCTACTTGGTGGGTGCCGCCTGTTAAACTCACAGAGCTTCACAAATAATTTCTAGCCATGCCTTTTCGTATTCCGCGTTTGTATATTCGTGGTTTCTCGTCGCAGGCGAAGGACCATTGGCAGCTGACTGACGAGCAGCGTCCTACGGTGTCTGCTCTCGACCGGTACAAGGAGGTTCTTTCTGCCGAGCGTCGCAAATCAATACGCCGTTCTGACTTTTTGAAGTTTACAGGAGGTCGACGTCCTCTTATTTCATCACATTTCAAGGCTAACTTGCTCGGTAGGTCCATACACTTGATGTGTAACCTCTATGTTGCTATGGATAGACGTTGTTTAACATCCAATCGAAACTTATTCAATGCCCAGATTTAGATCTTTGTGTATAGTCTATATAATACATTTAACTATATGTTTAACAATTAGACAATATATGTTCATTATATTTGTTCAGCTTCAGGAATCCTGGTTTGGTGTGTCTTTGCTTGCTACATGACCTATCGGGTGATGCGTCCCGAGGATTATGCCTGGGTAGACGCTGAGCGTGCCCGTATTGAAGAGGCTAAGGCAAAGATGCAACGTATCATTGAGTATGAAAAGAGTCTCGAGTCATCGCAAACCAAATAATATTAAGTCTTAAGACATTGCAGTGGATCTACCTGTTGGAAACTCGGTTTGAGCAAATAGTCTTATTGCTCACCGTATCACCTGTTATTCACATGCGTGGTAGCCATCGTGTTAACCTACGGCGAGTGCTGTCGATACCAACCTTAAGACGTGAGGCTATATTATTTGGTGCACGACCGCCACCAAACACAGCAGCTTCATTGGATCCATCCACTTGTAGCGATGTGATCAGTTCTGGTATCGAGAGGGATCATACCCATCCGCCGGGTTCAATAAACAGACAGCATCTATCCAATGATCTGAACCAGTTGCAAACATTGCACGCAGAAGAATCAGGATCTACAGGCCCCAACAAAACTCGGAAAAAATGGATAAGTCGAAAAAACGATTCATCTTTGGACACCACAGTGTCAAACATGACTCCACAAACCACAGTTACTCTGCATCGAATAAATGCCGCGTTCGAGCAAAATGACATCGCCAGATCCGCCGCAACCTTAGACATCTGCAAATTAGCACCATCGTCTGTCGAAGCAATTCTGACGCGTGACATCCATCGCAACGTCTTCAGGTTACCTCCATCTAGGTTACGTGTCTGGCTCTATAATCTAGATCTGGGGACCATTGCTCAATCCGCATTGAATCACATATATAGTGACATGTGTTCTATAGAGAAGGCTTTGTTAGCTGATGTTATCATCGCCACCAAGATAAATTCAGGTTCTCGTGTTAAGTCTTGTAGAGAAGCTGCATTGCTGTTGAAATTACAGCGTACGCTGCTTTGCCGTAACATGAAAAGCGACTTGAACATGCAAGTATACAAGAGTTGTGTCGACGTGCTGGATATAAAGGCTTGGCGGATGTCTACTGAATTTGTGCACCTTTGTCACACTCTTCACAGTTTATGGCAGCACCAATACAAGCAAGGCAATATAAACAAAATACTACAGTGTCACTCGTTGTCGGATACATCATCAGACCTGTCCGTGTTGTATTCTCCTTTATTGCCACATTTACAAAAGACGGTTTACGACATTGATCCCAATTCAGTACCCACCCTCCTGGATCTTCTGGTACGCATAAGCCACCATGTGCCAACTAAAGCTTTGGTACAATTGCATGAAGTAGCATTTCTCAAAATTGTGGAATTATCCAAAAACATGGATCACAATTGTCTGTTACGTTCATTGCACCATCTAGAACAGCTTGACAGTTTGTTGACACCCCCGTTTTACTTTCTCTGTGAACGATATCTCAAGACGCCTCCTAGCAGTGTTTCGATGAAGGACTTCTACTTGGTTACGCGTTGTCTATCTCGCTGTTTCCACATCGACCTATCTAGTTTGAAACGTGTATTGTTGCTATATAGGTCATTTTGCCAATGCGCACCTACAGAAGTTTCTATTTTGGAACCGTTTGTGGCAAGGGTAATATTACGCTCTTTGGACATTTCGCCAGCTACAAAAAATGCGAAAGTGGAGTTTGACACTGTTGGCATCTCGACAAACACTGGTTGCAATGGCCTGCTGAATCCTGCTACACCATCGGTACCAATATGCCGTGGTTATCACAGCAAAGTGCGACGCCTGGAAGATATCATTGGCCTCCTAAAGCTTTCACTTGGGTATCTACGTAAATCACCAGACCCACTGGTCGTCCAGTTATGTGACTTCGGTTACTTAAAGAGAAACCATGTAATAAAGAGCGGCTTCAGAATTCCGTTGGAAATGATATTTATGTCATAAAAGGCCATGTACACAACCCAATAAATATGCAGTTTAACCCTTAGCTATGATACCCACAGAATAATCTGTTAAGGCAATTATCCCACTAACAACCATGACAAAACAATGCATCTGTTATACAGCTATGCTTTTAATTCGATATATGTTTAAGTGCGTCTTGTGTTTTAAGTAACGCTGGCGGGGTCTACATACTGCTCCTTAACGGATAATAGTTAACGCTTAAATTTTACGCACATCAGCAGTTGCTACAAAGTTCTCAACAATTTGCTTGAGCTGTGCCTCGGTATCAGCGCTCAGTTGGCCCTCAGTGTCGATCTTCTTGAGCAAGTCTTGGTGGGTGGACATCAAATGTTCAATGAACAACGACTCGAATTTGGGGATGTCCTTAGGGTCAATGGCATCCAACAGTCCCTTGACACCACCATAGATGACACACACCTGGATCGCCGTTCTCATGGGTGAATACTGGGGCTGTTTCAGTAGCTCAGTAAGTAGTGTACCCCTGGTAAGCAACTTTTGGGTAGCCGCGTCGAGGTCAGAACCAAATTGCGCAAACGCCGCAACTTCCCTAAACTGTGCAAGATCAAGCTTCATGGTACCAGAAACTTGTTTCATGGCCTTAATTTGAGCAGCTGAACCCACACGTGACACTGAGAGACCGACGTTAATGGCAGGTCTAATACCCTTGTAGAACAGTTCACTTTCCAGGAAAATCTGCCCGTCAGTAATGGAAATAACATTGGTAGGGATATAGGCAGACACATCTCCTGCTTGTGTCTCAATGATTGGCAATGCTGTCAGACTGCCACCTCCGTTTTTGTCCGAGAGTTTCGCAGCTCTTTCCAACAAACGACTGTGGAGGTAGAAAATGTCACCGGGGTAAGCTTCCCTTCCTGGTGGTCTCCTTAGCAGCAGAGACATTTGTCTGTACGCCGTGGCTTGTTTCGACAAGTCATCATAGATAATTACGGCATGTCTTCCGGAGTTCCTGAACCACTCACCCATGGCACATCCAGCGAACGGGGCCAAGAACTGCAAGGGTGCGGAGTCTGACGCCGTGGCGGCGACAATAGTGGTATATTTAAGAGCATCCTTATCTTCTAAAGTCTTCATGATACGTGCAACGGTCGACCTCTTTTGTCCAATGGCGACATATACACAATATACACGGTCCTTTTCCTCTTTGCCATCGTTCAATTCCTTTTGGTTAAGGATAGTATCAACAGCCAGTGCCGTCTTGCCGGTTTGCCTGTCACCAATGATAAGCTCACGTTGTCCCCTGCCGATTGGCACCAAAGAATCGACACACTTGATTCCAGTGGTCATGGGTTCATTGACGCTGCGTCTGTCTATAATACCTGGTGCTGGTACCTCAACTCTGTTACGTTCCTTCGACTCTATAGGTCCTTTTCCATCGATAGGGTTACCAAGGGCGTCAACAACACGGCCAAGCAATTCTGGTCCGACAGGCACGTCGATAATACGGTTGGTGCGACTAACGTTGTCTCCCTCCAGGATAGACCTATCATCACCGAAAATGACAACACCGACATTGTCTGTTTCCAGGTTAAGAGCCATCCCTGATACTCCACTAGAGAACACAACTAGTTCTCCCATCTTAACATCCTTGAGACCATAGACACGGGCGATACCATCTCCGACGTTAATGACATGTCCCACATCAACGACATCCTTCTGTTTTTCCCAACCCGAGATTCTGCTCTGCAAGAGCTTGGACATTTCCGCTGGCGATATCTTCGACGTTGAGAACTCACGAGCGATGGCGGCGTGAGGCGCACGCCGGGCGATCGCCGTGGCCAGTGTCCTGAGAACCGGTCTACCTATAGTCTTCATTGTTATTTGGCTTCAAATCTGTATTGATTCCAGCCGCGTTGTTGGTTGTGCATCCGGTGTTGTACCACTGCTGTGCGGGAGCTCCTTCCCCATAGACCCTGGTCGGCGTCACTCCGTCCCGTATCCATTATTATACAGTTCATTGCAAATACTAAACATCATTAGGTAATCCTCTATGTTATCCATTGAAAAGTTGTATTTGTGACGATACCAAATCCGTCTTCGCCTGTTGTATATCTATTTTTTAACAATATGTTTTTTATACTTTTGACCGCATCAACCTTATCACATTATTACTATGTGTAAAACGGGTCTGTATATAGTTAATACAATCTGTTAATATATTTCTAATTTTCCGCATATATTATTGTTATGTTTTTCTAGGCAATATACTACCTCTGTTTTCTATGCAAATATGCTACCTTTGGACTATATGTAACTGTTGAATTCTGTTAAACAAAGCATACATATGCTTTATTATCAATATAGACTGGTGGAACATCTACCTAATGCCTATTAGGTCACCTAATCATTACACCTGTACTCTACAGCAGCTGTTGTAGTTTAAAAGTCCTTTTAGAATTATATTTATAAACGTGTTTCAACTATCATATTACTGCTATATCTATCCTAGGCTAATAATCACCGTTGGCTTCTATTAATGACTAGTTTAGCACCAACGACCTCACCATTACTGTCGCACAGGCACGATGTAACAACGCTAACCCCAAAGCACATTGTATAATCTGACACTATACATCTGTGCGCACACCATTAGCAATATATCATCTCATTGCTGGGCTGTATGCCACCTGGTATCGATACACATCTACCGTGACGTTAGACTCGTTGTCGTGTTCATCGCAAGTGTGCCTTCATGTGTACGAGAATAACCAAATATGTTCATCCTCTAATCATTGTATGTTACATATTTGGCATTCAGCGTGCCAACTTGGGTTTTATCAATCACTCCCTCAAATGTCATTCATCTACCGTATTCAACCTTGAATTATAGTCATTTTGGAAATAAAAAAGGTTAATTTATTGGGTTATTTGGCCTTTTGGATCCTATATTTCTTTTAAGGTTTTATGTTTAAAGCCAACCTCCATATACCGAGTTGTCTACTACCGTGGTTGTTTGATTTGGACCCCTTTGGAACAACTGATCATCGGCTGGCTACAGTTGTATGGTCATCTGGCTATATATTGTTTGGATAAATGGGTATCCAGTAGTAATGATTTAGAATGCCTGTCGTCCATGGCAATATAATGTTTTGATCTACAGCTGTCTTGAATACTTCCAAGTGATGCAGACAAAGGTAGATAACAATGATGTCCACAGAGCGCACAGAACTCATCGCTTGGCGGAGAGTTTCCTATGTGCTCTGTTTGCTGGTGTTTATACTACAGCAAATGGGCCTCATGCATTACATGTACATGTCCCAATCATGGTGCCTCTACTTAACCATACTGGATGCCATCTGTTTTTTTAATTGGTTGTTTTATACGGTACCCAAGATGATAGGGATAAGGGGCGCCAACTGCTGGATCATGTACAGCCGCATGATGACTGTTAAAATGCTGGTTCTCTACTACATTGTATTCCCGGAGTTTATTACAAAAGAGGGTTTGTTGCTGGGCAACATTTGCGGCGCTTCTACCGAGATTTTGGTACTATTGCTGCTTACACCCACGCTGTATGTAATGATGTCATTCCGAGCGGGTTCACATCTCTATGGCGGTTTGAACTGTATATCGTCGGAACGCCTGCTGCACACTGACATGATCATACATGTATCGATTGATCTCCTGGATGTCATTGACATGTGCCACATCTACTTGAAGATACCCACAGCGTTTCGACACAGTAACTATGTAATGGAGGCCTTTTGTGGTGTAGTAATTGCCACTGCTATCTTCCTTCATTCCTACAGTTTCCCCAGGATGAGCAACAGCTCCAAGGCCAAAGGGGATTCGCGATTCAAGGGCGATTCCTTCAGTGCCAGCGACATTTATTACTGTCGCAAATATGCATCTATTGTTGGTATATTCTTTGTGGACGTACCCTTTGCAATCTTCCGCATTATCGCATGGCTGATGCTGGCTAAGCATTCAGTATTTGGCCCATTCCTTTTGAAGAACTGCTGTTTCATCATGATACAGACAACTAGAATTCGTCACTGTTCAATCGGTATAAGCACTCTAGACCACTCCAAAGTTCTGGGTAATAAAGGTAAGATCTATAGATTCCATTATATACACTCCTAGATGCTGAGAAACAAACAGTCGCCGCTGGTGACCCGGTTATTGATGACGAGCGAGTGTCTGTTATCGATGAGGACGGTGATAGTCACAGGACTGAGAATCGGAGGTCATTTGTGCGCTTCAATGCAGATGCTTTATCTTCTCTATCGGAAACACCCACTAGCTCTGCACGTAGGCGTAGTATGAGGGAGACCATTGCGCTGTCCACTGGCATCACCCGTATCACCATACCCGAGGGCTTCCGTGTCACTAAGGTTACACTAAAACGTCTTTTCCAAAAGATACTTCTCACCATGCGTGTTGGTAGCAAGTGTGAGATGGCTCACTTACTGGATTCAACCTTGAAATTATCATTGTGGCAAAATGCCATGGTTGCTATCCCTCACATTGTTGTCTGGGCTGTGGAGGTAACTATTGTTATACTTTTCTATCGTCTCAGTCCCGTTGACATGGAGTCATATATCGGTTTATTCGACTTCAAGGCATTCAGGAGCATATCATTTACTACATTGCCATTCTGTCTCCAAGCAACACCGTGCTTGATTTTTGCAGCCAGCTTGGTTAACTTTATATGTTGGAGTCTTATAGGCCCACTCTCTGGTGCTATCCTGGTTTCTTTACAGGTGATGATTACCTTGGTATCGTTTGCCTTTGTGTTACTAACGCTTTCGGAGTTTATTCCAGGTCTACATATTCTCAGTTTTATTGCTGGGCATACTATGGGAACGCCGCGAGACTACCTTTTCTTTTTCTTTGCAGCAAGGCCCTTTATGAATCTCTTGAGCGGTCTCTATCCGTTCCTATGCTTAACACTTGGAAAGGACTACATCTTTTACATCAATCCTTCTCTGGTCACTGGAAACGGCTCTGATATTTTGAGTGATTCGGTCAAGTTGATTAACGGTACTTTTAAGGTCAACGGTGATGGTAAGGTTATTGTGAGTTCCCTTTTGTTTTTATATCATACAGCTGTTGAACACGATGAGTCATATCCCATTTCACTGGCATCTCTACTGCTTTTGACAAATGCGATAATGATGTGTGTTCCTCCCTCGGTCCACTCTCTACTGGTTGGCCCAAATATTATAAAGGCTATAAGGTAGGTCCACATTGTCCCACGGTTTTTTTGGGTGTACATTTCAGTTTACACAAGTATATATGTTTTATGATGTGTACAGAATTATTATAGAATCTCTAATGTATTTGTTTATACGCATCTGTATTGTGCATTGAAAACCAGTTATCTACAATTTTTTTGTTTGTTGTGTTGCCAGTGTAACCTGTGTTGTGTCACCAGGGCAATTATATCTCCACAGGCTTAATCGAGCTATTGAGAGTAGTCACAAACACATGTTCACGAGGACCTTCATGATTAGGCTTTACTGCGTATTCATGGTTGTTGGTAACAACCAACACGGTTACTCCTGTGCCATCACCTTTTACCTGCTCCACATACTGCTCATATGTACCTACATGCTGTGCTCCATGGCAGTGCGCAGGGCAAACATCGATGCCGTGAACAAGCAGGCACTGTTCGTGGATATCCTTAGGGAAACGCGCACTCAGCGCTTAAAGTACAACAAGCTTCACCCTTACGAACAAGCGCTGAGCAGCACCACTCCCTTAAGAGGTGATCACTGGGTTTTCAAGAAATATCAGCGAAACTCGTTGTTTCTCTAATTTTTGTGCCTGGGTTGTCTACATGACTTTGCTTTATCCATTAACATCACAATCCAGCCATCGTCCGGTTTTGCCAGTTTAGAAGGCTCTTTCAACAGCTTGGTATTGGTCTCTATGATGTCGAAACTACGTAACGCTTCTGGCAGCATAATAGACACTGGTTCTGGCATGTGTATTATGCAGGCGATACCTGAGGGAATAACCTGACTTCTGGTCCGTTTCTTGCTCCCCTTTGTATAGCACAGACGATCGTTTATCTCTGCTGTATATTCAATTGCCTTGATTGATCCTCCTCGTTTAATGTATTGAACGGCTTCGTGGTTTTCGTCCAAACCAAATATGTATATTCTGACGCATATGTAGTACTTATTTTTATTGAACATACCCATTCGATAGACTGTAATAGTACAAGTTGTCCACAGTTGTCCTTTGAGACTGTTTCAGTGGAATCTGTAGTTACACATTACGATGGCCTAAAATCAGCTTACACAGTAGCTTAACGCCGGTATTTCTTCAATGCGCTTAGTTCCATTTAACAATTGATATGCATCATTTTCTGCAACCCCTGTTAAACGTGCAAAAGTCGTTGCTACTTGGCTCTCCGGCAGGAAGTCCGAATTACCAATGGAACTCTGCACCTTGTCATCCCGCGACTCATTTCCAAAGCTAATACGTGAGATATAATATCTATTAGGTTCGGCAAATTTTATCGCTGTATATATGGGTTCCATATTTAGTCACTCGAATCGAGCATAAAGTCATTCGCCAAGTCACCACTTGATGTGGGCTGTTTCCGGCAGCTGTCTATGAACACGTTGATCTTACTAGGTGTTGATGCTTTAAAGGTGAAATCGAATATTTCAGCCTTTTCTTCACCAGACAGTTTTTTCTTCTTTGATTGTAGAGCTTCTATGCCATCATCGCCATCGTCATCATGTATAGACGTGGATATAATTGGTTTCCCAAGCGGTATATTACTCAGATCAATATCAGTTGTGTAGTCGTCGTCTTCTTCATCGTATCCATCGACGAGGTTACTTGATGTACTGCCGCCATGCCTCTTGACCTGCACATCTTCATCGTCGTCATCTTCCTCGAACCACCTATCCGGGTCGACAAAAATATGGCGCTTCTTATTGATAGCCTCGGCAGTGCCACCGCGAGAAAATCGATAGATCCTTTCTAGGTTGTTGAAGACAAAATTATCACAGCAGTGCGAATATGCCTGTTTCAACTCCGTGTATATAGCATTGCAAAACTGGTCCTGAAACAACGCGTCCACCAGGCCGTCCAACGCCCAGCTATCTATCGTGTTGAGTATTCCTAGACAGACACTTTCTAGCATTGATCCACCGTCTTTACCAGGTTGTACCTTTGTCTTTAGTATCCACATAACAGGTCTTAGCAAATGGTATTTTGTTATATGCCGCTCGACACTCATGTCCTTCATTTTGATGCAAACATGCAGGAACTTCATTGCTCCCACGGCCACGAACTTATCAAATGGCCGTAGACAGCTGGCCAACACACGCATCGGTAGCTTGTGACTCTGTACACGCAGCTTGAACCGGTGTCGATGTTCGCGGGCACACAATGATAACAGATCCATGGCGTGTACCTTAGCGATACGTATAATTTGTGAATCAGGTACATTAGTGCCAAATATACGATCTACAATACGGTCCAGAACACCATTGTCGTAGAACAAAGAGCACATCTCATCCTTTTCGGGTAAATCCATATTCTTTGGATCCAGCAGTCTCACGAAGATATCTCTTGTCTGTGTTTGGATACCTTCATGTGGATTTGATGCCAGAACATCGCATAGTGCATACAATAATGCAGGCTCGCCTTTCGCCTCGGCATCCGAGAAAACGGCCGTTCGCACTATCGAGGGAAACACTTCGAGACATAAGTTGAATATTTCCACTGCTAACGACACTGGATCGATCAATCGATGTCTGCGACTACCCAATAAATCTGGTCTGTAATTATGGGTCATGACAAGACTGCCCTTAAGCATGCTGTAATCTTTCTCCGCCCGTTCATTCTCTGGCTTTAATGTCTCTTCAAAGTTTCGACAAGCAGGTGCTGTCCCATCTAAGTACCCGGACAGCTCATTCAGCAACTGACTATGCTTTATCAGCAACAGCAACGAAATGCGATCTGGTTGGTTCACCCCTTGGGAACACCTTGCAGTGCTTAGTAGCTCCCTCAGCAGCATGGCCGCCATGTAATTTTTCGGCAGTTGCTCCTTGAGGGAATCTACAAATCCTCTGCCATCGCTGGATATAGTGTTTAGGATTTCGTTGGTGTTGGAGAATATCACGCTGTTCAACCTTTGGATAGAGAATTCATCCAACTGTCGCGGTAGCACCACATCCTTTAGATATTCTATACGGTAACTGGAGTGTACCAGTCTGTAGAATGTAGGATTCCCCAGCACAATGACATCATGATGCTTCACGTGTTCCCTGAAAAACTTGACGTGTTCCAGTGTCAGATTTTGTGACAGCAGTTCTGCATCATATTCGAATGCCCTCAGTAAGTCAAAAAATATTTCATCACTGACAAAGACATGCATCAGTTCCAGGTTGCCACACCAGTTGAGCATCAGTCTTGCCATGATTGCTGCTATTGAAGAGAGTGTAGACAGATCATCTACATCGACACAGTGCCTCATAATACAAAATGTATCCAGCAGCCACCGTTTCTCCAAGAGGTCCATAAATATCATATCCGAGAGTGTATTTTGTGCCAACATAGGGTCAATTGTGGTTTCCAGTTTCCTCAGTTCCTGAACCGTTGGCGTTGGCAGCGCTCTGTAGCCACCTCCATATTTTACGCCTACACGTGGTGATTGTGTGTCACCATTAGGGGATCCATTGGCCTGGGCATTATCGCCATCAATGTCCACATCATTTTCATTATTGTAGCCAACATCGCGATCTTTTGACGAAGCCTGGATTCGCTTTTCATCTACGATATCACTGATGTATGTCCTGCAACATTATAACTCCATGTATATATGTGTTACCAGAATGACTTGTGTCCTACAACATTTTGAAATGATAGTGCCCTGTATAATCGTTCCTCGCTTCCTTCTTGCCATATGATGATAGAATCTGCAGAAGATATATAACATAATTTTCCACAGCCGATATATACCACTGTGGCAAAACAATACAGAATCCTACACAGGGACGGCTTATGACATCCCATTGAAGCGTATTAGAATATTGCATAGACACAAGCATTATCACACTACGCAGAAAACCACATTGATGTTGATTCTATAACAAAACAACTGTCCGTGAACCTGATGGAATGTAGAATCATATTAACGTCATATCACAACAAATGGATACAGTATGACATACCGTTTTGCGATGAATAGTTTGTATTGTACAAAATATTGGATACTACCACCACTGTAGAGCCATCTTGTTCCAATTCGATAACAATTTGCGGGCTACTACCGTCCGTTGGTTCCTTAACATGACAGTAGCCCGTGCCCTTGTCTATCCATGTTTCCTATTCATTGCTTCAGTCAACACATATGTTGTATAACCTACATGTGTAGAGTAGATTTCGTACAGTTTCACCCTTCTACAGGATGCTGGAATGCCATTAACTGGATGTGCCTTCTGCAGCCGCGGCTCGCGACGCAATTCCACCTCAATAGCATCCAGTGCTTCCTGGTTGGCGTTATCCGCCATGTGTTCTACACATTAATCATGGCACTACTAAAAGGCTATGTATGGTAGTATAAATTATAGACCGCTAATGTGTCCGGCAACATGTCCCCCAGTCACCCGCGCCAAAGCGCTAATACCAGTGACAATCTTGATTCTAGGTCAATTTGCCGTATGGGAGCTGTATCCGCCTCCTGTGGCGCTATGTATATATCAGTCGACGACCTAAGCACATCGTCCTTCGGAACTGCCGCGCTATGGCAGCCAATGAAGCCTCTGTCGGCTGCAAACTCGATAAAAGGCTCAGATTCCGTTGTGTTGGCAAACAGGAACATATCTGGTATTGCATCTTCTGGGAACTCCAGGTATCTTAGCGTTGCATGGTCGACTGCGTACTCCGCTGGTAGCGAGGCCGCTGGGTATCCAGGGAAGAATGAACGCTGTGATACAATCTGCTCACATGCCCTTTTCTTACGGTGCTCGTTAGGTATACAGACCATGTTGTTTGCTGCGTGTAATTTGTAAACTAACATAAACTACATCAACACGGTATACACATGTAACGGGATCCATGCAGCCACCAGTAACAACCAATAGCAAATATTAGCCTACACCACAAAAGTCGCATAGACTCAATAGCGCACACAACAGAAGCACAAACAATCTGCATAACGTACCGAAGCCCGAGAGTGGGTCACACGAAGTGACACCCAGCAGTATTCCATTTACCTTGACGAACCCTGGATTTGAGAGAAACACGACATTATTGGGGTATTCCACTTCGTGGAGCACAGAACCCTCACAATTCAGTGGTGGTTGAGGCAGCGGATATCCGGAGAGCACGTCGTAACAGTGTGGCACAATGACAAACTTCGTATCCTTCAGTTGGTTGACATCAGCCAACACGGCAATTTCATGGAAAAACCGTTTATATATATAAGCGATATCGCCTATTCTGTTAAGTCCTTCTCCATCAGCCTGTGAATTATGTTGCGTTCTATATTAGACCCACCGCCACTTGGCGAACACTGATGAATGGTCCCATGATAAACACGACATGTGGACGGTCCTTTTTAATCTTATTAAACACGTGGTTGAAGCTGACTGGTTCCAAAGAATCTGTCAATAAGCACCCGCGTATTACCGATATGTGGATGTTCTCCCCTTGGAACCTCTGACTGGAGTGTCCCGAGTACATTGGTGCCTCGGTGGGTATACCACAATCTGTATATTTGGTTAAACCACCAATGTATATCGACTTACGTAGCTTTGATGCGACATATCGCACTCCAAATTCATCCTCAAAACACTTTCCAGTCAGTGCTGCCATCTGCCCTGGGAAGAGACACACATTCTCTAGAGCCCGAATGCTCGTTACCTGGGCTTTGACACCGTAGTCAAACAGAGTTGTGCCCTGGATAGTCACATTGAGTTCGTCTAGTGGCACATCTCCCTCCGCTCCTATGCGGCCATACACTGTCACCTCTTGGTCGCTGAAGTTCTTCAGCGGCTTGAGATCACAAGGCACTCCTTTGGACTCACAGAATCCCTTAAATAGATTGGTAAACCTAGTGATCTTTTCGTTGATGCATGTATCAACCGCTTCTGCAGTTGCAGTGGCACACTTGTACGGTTGTATTTCAGCAGTAACATCTACGGCAAAAAATGGACACTGTCAATGACATCACATTATAGTCATAGAGCTGGTTTAAGAGCATATAGACACTATGTATATCGTTTGCAACAACCTACCAAAAGACATGTTTCCCTTGTTACTGGTGTCTATTCCCTTCTTCATTTCCGAATGGCCGCCTTCAACCAGTGGAGCTCTACGTAGACAAATCTCCTCCAATACAGCGTTGCGTTGCACATCCTTGGCTTCCATAAGGCTGAGGATACTTGCAGCAACTTGGGCGTTTTTCGCATCTTCCATGTTAGAGGTGCTCCTGGTACTGATGGCCTCCAGCTGCTCCTTGAACCACTTGTTTACCTTCATCATCTCTCTGGAATTGGCACCAATCTCTTCAAGTCGATTGGCCAGCTCGTTGAGCAGCGGCCAACTGACGCTGGAATCCAGCGACTCCAGCTGTAGACGTTGAGCTGCGCGTGCACACTACCTACCAATATTTGGGCAACATTGCCTATAGATACTTCTTCAGTGATTGTATCAATGTCCATTGTGGACGTGTGTATATATTAAAGTGGATAGTGCTTAGTGACTACACGACGGTGTGTGACCCGTCACTGCCTACTTGTTGCCCTTGAAACGCGCAAGAGCCGCACCGCGAACCTGTCCACGTACACGACGGTCTCCCCGCGAATCTGTGAACGTCATCGCATCCAAAATGCGTTCTTTGGCTTCTTTTCCTCCTAGTTTACTCTTTCTCAGATTCTGTAGCCTATCCTTTACTGCCTGTTGTCTTCTCTGGAATGTGCGCTCATAGACGGTCAACTGAAGTGTTATATATCGTTTATGGTCTAAACATACCTTTTTAGCCGTTGATGCCTTCAGGGCGCGACGCTTCTTGCGTTTGTTCATCAGAATATCACCGCCACTATCAGCAACCTTGCCAGTTGTTCCATCAGTCTCCTGATCTGCTACCCTGTGGTCGCGGTTATACGAACCGATGTCTATGTTCCTCGTGTTGATGGTGTCATACGGTATCTTGTCCAGAAGGCGCTGCACCTGCTTCTTGCTACTGGACTCATACGGGTTAGGGGCGAATGCATCGAAGTTGGCAATACCAGCACCAGGTACTATTAGAGTAGAGACTCCGGTTCCTGTTCCGACGGCGCAAATATCCTCAAATGGTTGGAACCTGATATCACGCACAAGGTCGCTGGTATACTGGTGCTTCAGGTAGAGGCTGGCAGTGTTGGTACCAACACGATTAAAAACGTCGCGGAAGTACTCGACACGACCGCCCAAGGCCATGGCCAGTATACCAGTTTGGCTAACCGCCATGGCCTGCGGTGGTGTCCGGCCTATAAATTGCATATTCAGGGCCTTGCTGTAGTTCCGTAGATCCCAGGTATTCCAGAAGCCGTCGAAGCCTGCAGTAGCCATGTAGTTATTGTGGATAGCCATCGCTGTGACAGGACCCTTATGCACTAACATCTCTACGGCAGGACGGCCTTCATTAGGGGTCCATAGTGTAACGGTGCCATTGTTATGTCCCAGGTGTATAACGCCGTTATCTCTATTATGGCGCATTAGTCGGCATGGTCCTTTGTGGGTCTTGTATCTTGCCGCTATTTGACCACTTGACACATCCTGCCAAGTGAGCTCGCCAAATTCGCCGATGGAGGCCAGGAGCCAGAAGGGCGCCATATATTCCAGTTGGTAAGTAAGACCCAAATCACGTAGACAGTATACCTCGACTCCGTGGTTGTCATACAGGTGGATATACTTCTTTTGTGCCACTGCAAAAAGTTCGTGGTTATCAAGAAGTTGCACATCCCTTATAGTCTGCTTCACCGATATGTCGAAACTAGGTTTCATGTCAATTGCGTCAAACAATGCCAGCTGGCCTTTTTCACCGCCAAGCAACATATACCTTCCATCTTGGGTGTAATCGGTGACATATGGACCATGTTGTAGCTGGAGTGAGAATACCTTGCGCTTGGTGCCAATATCAACGGAATCAAGTAACTGTGACTGCGATATGTGATAGCTCTTTTCGCCATCTTCGACCTTGATATAACCAGGGTCGTTAATGTGTAGAACTGAAGTCGCCTTGACTGCCGACTTGGTGGCCTTCTGGATCTCCTTATACCGCTTTATGTTCCTCTTTGCAATGTTTTGTCGTTTCTAAAGCAATATGACGCTATAAAAACTCTCAAGTCACCTTTTCAGCCTTGCCACCAAAATGTTTAGCGTGAAACACCTTGGTATCACGAATCTCGCTGGCCATCGTCGCAGCGGCCATTAATACGAGTAAATTGCGATTATTGGTAACACATTATTATCCACATGGGTTGTAGTAACTATGTTTTTCCATTTAAATGGTATGGATGTCAAAATATTGGCACAATATGCCCACTATCTTCTAGGCGCGACAGACAGGGTCTAGTGCCCGTTACAGCAACCAATGGGCATATTTGCTGTATTCTAGTAATTCATAATTGGTTATACGTTTATCTAGAATATATACAATTGGATTCAGTGTGGAATCTGGATTATCTCTCAACGCTGGTAGATGTCATCAGTGTCGCTTATTAGTTGCCAACTATACCAAGACTTTGCCGCAAAGGCAACAACTTCGCATATAGCTTCTCTTTATCACAATGTCGACAGCTCATAGACCAACATGGCACACTGCCATCGGTAGATCTCCAGGTGGTAGGTCCAGGTCATTACGCCCAAATGATCGTTACAGCCAACTTCGGAACGCTGAAGGTATCGAGCCGTGATCTCCCGTCGCATACTGAACTCAAACGTCGAGCTCCAGTGGATATGCCCACTGCCGAAGGGGAGTCAAAGGCACTGAAGACATCTGACCACAAGCGTGTGTTAAGGGAGAAGCTGGAAAATATGGAAAATGATTACCGAGCAAAAAATGAACTTGAGGAGAAAATCGGTGTCACACGTAATTTCTTGCCATTGGAAGATGCAGTCAAGCTGTTGAACCAGGATGTCAACGCATTCCCAGAAGACTCCGATGATTGCGGAGCTGGAGGTGAAGCCGATGACGACTCTGAGTCAGACGATGAGGCCATGCTTCTGAGGGAGCTTGAAAAAATAAAAACAGAGAAAGAAGAAGCCAGACAGAGAGAAATACAAGAAACACTGGCATCGGAAGAAGGGCGTGAAAAGATCTTGAGCCAGAATCCACTTCTGGCCAAGTCGGCACCATCACGGAGATGGGACGAAGATGTCGTATTTAAAAACCCAAATCGCGAGGCCAAAGAGAAGAAAGAGTAAGTTATAACCAATATATATAACATAGTTGTTAAAATAATTAATATTAACGCAGGTTCGTCAACGACATGGTACGCAGCGAGTTCCATAGACGCTTCCTACACAAGTACATATCATGATTACTTCTTGTTAGTAACGTTGAACTTAAAAAATATAATATCACCATCTTGTACCACATAGTCCTTGCCCTTTTGTAGGTATTTCCCGTTAGCCTTGACTTCGTTTTCGGTGCCGAACTCGACAATGTCAGTGTAGTTATACGTTTCCGCGCAGATGAAACCACGCTCGAAGTCGGTGTGGATAACGCCGGCTGCCTGGGGTGCCTTGGTGCCTTTGCGGATGGTCCAGCACCGGACCTCGTCTGGACCACAGGTGAAGTAGTGGATCAAGTTAAGGCAGTTGTACCCACTGGCGATGATCTTATCGATCTTGCTAGTGGCGCCATTCTTGTCCTTGAGGTAGGCTTCACGGGCTTCGTCAGTGTCAAATGCCTCCAAAGCAGATTCGAACTGGGCGCTGTAGGGCACTATAGGACCAGGGTTGTTATCGGCCACCCATTTTGCGATTTTAGCCAGCCACTTGTTCTTTTGTCTAACAAAGTCCTTCTCACTCAGGTTAACCAGGTACACCACAGGCTTCGCTGTCAGGAAGTTGTACTCGTTAAGGATGGGTACCTCAGATGCCTTCCAAGAGGCTTGTGAGATCCACTGGTTATTCTCGAGCACTTCCTTGGCCTTGGTCATGGTGTCAAACTCTTCCTTCTTGGACTTTATTTTCATATTACGCTGGTAGACCTTGTTGATTTCCACCAATGCCTTGGTGCACTTGTCAAGGTCCTTAAGGATCAACTCCTGGTTGATGGTCTCCAGATCGTTGATTGGGTTGACCTCACCATCAGTGTGGATAATATCATCATCCTCAAAGCCTCTGACCTGGAAAATCGTAAGTACAACGTAATAATGGCATCAATGCACATATATACGTTATGCTATTAAGTAGGTCTAAAACTTACCACGTGATAGATGCCGTCCACGGCATCAATGTGTGACAGAAAGGCGTTACCTAGACCTTCACCCTTGTGGGCACCCCTGACTAAACCGGCGATATCGAAGATCGACAGCGATGCTGCAATCTCCTTCTTTGGTTCGAACACTTTGCAAAGGTGCTTAAAACGTTCATCAGGCACTGCAAACAAAATATACACCCAGCGATTATTAGATATCATAGGAAATATAGATACACGCATAAAAACAAGTCCAACCTAGAGTACAGATGTACTATCCACCCATGGTACCATACAAACACATCGGCAACTAACAGGATCCGTACTGACATATAGCATATACATAAATGGATGTACTACCATCGATATAATATATATCGTTATACGTACCGTTAATGACAGCCTCATGAGGGTTAATTGTACAAAAGGGGAAGTTCTCCGCTGGAACCATTTGCTTCGAGAGCAGGTTGAAAGTGGTGGATTTGCCGACATTTGGCAAGCCCACAAGACCCATCTTCAAGTTATTTCTCGGCCTATATGAATATAAGGACGTGATTAATAAACAAACCTTCCGAGCAAAACACGGGGCTCCGCCTGAGGCGCTTTATCCTTTGGCGCCATTATGAATACCGTGATTAATATACAATGACAAATAAATAAGTTCTCATACAGAAGAATGAATACATAAGGCACACCACGTTGGAATATGGGACCCTAGCCTCAAGATAGGGTGTGATATTCATGACGACACATTTATATTTTTCAGTCAAATTTACAAATTATTACCTAAACATTAATATTTCAATCTAGCGTGTGTTAATTATATGCTATTTAATCGAAAATGTCAAAATTTTAATGATATATTCTGTTGCAAAAAAGTTTGCATATTGAATTGAAAATTATATATATTTGTGGTCCATATGTTTTCCCTAATGTCTATTTGGTGTTTTATAGCACTCCGAGTTTACTATTTGGTGGTTGATGACCACTAGGGTACGGGGGATACCGCGAGCTATATATAGATAAGAGCTAGCTGCGACACGAGCGCTATGAAGCAGCACACGCAATGTTTCATGGCCCTTGATTCATTCACGATAGATATCTAGGGTCTGGGTCTTCTGCTGTACTAACAGACAGACAGTGCTGCGACACATCGGGGGCGCAGTCTGCGCACTGCTCGAAGATCGGCGCTGGCCTACGTGTTGACCATAGGCTGCCCGGGCCACAGCTAACCATGCTATTAGGAGCAAAATAAAGCCATTTAGTGACCCGTTTAGTCTGAAATATCTGTAGTAAAGCTCGTGACTTGTGAGGCATATTTGCGCACAATAGCCTAATTCGCCTACCGACCCGAGCGGTGCGATAAAACCTGGGTATCTACATGACGAATGCCTAGGAGTACCAATTGCCCTTGCGAGGGTCACTTAGAAGATCCAATAGCTGTGATGTGCGTCCTCCGTGGGCGGACGCTTACAAAAGTATGCCTTTAGGCCACGAGACTTCGGTCAGGCACAAATATTAGCCTTAGGGTACGTGCCGAAATGTCAGCATCACCAAGCACACTGATGCTTCGCGGCGATCGTGCCTCTTATGGCGATGCTGCCACCGTGTCGGACTACCCTACGCGTGACCAGCGCAAACAGCCCTTTGCGCGCCAGAAACGACAGTATAACGCCACAGATGGCGCCACCTCATCACCCTTTACCAAGGCCAACCGCCGTGGAGGCGCTACAGGCGACGGAGACACCGCTGAGTCGAGGCAAGAGGCCTCGTCGACCCCAGCTCAACGCTGCTCTAACAAGGGTCAAAACAAGGCACCAAGGAAGAGATCCGCAAGGCTGAAGAGCTTGGAGATTGATGACAATGATCTACCAGACAGTACCGACGTTTCATTGGACGTCTCTCAAGCTAGCAGCAAAAATGACGACGACCTTGGTTCCATGGATGATGTCAACTCGACCAAGGATACGACCTATTCTGCCAAACGTTCTCACAAATCCATGTCAGATTCGACGGGAGGAGTAGACAGTGGTGCAAATAATCGCAAAACATTTTTAATAGATTCCACGCTACTAGATGAAGCGTTGAACGCAACGGATATCGCAAAGGCCCAGTCTGACTTTCAGGACCTCGACTCTTTATCCCTGAGCCACTCACACGGCGCAAGCCAAACGGGCAGCGTAGATGAAGAAGATGATAAAAGAAGGAAGAAACGCAAATGCTCACGTCTACAGGATACTATCACGCGAGTACTGGCGAAGGCCAGAGCTGATGTTATCCACCTGGACGAAAAAATCGCAACGCTAGAATCCCAATATTTCACACAACCAGACGATGCCACGGGGCTCATTAAGGGTTGGGAAAGCAGTCTTATTGGTGGCATCTATCCAAGCTCCCATAGTAGTAAGGCGCGCAAGGGTATGCCCCCCAAGGCGAAGCAGTTCCTCGGGAAAGCGCAAGCCTTGATCAATGAGCATATATTCTCAATCACGAGCTCCACTTGCAACGTATCTAAGAAATTGTTTAAACAAGCATAATGAATCTCATTTTTAATTACATAACACACTAGCGACATGGAAGAGCAACCGCCGTTGTACGTCCGTATAGCTCAGAAATTCCGAAAGGGTACGGTACACATTGACTTTGTTTGATTTTATACAGCCAACGATAACACGCCGATGTCCTATCTCGAGTTCCGGGAAGCTGACTGTAGGTTCTAGACACGCGGTGTACATGATGTATAGATAAATTATCAAAGGAGCGAAGGGAGGTCATTAGGATTATAGGAGCTAGGGTCAGGGACCTTTGCAGGTGCGGAATCATGGCAAATATATGATATGTGCCCCTGTAGGTCAGAGTTGGACGACTACGTCAACTGCTATACAACAAAAAAGTTCCCAACGTTCAGATGCCGCCAGGATGCCGAGCATATGCAAAAGTGTATTCGTTACCATCAGGATCGTCTAGTAAGTCGCGGTTTTCTAGTAATTTAATCTGGCAAAGACCACACCGGAATCGCAACAGCAAATTATGGAGGAGCGTCTACGAAGTGGCGAGAGCTTTGTAGTACCCTCGTTCCTGAAAAGCAAACTGGAAACACAAGATAAATAGGGACTGGTATGTTAGGAGTGACCTTGTGGTGTACTACATGGTCACGATGTTCTTGATCTCCCGCGTAGTAATCGTTTATCTTGGGTGCCCTTTTGTGTTCCAACCACAAGTTACATATATCGGATTCTAGGGATGCCGCAGCTGGACGTATAGCACTGCCTGTGCATACTAGGTCAAAGTTGGAATATCCGGTGGATAACCTACAACAAACATCTGAAAACAAACAGCTAAAACGCTGACTCTACAATATAGATGACTGCATTCCGTACAAGAACTCAAATGTAATTCCTATAATGTTTATATACTTTCTATATATAACATGTTAACAGCCTAGTATTTTTGTAGATAAGGGTTATCCACGTGGGCCTCACTGCGATATATAGCGCTAGAACAGTGTCAGCAGAGTGCCGTCATCGTCAACAAATGGCGTCATCCAACATTCGTCAATCGTCTGCAGAATGGGGACGCCGTCCTCATGGATGGCGGGCACAAAACGTGCAAAGGTAGGAGGAGCACGTAGGAATGCACAAATATCCTTGTGCGATGAATCCCAATGTGAAGTGGCGCACTCCGGGCTGCAGTAGGTGGTGATGCCACAACGGTCACAGTAGGAAAAGTCAGGGAAATCACCTTCTAAATGTAGCTCGGGCATGTCCAAATGGAACACGCGTTTACAGCCGACATTGAAGCAAGGAAGCACTCTCGGGAACACACGGGTGTCGGAATAGTCGTAGCGGGGACCACTTTCGTTGTCATTGACCTCGCAGGGTGGTAAGGTCATTTTAGCGGTACCGAGAGAACTGATATCATACAACAGGTGCATATTCTCGTCAGGCGAGCCGTCTAACATGCCCTTCAAAACAACAGCTAGGTCGTCTAACATCTCAACTGCAATCACGGCGTAGTGGTGGTAGAATTCATTCTTCTCGTCCAAAGTCTGGGTTGCATACCGATCGAGGTACTTCTCGCCCGCAGAATGGGCCTTTGTGGCAAAGTTCATCAGCTTGGAGAGACACTGCTTGGTGAGCAGGTCTATGCAGCCGTCCTGGTGACCCATGATGAGCAGGTCCGCGATGAACGTAACTACACGGCAGGATACCTTGGGGTCCACACGCCAAGATAAAACAGAACAAATAGGATCCCATAGAGAATCGAGGCACGAAGTGAACAATCTCTTGAGCAGCGTCGGGGAACGTGCACCAAAACAAATAGTGGATGCCAGTTCCAGGAATGTACAGAATAACTGGGATCGCTGTGTATTAGGGTTATCTTTCAGGTGAACGCCAACCTCTAACCACATTAACCTCCAAAAGGCAGATGTAATGAAGCGGTGGCATATATTAGAAAGCTTCACGGGTTGACACTCCTGGAGAAAGGGCAATAAAGTCCTAAGTGCATTCATGTTGAAGCATAGCGCCTCAACGTCAAAGTTGGGGAATTCGCGCATAATGGTGCTTACTCGGTGCTCAAAGTACTGGTACCCATTGCAACGCACGATTAACCTTAGTGAACCAGGTATCCGATTGGCCAACATCCCACTCAGCAGGACAAATGACGTTCGTACCTTTATTTCTTCGATGTAGTTGACAGATTGTACGCTGCCAGTATCTGGAGAGGGCACCCCTCGAAGCACTCGTGAATCTTCAAAGGGTATGTCAGCATTGAAGATGCTTTTCAAAACAAACAGCCCCAATGAGTGACTCACGTTGGCCCAGAATTTAAAATCATGCTGCTTATTAAGGCACAAACCCGCCCAGTCCAGTGCTGGTCTTAGCTTTGAGTGGAAGAAAAGTTCCTTCAAGTACTCTATGTCAACATCCTTATCAGGTTCTTCCGGTGGAACTACAGATGTAGCCGTGTTTTCAGCAGGGTTATCCTCTTCATATTTGGTGCGAGCATACACATGACGGAATGACACTAATCCCATTGTTAGATAAGGACAATGTCAACAGGCATCCTAGATTCATGTAATATTTACCAAGAACATTAACATAACGTAAATTCTATTGGACAACAGACACACATGTGAGAATTACATTGAGATACCAACAAATCTGACTGATCAGTTATATGTTTTAATCTCCCACATGCTTAATGGATTTAACCGCCCAGGTGGTCTTATCATTCATGGGACTGGACATAAGAAACAGTCTTGATATGGCCCACAAGGTCAACCTCCTAGGACGTTATCGATGATACACACCGTGATCTCTTGTCTATTCTTGGTTGTGTGAAGTTGCTGAGAATTTAATGAGCAAACGTCATCCAGGTCGTGGTTGACTCATCACATATCTTCTTGGTTGTAAAAGCAGTGTAATATTAGATGCAAACACGATACAGTATATACCAAGCTCGTGATATACATAGGTAGATAACGTGAATGTGTTTTGATTCCAAAGAGTAGTCTATAGTATACTTCACCCGATTCCGCCACGACCGGTTCAAGACAAATGACTATATCTGGGCATTATAAGAATTGTCTTATTAAAATCAATTTTTAACTAAGCTCGGGAATGAGAATTTGTGTATCTACCCCTTGCCTTCTCGTATAAGGACCTGACACCTATCGACTAGTACCCATGGATAAGACACTGCTCTAGAAGTGCCATAAAGCAGTCAATATGGCAAAGGGAGCGGTACACGTAAGTTACCAAATCACTTATGTGCATATGTTCCAGATAACCGGCTCCAACTTTGCCGCCAGACGACGGATGCGGTGGGATATACTAGATCGTACGAGGAAATTAGTGCAAAATGGCACTATTGACAGACCAAGGTGGCTAGAATGGGTACGTAGTAACTGAGGAAAGATATACCTATATAGGTTGAACGTGCGCCGCCGTTGGAAACGAGGAACATGCTTCATGGAGACAGGACAATACGTAACCCCTATCTACCACTCATAGACACTTTGTTGAAGAAGTACCCACATCTCAGGTTTGAACAGTGTTATAGACCAGAGAACCAGTGGCAAAAGGGTATGTGCAAATTATTGGTTGATAACATGCCACCTTCTAGGATTAGACAATTATGCCATTGACCACCCAGTAATGCAATTCGTGGGGAATCAACTTGCACTAATGAATCGCGGAATGTCGCAACATGAAGCTTTTGAAAAGGTTAAGAGTGATATTTCAATGCCTAAACGGTTTTGCAGACAGAGCAAATGTTCTACAAAAGACGTATGGAGACAGAAGCAAAGCTTAA
Organism: Babesia ovis; assembly: GCA_023705535.2. Taxonomy (NCBI): domain Eukaryota; phylum Apicomplexa; class Aconoidasida; order Piroplasmida; family Babesiidae; genus Babesia; species Babesia ovis. Next base: position 249,119 of record BLIY01000003.1, read on the forward strand.
AGTGGCCATGGCCTTGGGAATGGATGAAGATGCCCAGCCGCAATATACAACTGGTCAAGCGTATGTACATGTGAGTATAGAATAGATGGATTACCAATGAATGCAGGAAAAAATCGCACAAGAACGCGCTATGTTCCTAAAGCATGTTAGGGACGAATTGAGGTGAGCATTAATATAACGATCTACACGGAACCCTAGACGCATGAAGGAAAACGCCTTGCAGAAAAAGATGCAGGCGTCCAAGGGTGGTACAGAGGATGTAGATACCCCTGAAAAACAAGCGGACACCAAGAAAAACACAGGGTCTGCTTCCGAGAAAACGACTGCACGAGCTAAACGCAAGTAGACTGTGGTGAATATGATAACAGTATGTATTCAAATATTGTTCCATTGTTATAAGTACTCAATTTTATTCCGGTGTCATATGGACATAATGGAGATCACGTAGTACAAAATGAATTAGACATATCGCTAAGGGTAATATTTTGAACCTTGAGCAGAGTAGCATATAGAAGGTTGCCACCGGAAGAATCCAGGTGTGTATATATCGGAAAAACAACATCGCTCGACACATTCGATAATGGACGCTTATATATACTCCAGGTAATAAGCCTGAAGATTACACACTTATCACTAGATAATGTCTATTAAACTACAAAAAATATGAAATGTCCCTGGAGCAGATACTAATAGTTCCCCATCAGTGACTTTAAGTAATTGACACCTGGGGACAGCGCAGCGCGGTAGGATGTCGCTATCATCAATTGATACAAACGTGATAACGTAAATATACACTCTTTGTACAATGACGGATTATAAGCAGCTGGGAAATGAAGCCTTCAAGGCTGGAAACTTTCTAGAAGCTGTGCAACATTTCAGCGAAGCTATCAAACTGAACCCAAGTGATGGTATTCTGTACTCCAACCGATCGGGCGCCTATGCGTCACTTAACAAGTTCCAGGAAGCACTAGATGATGCTACACAGTGTGTAGCTCTCAAACCAGACTGGCCAAAGGTAAGGATAGAGCACTAATCATGACATTATGCAGGGCTACTCGCGCAAGGGCCTTGCACTCTTCAAGTTGGGGCGTATGGACGAAGCTAGAGCAGCATACCAAGAAGGGCTCAAGATAGACCCAAACAATGAGCCACTACAAGCGGGTCTGCGTGAGATCGAGGCAGCCGCCGATCCGGAATTCGTGTACCTCGCAGCTGCCATGGCACAAGTGGTAGCCGGGAACCCTAAACTACAGGAATACCAGAAGCAAGATCCTAATTACACTATGAATTTGTGCCGAATTATCAGCGGGATGAAGAACAACCCCCAGAGCTTGCAACATATGCTCATGAACCCTAATCCTGCTATAAAGGATGGTCTTATGGCATACCTTAGCATGGCATCAGGAATGCAACAGCCTGAAGAGGCGTATGAGCCTCCACAGCCCAAGCAACCACCGAAGAAGGAAGAGCCTAAACCTAAGGAAGAAGAGATATTGACGGATGAACAGAAGGTAAGAAATTTAATATCAAAATGTATGCATTCCAATGCAGAAAGCAAAAGAATTTAAAGAAGAAGGAAATAAATTTTACAAACAAAAGATGTTCGATAAGGCTTTGGAAATGTATAACAAAGCAGTTGAGCATGACCCAGATAACCTGCTATTGGAGAACAACAAAGCAGCTGTGTACCTGGAAATGGGAGAATATGAAAAGTGCATAGCCACATGTAACGCTGCAATAGAGCGTAGATATGACGTAAAAGCGGACTTCCTTGTTGTTTCCAAGATATACAACAGATTGGCCTCGTGTTACACCAAGATGCAAGACTATGATGCAGCATTGGCAGCATACCAAAAGTCACTACTGGAGGACAATAATAGAAACACGCGGTGTGCAATGAAAGAAGTTGAAAGGCTCAAAGAAAAGAAGGAACGTGAGGCATATATCGACCCACAAAAGGCAGAGGAACATCGTGAAAAGGGTAATGCATTCTTTAAAGCATTCCAGTTTCCCGAAGCCAAGAAGGAATATGATGAGGCCATTAAGCGTAATCCCACAGATGTTAAGCTATATACTAACAGGGCAGCAGCGCTTACCAAACTTGGAGAGTACCCCAGTGCACTCGCTGACTGTAACAAAGCCGTGGAAATTGACCCGACGTTCGTCAAAGCATGGGCTAGGAAGGGTAATTTGCACGTGCTGCTGAAGGAATATAGCAAAGCCCTGGAGGCATATGATAAGGGTCTAGCCATCGACGCTGAGAACCAAGAGTGCATCAGCGGCAAATATGACGTAGGTTTAGTATATAACGATTTATAATGCATACAGTGCATGGCCAAGATACAGGCAATGTCGCAATCTGGAACGGTGGATGAGGAACAGTACCGACAGGCCATGGCAGACCCTGAGGTACAGCAGATGCTTGGTGACCCACAGTTCCAGCTCATACTGAAGAGGCTCTCGGAGAACCCGGCTTCAATGAACGAATACCTCAGAGATCCCAAAATTGCAAAGGGTATACAGAAACTGATGGCATGTGGTAAGTAATACTTGCATATCTGTTAATCATTTATAGGTATACTGAGGACTGTCTAAACAACACCGTGATTTTAAAATATATTTTAGTTATTCCATGCGATTAAACAGGTTCCCGTATGTCGGAGACTTATTATTTGTGTTGTGATACGATTGGTCTATGTGATTGATATCGGTTTATGTAGACCGCTAAGTGTTGGTTGTTTCTGAGCATAGGACACCATAGACTATATATGTTCATATTGAGTCGTGGGTGTGGTTCTGTAATATAACGTTAGCTATCGATTAAGGAAGTCCGTTGAGGAGTAACTAGAAACTCCAATTGATTAGACCCATGATACAGTGTTTGTCGATTTAAATCGTGATTAACCATTGTAATAGAACTTTTTGTAGCCCATAATTGTGTAGTTATTATGTAAAAACACTTGTTTGTACTAAGGATGTCAAACCGAAGCGGTGTACATCGACATACAAGGTTAGCCGCATAAGCGCGAAAAGCTACAGAAGTTACGAAAAATACGGTGGCTTTCCCCATAGGTTATGTACATAATGGAAATGGGGATATTAAATACAACAAAATCGGAAAAAATCGCTGGTAGGTCCGCCGGCGAGCAACCTGACGATGGTGGAATGCGCGACCCGCGGGCCGCGATCTGCTGCGTAACAGAAGCTGAAGCTTTTCTCTGCTCTGTTGCCAGCCTCAAGCGGTCCGCCGCATTCAACGGCCCGGAAGCTCCCCCTCCGGGAAGCCACCAGAGCCGACTCCCGCCCACAGCAGACAGCCTCGCAGAGAACCACGCCTCAACATGACAGTTCGCCGAGTTCCCCCCAGCACCCCCCCGAAGGGTTACAGCGGTAGCCGGGTAACCTTTGAGGTGGCGATATTTGTGTGGTGTGGGACAGGTACGGCAATGTGTTAACGGCCCCATGTAGATAGGTAGATAAATGGAATCCAAAGATAAACATATTACCATAACCCCTAACTCTATAATACCACTTGAAGACATATTAGACGATATATGCGAAAAGAAAATGATGGATGTGCACACGTGGTGGAGAGATTTGCACTGTTTAACTTGTAATACAAATGCATAGCTAAAATCTGGCTATTTAGTTGATATAAACAGAGAACACATTATTTAGATGACAAATATACGTTCAGTAGGGAAAAAGCACAATGTGCTTTGAAATCTACACGTAACATGGCTGTCGGTGGCGAGATAACCGAATTCTTGTTGCATACTAGTCAATTTAAACGGAATCTACACATTAACGTCCCGTGTACAACATAGATGTAAACCTAACAACATTCTACCAAATATAATGGCGATATATTAAACTTGTGGGTGTTTAGTCTACACACTGATGGCGCAAACGTGTATCACCAATTCAGTGGTAAGGGTTCGTTAGCCGAATTCTTTGGGTCACAGTTAGCCTGGAAATTGAACATAGATAAGTCCTCCTGGTTACGGCAACGGGCATAGGGCTGCTTCTTGTCGCGGTAAAGCTGAATGTCGTACTCGTTGCATACACATGCCCAAGGATAGTCATCATTATCAGGGTACATAAAGTTGTAGTAAGCTCCCATGTTACCACCGTCGTAGTTAATCTCGTTGGTACCACTGTCAACGTCAGTAAAGACCCTCTTGAAGGCGTGAGATATGGCATTACCCTGGGCTGCGATGTTCATAACTGCACAGATGTTAACAAATGTAAAGTTTAGACGTACCACCGCCAACAGCGCTGAGAATACCAGTTGGCTGCGTCGCGGCATTCAACATTCCACTCAACACACCCTTGGCACCGGAAGTGGTAGCGGGGGGGAGCAGAGTCACGAGGCAGCCGCAAACGGCGATAAGAGAAGAGAATATTTTTAATCTCATTTTTCCGACTGAAGTTAACGGAACCGCAGATGTCCACGCTAGAAAACAACGCCGGTGCACCCTTGAGCATCGAATATACCACGCGTAGTCCTTAGCGTTGATTCGACAGAGCGAACCATTGCCTATGCGTTTATATGACTAACGCACAATAAACCAACCGTAGAAGGTCGCTGAGAATGGTAGGAAGACGATCTAGTTTCTGGATCACGGCGTAATACGGAAAAGGGAAGTTCGACAAAAAGGTCTCAACTGTCAGACGACCCTCTGGGATAGAATTACACGCCGCGCTTTAGTGAACTTACCGATCTCACGGACCTGCTTCATCTGCAGAATGGACTTGTTGCTCGATGTGGCGCTATCCAAAATGACCAGTAGAGGTACCACCTGTTTGCTGATTGCTGCCTGAATCCATGGACGCGCTTTTTCCTTGTTGAATTTCCCGTCAGATATAATCACGACAATCTTGCGGTGCTCCTCCTGGTTGTCAAGGTAGTGTAGGACGTATTTGAGTAGTTCCGGCAAGCCAGTCTCGTGAGAGTGATGTGATTCCTCGTCGAAGGTCATACCAGCGATGACACGAGATGGATCCTCACCGGTACCCATTTCCAACAAAAGCTCTGGTACATCGCCTCCGAATTTGCAGACACTCAATTCGCCGACCTCTAGCACAGACATGGCCTATATATCGATGTAACAGAATGTTATCACTGGTATAGCGCAAACATGGGCCAATGTTACTATACTCACCTGATATATGCAAGCAAATGATTTTAGTGCTAATGTACCAGCATTGGAAACAGACATACTGCGGCTGTTGTCAATGGCAAGCACTACACGGTAATCTCGTTTGCTAGGCTTCGACCTTCGTAGCCAAATCTTGTCACGTTGGTAGTTAGAAGCGATAAAGGCCATCAGTTTCTTGATAGAAATACGTTTTCCGGTTTTGTAGTCCCCTTGCAAACTTGTTTTTAAGGAGGGCTCCAGTATCATCCTGCAAAAAATGACAAATCCGATATGTAACATACCGCATCTGTTCACACAAACTTGTTGAAATGTCTAGTGACTCGTCGCAGAATTTACGCCACAATAGCGCTGCGGCTGATCGGTCATTATCCAATTTGGAACGTGATTCCTGGGAAGGAAGCACAGGGGTCGCAGAAGGTGGGTCCATCGAGATCACCCCTGTAAATACCGAAGAGGTGTCGACACACATTTCGTTACTGGGATCATCCACTGGATAATCAGCCATTGAAACATCCTGGTCAGTATATAAAGGTTTGGTATTGGGATCGGAACAAGAACGTTGTGGATCGACAGCATCGGAGACGTCCGTCATATTTGTTTCTTGTTTATTCATTGGTTGGTTCGACATGTCAGCAGAATCGATGTTGTGTGAGACATGGCCGTCCATAGACGCTGATAGACCCTCAATGTTGCTGGAATCATCAACCTCGTTAAGCATAGACTCTTGTTCACTCCGGTTGTTACCGCTGCTCATCGATTCCATTATATTCCGTAACTTCAGTTCAGCATTCTGCGAGCTTTCAGATGGATTCTCCAGACGTTGTATTGTGTTCAAAAAGTTCAGCATGCTGCCTGCTTGGCTGCGAGAGGTCTCACCCCAATATGAACCAGACATTGAATCTTCTTCATAGCTGCCACCACCAGTATCAGCATTATCTTCATTCTTAATTTGTGTTCCGCTTTTTCCTTCCATGCCATAAGGAGTTTCTTCGTATTCCTTACGTTGTTTACCTGCAAGGAGCAGTTAGCAAACGCCAATATGAGGTTTTATGACATGCAAAATACTATATACAATCACAGGTACGGTGCGCAATGGAAACAAGAGGTGTAATTATAAAGGTCCCCTCAGATATGATAACCTTCTCGAGGATGGGTAATATCACTGATCAAAGGCCTCTTGTTGTATCATCATCGGGGAAGCACAAAAGTATGACTTACTGTGTGTTGTCTCACAGTCGGGAGATGGTCCATCTTCTTCTATCACCGCATCTTCCTCTATGGATTCACCAGTGGATTCACCCTGCTGTTCACATTCGTTATCATCTTGGCAATTATCCGTAGGATCTAGATCGTCTATTTCGGGTTCAATACCATCGTTGATGTCCAACCCGGGATCGGCAGTTGTGTCATCTTCGATGGGTTTCTCTTCCGGATCATCAGTTACCTCAGGTGCTTGGTCTCCAATTAAATTCTCTTCGTCTAATTGACTAGGTGCATCCTGTTCATCAGTGCCAGATTGCGGTTTGTTATCAGTCTGTGGTTGGGTTACCTCACTGGTGTAATCATTGTCAAGACCCGAAGTATCCACATCTTTACCGTCTACATCGGATCTAGTATCTCTTGTGGCATCCATAGATACACCTTCGATGTCCAGAGACTCGCCTGTATCATCAAGAGGGGGTTCTTCGTCAACAAGATCAGTGTCTAGTTGTTGTTTTTGCAAATCCTCAAAAGCTTCGTTGTGGCCACCAGTGTCTTCTTCAATGTCACTACATTCGCGAGAGCCTTCTAGGTCAAGAACGTCACCGTCAAATTCCATGTCTACGTCTACCGAAGGATTCGTATCTGCTACATCCCCATGATCGGTAGGGGGTTCCTTAGCGAAGTTATCAAACATGCCCTCATCTGGATTGATGTCTTCTGATATGTTTTTTGCACCTGTTCCATCCTCCAGACCTGTGCCAGCGGTCCATTGGTTGCCGCTTTCCTGTTGGCTGTCACCTGCCGGTGGTTCTACACCACTGATGCAGTTGATCAGCTGGGCTAAATATAGGCATTCCAGTGGTAAAATTGGCTCCTTGCCATGGAATTCCTCCACCTTCGGTGGTGTAAATTGTGATAGAGGTTTTGCGGTAGAACCAATGGACATAAGTCTCGATGCAGCACGCAGGAAAAATTGATGTATCACTGCAGAATAACCGGTGCCCCTTTTGATCTCCTTACAAAAGGAGTCCACGGTTTGTAGCCAATTGTGAGATAGCCAAACGTCTGTACTTGTGGTTGAACAGTTGAATGCACGAATCTCTGGTGAATCCATGAGCCACAACCTAAAGTTAGAGATTTGTACCAAAAGTGCTGGCGAATTATGTTCATGATGCGATGATGCCACATTGCTAATGGAACCTACTAGCAGATGTTTGGTATCACCCTGTATAGCTGCATCATAAATGTCGTCGATAATAGATAACATCTGCTGGAACGATGGGGTATCCATCTCGTAAACAGGCATATTTAAATCAAAAGAGCTAAGGCATTGTGATTTTGTAACACGCTGGAACTGAGTAATATCCTCAACCATGTTACTTTGAGCGGTACGAAGCATGGTAACCAGGTAACCGTAGATGTTAAGGTCGACATTGCGACTGAATAGATCGTACTTGTCCTTATCCGTTTTGAACGTTTGATCTAAATCACGTATAATATGCAGAGCACGTAATATATTGTTTCTGCTCTCGAATACAGAGGTACAGCCTTTAGAAGACATGCTGATACTAAAATCTAACCAACGTAACCAGTCGCTTGAATCGTGACCGGCAGATGCTGTGTAACCACGTTCTCCCAGAAGCCTGCCTACTTCACTCGTGATACGTGTAATCTGCACACGTGATATCGCGTTTTTGTTTGTATGGATGTATTCTATATTGCTTCGTAGGGTTTCCAACAACTGTGATGCTTGTGGAATCGATTCGGGAACTGCTTCACCTGGTGAGTAGTCTGTGATATCCACGTTCATCCCATTGTCCTCATTCGTGTTAGATGTATCGGTATTATTTGCAAGAGGACAATCTTGCGTGGATGCACGCTCATTCGTGATATCCAATTCAGTACACCACTGCTCAGGTGCTGCAGAATAAACTGTAGACCATGGCTGAAGGAGGCCTTCATGGAATCGACGCATAGCTGATGACATTTGGGTTTTCTGCTTCTGCAGCAATGCAGCTATCGACAAATAGTCGTTACCCGACCAGTTTATGCGCTTCACCAACTCGCCTATTTCTTTTCGTGTTTCCTGTTTTAGCTTAGAAATATGTCTGTCGACAGCCGGTTGCCATAGCTCCAAAAACTCGAGAGTATTGCTCAATGCAGCATGCATCATAATTTCTGTTGGTAAACTAGAATCGCTGTACAACAGAGTAACTGCCCTCAACATATCCAGAATTGGCTCAAAGTGGGCCACCGGAGCTGCCAAAACAAATTCAACCAATTCATGTACACTAGAATATACACGAACCGCTAGTGGTACATTTCTATCGTGCATGTCACTGCACATTTCGACGAGGTTCATCAAGTGACTGTAGGCATCCTCTCGGAACAATGCAACTCTGTCGTCTATTACAGAGTACCACCCATGTAGCTCACGGCGACGAAGGTCCAGAATCAACAGTTCCAATTCAGTGGTAAGTTCTCGAAGCGATATAGCGCTGTGAGAAATAGTGTTCCACTTGTGTACTCTTGCAACCAAGTTCTCCAAGAGAGTTACTAACAGCGCTTGTGTGACCGTAGGTAGCTTGAGTTTACACATGGATTTTAGCAATGATTCCACGTCGAGCAATTGCTGTTGGGATTCGAATTGACTCAGTAGTAGTTTAACGCGATCTGATAACCTGGACATGATATCCCATGTCTTGAGGCAACATGTGATGTCCACTGTCCTGTAAAACGAACATTGTTCTACGATGCTTGGGTTTGAACGGTAGCCAAAATGGACTTCAGATGCACTCATCAATCGAGGTAGTAGTATGGTACTGTCATCTGATAGACTAAGGTCTGTGGAATCAATGCCGCAGGCAAGACCTAGACACAGAGCGGCATTCATCTGACGGGTTATTGAAGCTTGGGTAGTAGATTGCTTCACAGGGATGTCCACCTCCAAAGCGTCGCTATTTTCCTTTATAACATCTGGAGTGTTGATAGTACGCTTTTTAGAGCCCGAAACTATTGCATATGTGACTATCTTGCAAAGCAACGTTATGCGTTTGATTTCGCGCTGTTGTTCAGACTCAGCAACAGGCTCATCTTCAGTTGTATCGAGTGACTCGAATTCGTCTATTTCACCGCAATCTCGAACTATTGCACGAATAATCTCTTGTTGTGATGGGAATAGATCGTAGACACCTTTATCAGCGTTCTTTTGTGCCATAGTTATACATGATTGTAACAGAGACATACGCATCGATTGTCCTTCTGAACGTTCTATCCTCAGACGTGAGTATATCCCAGAGAGTGCCAGCATAGCATATTTCAAGGGCTCCATGGGAACAGGTGACAGCATATCGAGACGTAAACTCGCAATTAGACAGTTGACGTAACAATATACATCGTAACTGTTTGTAGAATCATAGAACCGTGCGCATAGAGAAAGTAAATCACCTTTGTTCACACGTTTTAGAATGTTAAATGGGAACTGCAAGCAGCCTTGTGATACTCGGCGCATCTGGATGGTTCTGGAATCATCAGTCTGTGTCAAGGCTTGCTTTGATCCATTAATACCGATGCTAAATGACAAACAATCCAAACCAACCAAAATGGGTCTTATGATTTCTGGAAGAAGAACGTAGTGGCGTAGCAGATAACGACGAAGATTAGTCAGGCATTGGTTGTCACAGCCTAGAGTGAAGTCTGATGACAGTTTTATGTTTTCATGCACAAATGCGTTAATGTCTGATTGGAACTTGTAGATAAGTGCAATCGTATCGGGAATACCAATAAACTCGCTTGATTCATTATCCGGTGCATAGTAACGTAAACAAGTTGATGGTTGGTCATGGCTATCCACAAGAGAAGATATCACTTCTGTTAGATAAGCGTATGTATTGCAGCATTCACCGTCAGAAAGCGTATCCAACGTAACAAAGGTATCTAACCGATGCTTCAACTGATCCGACAATTGTTGGTAATGTAGGTTTTCAAGTTGTTTGCGAATGTCATCGATGACCAACTTGGTGTTGGAAAAGGAAGAAATCAACAGCAAACCGCAAAGGCGCCATAGATCTTTGATAAGCCTAATGCGCATTGAGACTTCAGATTTAGCTAGGTCTCCAAGATAACATATAATTTCCACAGTTAGGCGGCGGACAGTAGTATCTGATATGAATGGTCCATTTGTAGTTCCAGGTACTTTTTTCAACAACTTTGCTTTATTGATTAGCTCATCAAATATGGGCTTCTCTAGTGATTCTTCACGTGTTATTGCAGTGTACAGCAACCGTAGGGGTGTTTCGAAAAATGAAGTTTCTATCTTCAGAACCTGGCATACTATAGGGGAAACCAAACATAAGGTGGCAAATAGACCACTCCATTGTGGAGCTGGCATAGCGTCACTCAACATTTGTCTTAGCGAGTCTATACGTCTCATGTTTGCTTGAAGAGAGGGGAGACCGTTGTCGTTTGACACGTTATCCCAGAAGAGCATGACGCTAGTGATGGTGTCCAAGTGTTTCATATGTGGCATTTGTGTAGGCGAATCTTTCTTTAGTGTCAACTCTCGACCGTTGACCAAGTTGATCATGTACTGAAGTGGGTCTAACTCGATGTCGACGGAAAAGTTAGCACTGAAAGACCATGAATCCAGCATTATTTCAAAAGTGCAAGAGCGCTCTTCGGCACCAAGAATCAACTTGCGCAGCGATATAAATATACCGGTTATTACAGCAAGATATGAGCCTGGTAGATCACGTTGTAAGTCGATATATAGGTTAAGTAGTCCCATTGCATAGTTGTTGACCGTATGCAAAAGGTTGGGATCCAAATCTCCCAGAAGATGTTGGTGGCATATCCAACATCCCAGGAATCTTAATCGGTCATTGAAGAACATCGACAGTGCGTCATTGGGTGAGTCAACCCGACGTAGGGAAAGCTGTGGCCTGGGTTTCGAGTTATTACCACCCTGTGAAGAAAATTCGTAGTCGACATATGCGTGTACGAAAGACAAAACAGAATCAGCTGTTATCAGTGCATCTTCTACCACATTAATAGTACTAACGCTTGGAGCCATTGATTCCATACCATGACGGTGCAACTCAAACGCCAAATTTGTTTCATCCCGAATATGGCTACCGAAGAATGGAGTGACATAACCCGGAAAGTCAACAACATTAACATTTGCCTGTCCAGCATTTGGTGAGATGCCATCCAGAGGCGACATATGATCCATAACCAAGATTTCGTTATACACTTTCTGTGAAATGTATCTGAAAGTATGTGACGTTCCTTGTACATCGTTTGTCAATAAATAGAACAAAAATTGGATCTTTGACAAGATGGGTCCTATGGATATTCCAGAACCTATGCCGTGTATGAGACGCTCTATTAGTTTTGTGTTAAAACCTGGAGTACCAACATTTTCAAACACATCTAACGCGTTGGTCAATAGCAAATGGACTAAAGTCTGTAACTCATAGGATTTTGGAGCGGGGGATATCCATAGTTGGAGCATTGGATCGATGTAGCGGCGTTCGACTGAAAGGTTACACTTTTCTGTTGCAATGTTATAACGTTTGTAGTAATCTGAAGAGGTGCTCCTAAGCATATACCACAGGATAGAAACTGGATCCACTACGCTTTTGTCGAAACCGGCAGCAATTGCTTCACGCTGTAAATGGTCTTCAAATGCACTGCAACGTTCCAAGAAGTCGGTGACCACATTCAAATAGTCTGTGGTATTCGATAAGCTATACTTTAAGCAGGAATCCAATATCTGAAATGCAGTAGGTTGGAGATCGGGTGAGAGTAACCTCGATGCTGCCAATGCTGTCATTTCCAGTGGCTGGTCAATCATATTCCACTGCTTTATAAAAGACCATCCATAATGGCTGTATGTCCCTGATATGTGTTCTATGATGTATGAGCCCAATACACAATTGCATAGAGACATCACGACGCAATGGAACCAAGATCTATTTCCCAAACTCTTTACCAGCCTTGCGCCATCAATCAGTGTAGAGCACTTAAATTCAATGTCGCAAGATATGTCCATAATAGTTTCTTGTGATCCTCGCAACACATGTGATATGTGGTTCGATATTTCACTGCAAACCTGTGACATGAACGGACAGCTAGGCACTGATTGGGGTGGTGGACGCATAGAAGATGGGAAGTCCATGTGAATCTCAATACATCTATTCCGGAATGCGCGTGATACCTTGCCAACATATCTGGAATCAGCAGTCATGAAGATGCGGAAGTTAGGGTGAGGATGAACCACACGGTTGCAGTCACCACTCTCGTTGAGTGACAAGCTGCCCCCAACCTCTAACAATGGATTTAATCTATCCAATATTGCAGGGTTTGCATTGTGTATTCGACTTAGTAATACCCAGGTGCCGTTCTCAATAGACTTTACCAATGGACTGTCTACCCATCGGAAGTTACCCGCAGGACTATTACCATCTGCGGTGCCGACTTGCTCAAAACCACCCAAAAGATCACTTGTGTCAAAACACGGTAACATTGTGATTTCTGTCAACGGTTGTTTGAACCTTTGGGCTACGCATTTTATCACGCTCTGCTTCCCGCTCAAACCAGGGCCCACCAATAATACGGGAAACTTTAGTTGTGCGGACATTGAGACAATATCTCCAACTTCCTCTTGCGATTGCATCAGAATCGGTTCATGTGCATAAGAAATTGTCTTGCAAAAGGTTCTTTGGTGTTCAACCTGACTGGTTGCACCAGGAGGCTCATTGGTAGACATACTATTATCCATTATTACATCACCAAACTTCATTTGTTTACCAATGAAACGTGGCACTCGGTGGTAAATTGAGATATCCACTGGGTTAATCAGAAGTGATATTGTCTTGTATGACTCGTGTGAATTCAAACGTGACATAAAGGTGAACCGGAACGCATCTTCTAACTTGCCTGAAGGAACCTCGGCAGAAGCTGCATCACATAGACGCAGACAGTCACGCAGGTTCCATTCCCAACCTTTACCGGTGTATTGCCTCCTGATGTCAAACAAGATGGACACTATTCGTGATATTTCAGTGGGTGGCAATCTTGGGTATAGGTGGGAAAGAATAGCACAATAATCTTCATAATCTAGAGGAGGGTAATAAATCTTGGTAAAACGATTTAGGAAAGACTTGGGCAAATGTTTTCGTCCACCACCATGAATAGCAGGATTCTGAGAGGCGAACAGGCGGAATTTCTCGTGACACTTTACGAAGCGATCCAACTCGGGAATGAAGGTCTCACGACGATGGTCTAGCAATGCATTCAGACCTTCAAGTACCTGCTGATTGGCCAAGTTGAGCTCATCAAGAACTATCCAATAACCATTAACCGCTGCATCCAATACTGGACCGTTGTGCCACACAAACTTCAAAGCTCCATCAGAAGCACTAGGCATATCGGAACCAAATAGATCCATGATGTCAGTATGCTCCGATAAGTTTACTCTAATCAACTTGGTGCCATTAAGAGTGGCCAAAGCGCTTATACTGGCGCTCTTACCGACACCTGGCTCTCCCTCCAGAAGTATGGGACGGTCAACCTTCAATGCTCGTAAAATTTTGCCAATCATGCACAAACTGTTCTTAGAACCCAGGGTAAATGAAGATATGCTGGATGTTGGCATCTCAAACCGGTTGAACTCTGATTGTACCCAAGCTTGATCATTGAAATTTGCCATTATAGAATCGATATTGATATCGGGCAGGTACTGTGATGTTATCTCCAATACTTCCCGTAGAGTCATTACGGTAGATGTTGGTGCCATATTGTCCAGGAAAACAAGATGAGCGCCTTGGAGAAAAGAGTCTAGAGAACCTTCTTTGGGCATGTACTCTGCCCACTTGATGACATCACGCAAGGTTAGTTTCTGATAGCGACAACGCTCGTTATAAACGCGGATAATATCAGCCATAGAATGAACAATCCAGTCAGGCATACATTTGTCGTAATTGTCCAAAATAAGTCGAATAAACCTTATGTTCTCGAATTCTGGAGTTGGAATATAGATTACAGTGAAACGGTTTAGCAATGCTGGACTCAATTCACGCTTTCCGTGGTCACCGCTAGGGTTCATTGTGGCCAAAAACCTAAAATTTGGATGAGCATGTAGTACGCGTAAAGTGGAACCGCCTGCTTCAGGTATTGTAAGCGTACTGTTCAACTCAAGTACCGAATTCATTTTCTCCAATACCGCATCTTCTGCCAATGATATCTCGTCGGCTAGAAACCAATCGCCGTGTTCCATTGAACTGGTCAATGGGCCGTCTACCCACTCGAATAGCACGTTAGAAAAGGATTTTGTCAAGTTGTGTACAATTGTACGAATCTGGTCAAGGCTAACAGGCTTCATTTTCTGCCGTTTGGCATCACGGTCAATCACATGTTCCGGTTCGGCATCCATTTCTGCTTCCAATGCAGTTGATACTAGATTCAGCATGTCAACCATGTGTTCGCGGTTTATCTGAGAAAGGGGCAATGTCATAGCATTACGTAGGTAGTCCACTAATTCAGTGTATCCAGAGTCATGTTCGAAATACTCAACCAGTGTAGACATGTTTGCGTGGAACGATTTTAATCCACGTACAGGACGGAAGCTACCGATAAAGTCGCTGGCCTCACTGTTCTTGCTTAAATTCAATATGTTCAGACGGCGGTTGTATAACTTCGCCAAAAGCTGACAGATGGTAGTCTTTCCAATACCTGTGTCACCTACTAGAAGCACTGGTTCATGGTTTTCCAATGCAGCCACTAATAAAGCTACTAAACGTTCAGTAGTTCCTTCGAAAGATAGATAACGTTCACGTTTGCATACTTCAGCCATTGTCAAACCAGTAGATTCCACGAACCTCCTAACAGATTTGTCAGCGGCAAAATCAACAATCAGCTTCTTCGGTTTTGATGGCTTTGACAGAAGGCAACATCGTTCAATTATGTCCTTAACCATGTCTTTATCGGTAGTATCACGTAGCTTCTCAGCGATTACGCACCATCCATAATATGCAAGGCCTTCGTCGTCAACTCGTACACGATTGGCCCACCTTATCAAGTCACGTAATGTTATAAGCACGGAGTGACGTTCAAAGGCCATCGAATTCATTGGACATGTTTGTAACGCCTGGGATGTAGACACAATTTTCTCTGCTCGGGATAACGGAATTGTACAACGCTGATGCAGTACTTGCTGTAAGTCAGCAGCATCCAACCCCTCAATATACAACTGCACAAACCTGTTGCAAAAGGCCTTCGAAAGTTGCTTACGACCTCCGTATATGCTGTTGGCAGGGTTCTGAGTGGCGAATATCATAAACTCCGGATGGGACTTTATGGTTTCCCCTGTTTCTGGCACATATATTTCTCGATTGTCGTCAAGGATACGATTAATAGCTTCAAGTACTTGGCTGGGTGCCAGGTTCAACTCGTCAAGAATAACCCAGTGGCCTTCCTTCATGGCTATCACTATAGGTCCGTAGTTGAAACGTAGTTGACAAGATGTAGCATCGAAGACAAACTGGCCAAGATATTCCGACAAATCCGTGTGTTCATGGTTGTTAATGCGTACACAATGGTGTCCAGTAAGTTCACATAGATATTGCACCAAGGATGTTTTACCAGCGGCTGTAGGGCCTTCCAAAAGTACAGGAACACGTAGTCCACTCAGAACGCAACAAAGTCGTCGAAGGTTCTTTGAAATGTTTGGTGTTACGATGAAGTGCTCTTGCCGATGTATGGGTTTATCCCCTCGACGGATCCAGTAACCTTCAACGCGGACATAATTGACACTCTCTTCCAATGGTGGAGAGGGGGCATGAGGTATTGAAGGGAGCAATGATACAATTTTAGAGAATGATGCAGGCCCTAATGATGACGCAAAACAGGATAGGACACCATCAACCAAAGCCTCTCTACCGTCCTTAATTGGACGGTGACTACGTTGCATAACGTGTTGCATATAATGTAACGTTCGTACCAAGTTTCGCAGAGTGAATGTGGGTGATTTGAATGAACCATCCTCTAAAGCACCCACTCTACACAAGTCAAGCGCTTGGAGATAAAAATGACTCAACTCTGCGCTGGGTATACTACGGTCGTCAGGAGATATGTAAGACCCTATAACCACAGAGATGTCCTCTATAGTGTTGATCTCATCAACGAATATCTCTGTCATTTCACTACGGAAGCTAATTGGGAGATCCTTTTTACCACTAGTGAAGGTAACAAAGTCGCCCAGGCGAATAGTGGGAGGGTTCATACAAGCAAACAATCTGAAGTTCTCGTGAATCTCAACCACACGATTCCCACACTCGTAAAGCTCGAACTTGTTGCTTTTGTTCGACAAAATTCCAACAAAACGCTGTAACAAATCGGAAGAAGCAAGGTTTATCTCGTCGAGTAATATCCACCAACCCTCTTGCATTGCTCGAATCAATAAACCGTCCTCGAACTTGAATTGCAATTGTGTTCCAGATACTTTGAATGCTGAAATATACTTTTCGTAGATTGATGATGCGGCTGTTTGGATTGTATCAAACGGTTTTTGCAGAGAAGATAGTTTACAAAACATCTTAACGGGTGGTTCAGAGCCGCAACGTAGGTTGCACTCTCCACGTAAATTGGCGCTTTCTTCTACCAAATCGCCGATTAGCGAACTGCTGATATGGCTCAAAGCTGCAGCAATTGTGCGTAAAACCCTGCGGTAGAACCCTTTGCGGAAAATATCAAGCAGATGATCGAGGAAACACAGTAGGGCATCATCGATGACACAGCAGCGTAACAAAATGTTGACTACCCTACCAAACATGTTTACACATGCATCCGCTATATTATCGGGATAGAAACCTCCAATAAGGTCCTCAGCCTCCGATTGCTCGCTGAAGACGTAAACCTTTAGTATGTTGTTTGTTAACTTGGCAAAGTGCTGCACTATCGCAGTTTTACCAGTTCCTGTCTCACCAACTAACAGCACCGGTTCGTTGCAAAGATAACAAGACATAAGTTGGTTAAGAACCTTAAGATGGACGCTGGTGTTTCCTTTCTCCTTAATCTGGTTAAGAGGCAGTAGATCCAAACAGGATGATGGTGGTATGTCAAACTGTTCAGCTATCATGGCTAATATCTTTTGACGAAGCTGATGGCAGGAAATTCCAGCCAATAGAACGCAATAAAAGGCCTCCAGAATTGTCCCTTTTGTGGCACTAGAAAGGTAGCCGTCAAAAGTAGTACCAGATGTAGACAATCTGTGTATAATTTTGAACAGATCAGACATGTTTAACCCTCGATGAGTGGTCATGTGATCTTTCAACGAGAAGAAGGTGGAGATTACAACATCACATATTGGGGAAACAACCGGCCAACGCTTAGATACGATATAGGCACAATCGCTTTCGGACAATAGGGGGATATATGTTATTGGTAAATGTTTACAGCTCCCCGATAAATTAGATGCATTCTTGGTGGTAATGAAGACATGGAAGTTGCTAGATGCCACAACGACTTCACTCAGCTCAGGTATCAACAGATACCCCTTCTCACAGACGCTGTACAGCAAGCAAGCAATGCTCTCAGATATATTCTCATCAAATATTAGCCAGCGGCCAAGACGCATGGCTGTTGAGAGAATGCCATAGTTGAACTTGAATTCACCCACTTTGTCGGTGCATATCCATTGGCCGATAAAGGATTTGACGTCAGTCGTCTCATCGCTATAAATGCGACTGATAGCATCTTGCGACACTCCAACACGGTATGCCAGTTCTCTTATGTAAAACTCTTTGCAGCATATACCTGAAACTATAGAACCATAACCAACATCAAGGTGGCACAACATGCTCGACAGGACATCTGATGAATATGGTAGTTCTACAAAATCGCTGCCTACAACACTCTCTGATGAACGCAAATACGACACCCGTTGACCAATACAGAGCAAATTGGATTGCGGGAATTGTAAGAAATCAGTAGAGTCACAATTGATGTGGAGATCTGCAAAGCTGCAATTTTCTTCCCATAAATCACCTGAACCGGCAAAATTGATTTCTCTTGAATCCGATTCTAATGGAATTAGTAATGCATCAAAACTAGTGAATCCCTGTCCAGATGCTTTTAATATGACTGATAAGTCTCTCATAACTCTGAGTTTGTATTGAAGCAAATCGTGAGAGGAGCCTTTGTAGTTATCTAGCTCAGATTTTATCAGAGCCGATAATCCATCACAACTGAATAAATCCGAAAGGCAGCTGCGAACCAGTCTTCTCAACCTTACGTCATGGCGTAATCTCCAAAAGAGTATTAAACGTTCGACAATGAAACCACTAAAAGTATGATGACGTCGTAACAACTCCACTACGACCGATAGTGCGATATCCGGTGCATAGACAACAATCGTTGCCGATGTAAGAGGATTCAAAATGCAGGCCAGTGAGAGGAAACGCAGTTTTGACCAGCCTAAAGCAACCGAATCGGCACAATGACGGCTGATGGATAAAGCACATCCTCTGATATAGAGGCGGAAGGTCCTATCGTCGTAGAATCCATTTCCAAATATCTCCAGAATGGTCTCATGACTGTTATCGCAGCTTGTCGCCTCAGCGGAAGTGGGAGAAATGCAAGCGTCTAAACGCGAAATAACTTCATTGGTGTCTATTTCAATTCGTTCATCTGTAGAAGGTAAAACTACATTAGCTATGCGCGTGTAGTAGGTGCTCAAGCGACGAGATTCATCCATGGCATACTGTGGAAGATTCTACACGCATATTGGAATTAAAGGGTCAAAATAATATTTCCACTAACAAGCTATTGCATTGTCTACGGATATTTATTATCAAGGTATAAGAAAAACATTCGATGTCGTTAAGGGAGAGAACCGATTCCTCACGCGCCGCACAAGGTTAGGTAAGTTATAATTGAATATATTTTGCCACAGAACTCGACACATTGAGGAAATGTTCACCGCTATATAAGATTCCACACATCTAACGTCAATGTGTATTCACATAATGTCGACAAGATTTTGTTTTCACAAGTTTTTTCCGTAGCAGAGATATGTGCAAACAATAATGTTTTATGGTTCAACAGGTCACACTTTCCGCAGAATCAGCAACATATGGATAGATAGCTTCTAAAATTATAGGCAAAGTTCAGCTGGTTGATTGCTTCAGCGACAGGTGCTCGACATCTCAAGCAAGGAATTTCTCAAGGCCCTTAAGCCAGAAAATGTACTCACGCTGTTCCTTGTCAATGCTGCATGAATCGATAAAGTCGCAGAGTTCGCCGTCAATGCCTAAGCTACCAAGCCACTCGTCAAGTGTGGCCTGCAGACTGTCGTCCAAATCCTCAAAGTCGGGGCCGTTGTAAGTTGATACAGAATTCTTAGAAGCCTCATCAGTGAAGAAGCGAACGTTGCAGATCATGTAACGGAACTTGTCGTCGTTTTGAAGGGTGCTGCAGTAGAAGGTGATACCCTGGCCACTGGGTTTCTCAACCGTCACGGAGAAGTCCGTCATCTCGGCCTGTGTCTCACCATCACCTTCAGTCTCGAATGGTGATACTAATTGGAAGTCAACAGTTACCTTTTTACCTGAGAAGTGGTGAAAATATGTCTATTATGTGGGACCAAAAGGTAAATACATACAGTACATCGTAGATGATAAAACATGTTGCGTTTTACATAAAACATATGGAGAGAACACATCATGCTACTCAATAACAGCAGTGTGCTTTTAATGATAATTTGTCTCCTTGCATCCTAGACTTGCACTACGTAGACACAACGTACCATCCACTGTCTTCTCCAAAGTCATGTTGATGTCTCCATCCTTCTCAATAAACTTCCACTCTACAGACAGTAACTTAAGCATAATATTAACTAACCGTTCCTCTCCAAGAAGGTCTTGATGTTAGCAGGAGATTCGTAGTTGGAGTTCTCGTGCTGGATTTCACCTTGAACCAACTGGCGTAACTTCTCAGACTCCGCCGAAAAGGCACGAAAACCCTGGAAAAAGGTCGCTGTACGCATACAGGGCTGGAATCCAACAAAACTTCCAGAGCGGAGAGACGCGTAACGGCTGCTGCCGAAACGACGGACACTACGGAAAAGAGCGCCACGAATAGCCATTGTTGAATTCAAAAGAACAGGCTTCTATGTGTAAATAAACCGTAGTAGGATGCGTGAAGTAGAGTGACAGTAAAGAGTAAAAAAACGGATTAAGACGAACGTGACGGAAATGGGGGTCACACATCGTTACCATTCGTGATCAACAGAATATCTAAAGTATATCGTACAGGTGTATTACGAGTGTATCGATATAAGGTGTTACAATTAAGGCAACGAACAATTCCCTGCGGGACCTTTATAGCAATGGTATATGTTTTCATGTGTAGGTACTAGAAAGTAAATGATATAAAAGACATGGCCTTCTAGGCGTTCTATAATGCATAATAAAGGTTGAGATGCTCTCTATCTGGTTAAAAGAGTAAATTGTGACCTTTTTATTGACATCGCATTTCATTCTGCTGTCCGCGTTGTTACGGGGACGCTACTACGTTAAGGACGTAACAAGCGCTACACATCGCACGTGTGTGTTGTGTGAATGTATAAATCGCTTTAGGAATTGAATTAAATTAGTGCACGGAGTGGGGTTCGAACCCACGCGGTCTTACGACCAGAGGATCTTAAGTCCCCCTCCTTAACCACTCGGACATCCGTGCCCTTAATAAGGCCGCCATTTTTTAAATCATAATCCAGCGGGGTCTTTAAACACTATGACTCAGTAATCTTCTCCACGAGATAATACCTCCTTACATGTTGGACGTAGTAGAATGGTGTGTTCCATCTGTGAAGTATACGAACCGCGAACATCGCATAAAGGGGGATATGGATTCACTATACCCTTGTCTACCAGGTGTCTCAAAGCCAAAAGGTTCCTAGAACCAGTAACATCGTCCAACCAACGGCGACAAAAGGCCAGAGTTCCAAAATGCTAAAGAATAATATGAAACAAGATAGCCAGTGACTTACGGTATTGATGCTTTTGAGTACGTCACGAGCGCTCTTCAGTGTTAGAGGTACATAACCAACATCGTAATCTTTCATGTAATGTGAGCATTCCATTGATTCCACCACGACTCCCTTACCGGTAGAAGCAAATGTTTCTATTGCAAACAGGTCACCTTCCTCCATTATGTCAGTACAGCCACTGTTGCCCACAATGGGTACCGCCTTCCCAGAATGGATATGATATGAACCAATGCTGTGACCAGTCAAGTTGCGAATAGCTTTAACGGGATATGTTACACCATTTATCTCAACTTCGTGGCTCTCGATGGTCTCCTGAATCACCTCGCCGATTTCACAGAGACGTGCGTCAATACCAGCATGTTTGATACCTATGTTGGTGCCCTCTTGAGTTGCGCGAATTAGCTCATCATATTTTTCGTCGAAAGCTAAAGTGAAGGCGCAATCTATGATGTGTCCGTTCACTTGGGTACCAAAATCAATCTTGCATATATCATCAGCACGCAAAACAGTCTTGTCACCGTAATTTGGAGTGTAGTGGGCGGCGCAGTCATTCAACGAACAACCTGTAGGAAATGCCCAGCCGCATTTCAGGCCATCAGCTGCGATTAGTTCCTTAGACTTGGTTTCGATTGCATTCACTAAGTCGATCATAGTTATATCTGGTAGTTATTTTGCCGTCTCATAGAGTGAGCATACCTGGACGGATCACCGATTGGATATAGCGGCGTACTTGTCGATGAACCTCAGCTGCACGGCGCAAGTCTTGATATTTGTCTGCAGATAGCTTTTCCAGGTGACGCTTCTCGGCATCGTTCACTCGAGCGGCTCCAGCGCCGCTATAATCCCAAACTTCACCTGAACAATCATGAATGTTGGCCAAAATAAATAATACCTGTTGGAAATAGACGACCCTTAAACTGCTCGTGCACAGGTTTGTTCGGAGGAATGGCCGATGTCCACTTATTTATACGTCTAAGTGGCGCTCCAGGCTCAGTATCAAATAATAGTGGGTTTTTCGGAACTACAGACAAAGCTTCCAACTCCAAAAGGTCGTCTAAGGAGGTGTCGTCCTTCTTAGGCTGTTGCTTCTTCTTCCTCTTTTGAGTCTTAGAAGGAGACGGAGCTGCATCTCCCTGAGAATCTGGTGGCTGCATTTTTAATAATATCGTTTAAAATGTCAAATGAAATTTTGAAGTGTATAGATGTGTCCTCATGTTGGATGAGTGCGGCGTCGAATAGATGGGGAAGCAAATGAACCGATTCTGCATCCAGTTCACTTTATATATACACACATGGTAGCTTCAAAGATAGCTAACTGCCGGACAGCGGCTGTGTGGACGCAGACGCTGTCTCAAGGGAGGTATACGTCAACATGGCATCAACGCTGGATGCAGTTAGCAACGCTTAGTTGCGCCCACATGACACAAAATACTAGATGTCTGGGGGCAAATGGGCGTTATATGTGCACTGCTGGAGCATCTAATTCAAGAAACATGCGCCAAAATGCGGGAGCAACAGCCAATTATACGACAAGCTCAGCTTCTCAGGGAGCTGAACAGAATAACCGCGGTCGAAGGCCTTGGATTAGACTTGCAAGACCTGGTAGAGAAAAGTCAGTTGCCCTTTGGCTTATAGGTAAATGGTTCTGTAGTATATAACGAACTTTTATAGGATCAGCTGGTATCACTGCCGGCGTAATGGCAATGGGAGCATACGTTCGACTCAATGAAAGTGGTCTATCCATGATCGACTGGCAACTATTGGGTAAAAATCTTCCGAATGATGAGGAGGAGTGGATGCGTGAATTTAACAAATACAAGGTATGTAAAAACCTTGTTTTCGCTAAGCGTTATGCAGACCACGCCAGAGTATCAACAGGTACATTATAACATAGACTTGGAGGAGTATAAGAACATATATATAAATGAGTGGATTCACAGGATGATGGGTAGGATATCGGGGCTATGCTTCGGTGGAGGAGCACTGTTTTTGGCTATGAGGGGTTCCCTAGGGGCTGGAGGCTACATGCTCACAATAGGTTTGTAGTTAGTGGTTATAAACGAATAGTTTGCAGCTGTGTCAGCATTGGGATTCTCACAAGCGTTTGTGGGCAAGTGGATGGTTGAAAGCGGGTTCAAAGAACCAGAAACAGAAAATAAAACGCCAAGGTAACGCTGGTTGTATATTTAATAAATTACTGTACAGGGTATCACCGTATAGGCTTAGTATACATTTTACCAATGCTTTGGCTATATACACCCTTTGTTTGTGGAATGGTGTTCGGCTTCTAAAGAAGAGAACAAATTCTATTGTACAGCGTACGCCTGAGGTGCGCAGGGTACGGAACATGGGAGTCGCAACACTTGCGTCGTTGTTTTTAACTATTTTATACGGTACTATAGTAGCTGGAAACGACGCAGGACTCGCTTACAATACTTGGCCGAAAATGTTGGACTCATATATCCCGGACGACTACGCTAATGTCAACAGCTTGAAACACTTGTTCGAAAAGACAGGAGTTGTACAATTCAACCACAGGTGCCTTGGCTATGTTACCCTTTTGATGAGTCTTATGACTTACCGCAAGTCTAAGGCTCCTGGTGTACCAAAGGGAGTTAGAAAACTTGCGATGGGAACGTTACATGCATCACTACTCCAAGTGATCATTGGCATTGTGACAGTACTCAAACACGTGCCCTTACACGGGGCTATGGCACACCACGCCAATGCCATGGCGGTGTGGTCGATGCTGTTGATGCTGCTGGCGCGAATAAAGTGAAACGTACTTTTAACGCTACCCTCTGTCGTATATTTAATGACGCCATGTAAAATAGGTCACAAGTACGTGTACAACATTACTCTGTTATAATTTAGTCTATTATATCATATTGATGATGTTGTTGCGATGTAGCTTAACTTATTTTACGAAGGCTTAAAGAAGCTAGTGATGGAACGCGTACCAGTGACTGGTGCCATCTTGCGTTTCTTCTGCAACTTGTTCTTCGATGTTATCATCGGACCACTTGAAACATTCGATTGAATATGTCCAGATGATTTTGTATTGGTACAGTTGGTAGGTAGTAAAGCCCTTCTTGCCTCGTCATTCAGCATCGTGGAGATTATTGACCATGCAAACATACGTAACTTACCACTCTTAAATGTTACATGGTGTTTACGCACATGGTTGCTCGATGATGTTTCAGTTGTTTCACAATAGGCGCCCATCATCACATTCTCTTTTTGAAGTTTCTCCTCCACCAGCTGTACTTTGTATTCAAGCATAGCTCGGAATTTTTCTATATTGGGTTTGAAGAGCAGCTCTTTGGAACCATCTGATTTGATAGTTTCGCATAGATACTCAAGTCGATTTTGTACCTTGTCAATATTGTGATTCCACAATGCAAATGTGCCTGCCTCCAAGGCTGCGTACTCTTGCGAATCATCCCTGCCGGAACGATACAAATCATATATCCGTTGAGGAACAGACATGAACTTGTCGGGATTTAAAAACAAAAGCGATGTGAAAATGCAAATTGCATCAAACCGGAAAGTTGCCCAAAAACAATCCTCATTCAAAATCCTGTTGTTTAGAAAGAGGCTAACAGGCTTGATATTCGGTTGTATCCCTCGTAACCAAAATATATTGTTTTCGCATATAACATATAACCCAGCATCGAGAAGTTTTGAAGGGTTAGGTAACCTTACAACTTCTACTGACGGATTAGTTATTGATGAATCTAATAACATCAGATGCGGCGCAGTATCAGTTCTTTTTGTTGGTTCCTTTCTGGGTTCCTTTTTCATGGGAATAAAACTTGAAGCGCCCAAAAACATCTTTGCGATAGTTTGAAACTGTTACTTAAACAGTACCCATGAAAAGCAAAAGATGATGCCTTTTCAAGGCGGTTATACAATCTCTAAGAAACGGGAGAACATAATATGATATAAATCGATATGAAAGTAGATATATTATGATTCGTCTCTTTCGATTACGCAAGAAATAACTTAGCCTTCTTTAGTTCTATCAACGCCGCGGCAAATCCTAGACATGGCAAAGAAGGGATAGAATCAGTGTCACTGGTAGGATAATCATGATTTTCATCAGTGAACTGTACAATGTTTAATATGTGACTGTATTGTGTATAGAAAGGGGAATGAAACGGCCTTCTAAACCTGCCACCTGTATAGCTACAACGACCTATGGGTTATAACACACATAACAGCATCAAAGCCGTTAAGTATGCGGGTGTTCCAGAAGTATTATAACTATTTCATATGTGTTATATATCACTATTAAATGCGAACAAACAACATGTTAGTATGCTGAATGAGGTTACCATGGTACACAAGCATCCGTGGCCTTCCAGAGGTAATATTAAGGTATAAACACGTTTAGATATATTATAAGAACCTTCGAGTGGTTAAAATGGATTTTGTTTGGTTACGGTAGGTCTAGGAACAGAAATTTAGATTTTGGATGGCGCAAACCACGGTTAAGATGGTATTGTATAGAAACCGAAACCAATTTAATTAGGCTTTGACGTAAAACACACGCTAAACACTTGATGTATAAGTATAAAAATAAGCATCAATGATTCAACGATACCTGTGTTCGTTATACACATTGTTCACACACATCGCTAGACACCAGGGACATAGAGCGGTATGGCGACTAAAAACCGATGCCGAAGGCAATTTGTATTATCCATTTATGTGAAAAGGTGGTTTGTCGTTCTTTGAAGGTGTTATTCGACTCAATGTGGAGATGTGGTGGAGATGTGCAAGCCCCCAAGGTTGAGAAAAACGTGTACATAGCTGTTGTCAGTTTACATAATAGATTGCACATTTATAGTTTTAGTCTACTAATCGTGTGGTACGTAGGAAATTGACTGTCCTAATAGGTTTTTCCTATGCCTAGACCTCCCTCTCAAAATAGGTGGATTCATGGGCTGTGGAACGAAACAAAATCGTCACGCAAGGATAATCGGTGTTTGTAGAGGCTATATTTTCATATCAGGTGGTCTGTGGTGAGATGTGCGTCTTTTAAAGACTCACACATCGATCATAATTAGACGAGGAGTAGCATTTTACGTAGGCAAAAATGACAGAGATGGAGCCATCTGCTCCATACGAGGCGGAGTCAAATTACTCTGGTGGAGCTTTAGACGTCGATGACATACTTGGGGCATGCGATGTCACCTTTACTGCCCCAAAGACCAACGAAAAAATTATGGACCCAGACAAGGAACTTTTTAAGGACTCATCAAAACACGATAATACGGAAAGGTGGCGTACAGATATGCAAGCGACTGTAGAAAAGAAGAAGCAACAGGAAGCGGAAGCGATGCAAGCTGCTGTAGAAAAGGGCAAACAAGAGCTAGATGCCTGGAATAAAGCTAGGAAGGAAAAGATTGAGGCTAAGAAAAGTGATGAGAAAGACGATAACAAATTAGCAGGAAATGAACGTGCAGGAGAAGCATTTTCGTGGAAGAAGACCGCTGATTTGCTCATAAAGATTGGTTTAACCCCTAATGACCAGAATGGTAAATCATCGCAGAAAATGGCAGATCTTATATTTGCGAGGGCCAACCAATAATGGGATCATTTTTCAAGCTTTGTCCTGCGAAGGTTCAAGGCAATAGAAAATGGCCGCAATGTTTTTGTCACCAAAGTACACTTAGACTTTTTATCGTCTTAATGTTAGACTGTTGACTTAAGATATATTATATATTGGTAATAATGCTGTGTTATATAGTTCTTGGTTTGTGAAAAGATTGTGCATGAGTGAAATGTTTATCAAATTGAACATATCATTTATGGCTATTGCTATTGTGTACAAGAACATATCGTCAAGGTTTGTTCGGCCTTAAAATGTCATTTACTGTTGATGTTCGTTATATTGATTTTAGATTTCAACCGAGCGAATGTGTCAATGATTCATAAAGCATACATCTATACAACTTATTGGATATTCAGATGTCATCTATGTCATCGGTGATATTATGTCACAATAGCCAGATTTGTGGTATACGTATTGGATGACTTGACATCTACTCTCTATGAAGAATATCATCGATAAGAATACTTCAGAAATGCATATGATGGGTAGTGGTTGTAACAATATAATACCAAAGGTACGGGGGATAAGCAATCATTAACCATGTAGTGTTGATTCTATATTTCACTTTCCATATGCTTTCCCGCCCTAATGACATCTAGTAATCTATTATTTCGATTCGTGTGCACTTCAATAGTGTAAGAGGTCTAATCACGAAATTCAGATAAAATGGGCGACATATGAGGTAGGAAATTTGCCACTGTTAGCTATGAACAACCGTAAGCACTTCTGATATATGTTTAATTGATAATTCTCACAATCCATGATGTCAGAGTCTTTCTCAAATAAGAAGGGTGTTATGTAGATATAATGCTGAATTAGGTATTGGAATTCCCCATTCGAGTATCTCTACTATTTTGAGTGACAGTTTTGTTATCCATGTACTTTTAAAGTATTGTGGGATTATAGTGCTGTGGTTTTTGGAATAGACTTGTCATGCTCGACATGTTATCCTACTATCCGCTTTAGTTGGGGATCGATCAGATACCTAGGTTAAAGGCGAAATTCATTACCAGCTTATGATATCCATTTTGCGGATGTGAAGCGTAACCAGTGTCACAATTTTCTTACTTATCGGTTTGTATGACCTCTGCTATTCACTACATGTCTATCCTCTCGAACCCTTGTTATCGTGTTTTTAAAATCTGGATTTTAAATCATACGTACCTCTTATCCACGAAGCCGGGGATGTGATGGATGTTAAATTATTATATCAAATGTTGAACAGAATGTGGCATTGTCTACATGGGGTAGTATGAATATTGATGGGGAGTTTAATTTTCTGAAATCTACGGACCCCATAATTCGCAGCATCGCAACATATATTCAAACTAAGGTGTTTACAATTCAACAACTGGAGATATAGATATACCGTCCGTTTGGGTTTGCCCAACATGGAACAGCAACAGTATACCTGAAAAGGTAAGAAGCTTTTACTATAAAAGAACTCTCCGTTGATTCAGATAAATCGATTTTGTTTCCCTGGTGTTTGTAATAACTTTTTAAATGTATAACGGCACCATATATATATATATTCATGCTTTATTTACTCAAATTCTTAGATCTGCAATTATATTAAATGAAAAGTAAAACTATGATCTAATTAATTGTCTACATAATTTATTTTATATATGCTATGACAATTAGAGTTATAATTACAATGGATAATCAAGCAATCACAAAACAAATGTATTTAGATTTCGACAAAATCAGATATCTACTAATAACTGTCCTTTCGTTCGATAACATAAGAAAAAAACACCCCATCCCCTATTTATACCATTATATCACACTGTAGAATCTTATACATAACATTTCAATCTACTGGAGATTTAGATATTATATTTTGCCCATTTTAAACACTTACCTTCATTCGCAGTATGGTAGTTGTGAACACAACGAAAACTGGGTTTTAACATAAAATTACAAATGAACTACAATACAAGGAAAATCAACAGTTTTATATACAAACTAATAGGTTGTACTCTATATGTGAAATTTGAGACATTAGTTCTGATCAGGTGATTCATTTACTAGAAGCCATGATAAATGTGATGTCATTATACATCAATGATAAATCCGATGTCAAATGATATGGGTACACGGAAAATTCCGGACATTTACATCTGATCTCTCTACAAGGAAGAATTCATATGGACATGTAAGGTCTTCTACGAACCATATATCATATTGACATACCCAACACAATAGTTTTGGCCGCATCCACCATTACAACAATAGCATCCTAACCGAACGTGAACCCACTCTGTATCTTCAGCTTATTCCTACTTCAAAAGTTAGCTGGTAATTACCGCCTGATAATGCGCTTAATGGGCACTTCCACCGACCCCATAGGCATGCAGGCAATTAAAAAAACATGATATTGTGTTACACTCTGTACCTACTAAATCTATAAACAAACAAAGTTAGATTTGAATCTAAATGATGTTAGAACATAACAATTCGTGTTATATAAGGGAATCCCTAACATGATACCATCTGGTGCCCATGTACCACGAACCAACCACCATACTTTATACTTAGAATGCAAACATACAAAACACAAATCCAGGTAATAAAAACACAATTCTCATACAACAGACGATTTCATTACACTTATTTATGGGTTCATTTCACAGTAGGCCTTTAGGCTTATTAGACCTTGATTAGCCCAACCATCATGTTCTTCCTGACCAGACACAACATTCTGTGCACCCAAATCATTGGCATCCAACCTTTTCATGTGCTGTTTGATTGTTAGGAGTAAACAAATTGTTATTTACCTGGACGTACGCAAGTACCAATTCCTTTTGTTCCTCGTAGCTCATATCCGCTATTGATCTCCGCTCTCGTTTGCGTGTTTCATTGCTAAAGGCATCCTGGGGTTCAGGGTTGTTAACTGCACATTATTGGTCATATACGAACAGTTTATATGCTTACACATAATCATGGGAGTTGGCTGCGTAGTTTTCCGAACAGCCCCACCACGTGCCGAAGGCTCATTATTCGCTCTCAGCACTGGACAAGACTTTACGAATATAGGATTACGAGTGGGCGCTTTCATCGTAAGAAGTTGTTCCTCTAACTTGGCCTTGCGTGTTTCGAGTGCCCTCAACTGATCTATCTTACTGATGTCATTTTTAACTAGCTCAGTAAGAAGTTCTATTTCATGCGACGTTCGCTGTATTGCAGCAATAAGTTGGCTGCGCCCACCTTGGAATTCCCCATCTTCCATCGATTCCTTGAAGAGTTTGCGTTCTAAAATTAAACGTACATCGTCGTCAGTAAAAGTGAACTACGACAACATGATCAACATAAAAAGCAAATCTTACGTTACGCAGATTAATTGCAGCACGATTGAGATCTCGAATTATCAATTCTCCACCGAATTTTATTTCTTCCTGTGCGATTTGGGCGTTGCATATTTGATTTAATCCCACTTTGCATAGGGCATCAGACCGACGATCTGTCATTACACGTCCCAACAAAGTGAATGTCGTTTTACCCAGGAATTCCTGGATCTCATGATCACAACTAGTTTCCACACTGTTACCATACACAGCGTATTCCTTGGTTTTAACGAGACGTTCAATTTTGAATATTGCATGGGAGTTCACAAGGTGAGGGTATTGTGAGCTGATTGAGCCCGGTGCCGCATCAGCATTTACCAATATGCGTACCACACTACCGATAATGTATTTTGAGCAATTAGGATGCTCTAATATGTGTAGGGCCCTAGTTTTGGATATACGGGCTCTGTTTACTAATACCGCTGGAGCCTGTGCCACGTTCTCAATATCTTCGTCAAAAAGTGTTCCACCCGTATTAATGTTCCCTCCATCAACTATATCATCACTGCCTATGTCATCATCATTCAACATGTCAAATGGGTCTTCATCTATTACATCTTCTCCTACTTGATATGAGTCTCTTGAACGTTTGGCTCCTGACTCTCTGTTGAGCAAGTTCTCACGTTGTCGCTTCCTTAACTTCTCCGCGTGCCTTTCAGCAAGCAACATTTCTCTTTGGAAGTCGGTCATGTTTTTCTCGCCGTCAGAGCTCGATGCATCTTCACGGAAGATATCGCCTCCTTCGGCACTCCTCCCCAATTTCAATACCATTTTACCAACTATATACAGATTAAATACAACAGCGAATCATAAAAAATATCCTTGGCATAACTCTGCAATGCATTTACAACTAGAATCTTGGTTAGACTATACCAACAACTGATACTACGTAGATAAGACAATGCGGGGTTTCCTATGTTCTGGCATCAACCATGGATTTACACACACCACCATTTAATATTTTACACGAGACTACGAAACTGTGTACCACGAGCACAAACTCGTTGTATCGTGCTCTCTGTTCGGTTGCCGAAGTGAGGAAATCATAGGACAAATATAATCATTTGAGCAGAAGAACAAGATATAACACAATAACAATATAGGAATATTATTCCTCAGTTGGTGTGTGTATCACCGCAGACTCAGGGACTGTTTTAAGCCCCCTTTCCGGTATCAGGATCACGCGAATCCCCTTCAGTCTAAGTATCTCGCACAGCAGCCACATTCGACTCTTAATATGTACCCATTCACCATCATCTGCAGATAATAAAGCATCTTAGTATCAAAACTTACAGTAGCAATCCTGAGAACGTAGTATTTGCACTGCGGTACAAAGGTTTGGATAGAAAAAGTCAACAACAATGTTGTCTATTTTATAATGCTCCTCGAAATGTTCTCCTTTAGAATACGTTGTTAGCAATTCTGCCAATAACTGATGGTTCTTCCCTGTTGTTGAACGGGGGAGCTTTACACTCCGTAAAAGCACATCAAAATCATCTGCCATCACGGGACTGTGTTTTATCATCCCTCCGAAGCCATCAGCAACTTCAGTTGACACCGGCCTCATCAGATCTAGATATGCTGCATGGAATTCTGGACGCTTATACTGCTGGTACTCCAACACTTCCACAAGCGCTGGTGTACATTTACGTAGGCAAAATTCGAACAATGGCTGAGACAACTTTGATGCATAATCTCCGTGATTAGTAAACTCTATAAACCGTAAAATGATAGCGGCACATTCTGGATCATCTAATCGTTCGGGGCAATTGTATACGCGGTCCAGTATGACATCTGCCAATTCTGAACATATCACACGACTATCAGTCAAAGATCTGAGGACTTCACTCAGATCATGGAAGCTGACATTGCTATTATACTTGATCTTTCTCAGAATTGATGTTTGAAGCAGACTAAATATAGGTGCCATACGACTTAGTTCCAGTTCCATCTTTGTGAGACACTCCAGCAATTTGATAAGACCACTCAGCGGTATTGTTTCCACTGTAGATTCACTCTTATCGATATAGAGCACATCCATATCCTTCTTATGACTACCGTGTTTCAATGGCTTTGTTACACTCGCCATATTCCCGAGTCCCGTAGTCTCCGAGATGTCGACACTTTCCTTATCACTATGTGATAACAAAAGGTTGCCTCCAACGTTCTTCACTATTAGATCAATATTAGTCAAAGGACTAGCAGACATATTACTTCCACCATCGATTTGCGATTTCATATGCGGGAATAGAAGTACAAAACCAGTCTCCAATATATTGAGATTAGTGCGCTGCAATTGCAGCGCTATATAGAGATGGAGACATTCTATAATGGCCATACAATCCGATTTATTCTTCTGTAGAACATCATGAACGAGCGGTACCAAGTACTTCCGGTGCCTACGCGCCACAATTTGTGCCAGGCTCTTGAAGCCATGCAGCAACTCCGGGCCACTACACGCAGCAAGTTTCGTATGCGCCACTTTAGACAACAAACGTGAAACGTCTACAGATGAACTCGTAATGTAAACAGTGTTACAACATGATAGAAGTTTCAAGAAAGTACGGGCATTTATGGACTCAATCATAACGTTGTCGATGGTTTTAAGCAGTATCTTCCGTATGACACTGCTCTGCTTGAACATAAGAGATATAGCCAGACAATGTGTTATCATGTCATCAAACGGCATATATTCTATCTCATTTTCAAACTCCCTCCTAAGCATGGCGTTGAGCATTTGACACTCTTCACTGTATATGTTTGTGGTGATGTTTGGAGTGCTAAGAAGGTACACATGCTTCAGAAATGGCAACAGCAATAGCAAAGTACTCTTTTCTTCGAAACTCATCAAGTCATACTTGTAAAGTAGGGCTTCCATTGTTTTAGTATACAATCCATCATCCACGTAAGTGCACCTATACATAAACTGCAAAACATTCAACAACGCAGATGGTTCCAACACGAATAGCCGGTGTTTCACCTCATGCATATATGCCGAAGTTATATCCAGCAAATATTCATCATCTGGATATCTCTGACGCAAAAGATTAAGCACAGACAACATAACACCAACACCGTTAATATCTATAGAAGTGGCTACGACATCAAATACCAGCTGTCTTCCCACTTCGTAGATTTCTTGTGAATCTAAAATATTATCCGTGTTGTGTACAAGTAACAGGAGATTGTTTAAGTGACCTATGCACGAGTGTAATGTTCCAGGTATTGATCGTAGAGCATCAATAAGTCTGAAAAGCGAGTCGTATATAGCAGGCGCCTCTATAACCATCACGAATTGAATAGCCATTTCCAAGGTCTCCTTAGGGAGATTATTGCGATAGGTCACACACAAGGCAACGACATACCTCACGAATGCATTATCCATCAAGTACGTATGTTTGAATTCCGGCGTGCAATTTCGTATGAGAGGGAGCATCTGATCAAGAATACTCAAGTTCCTCACAATATATTGCTGTATTTCCTGCGATGAAGCATGTTTTGACAGTTTCTTAAGATTACCCAGTGTGTCTAGTTTAGTAGAAACGGCTAGGTTAGATTCAGTATTCACACAATGCTTTACCTCCTTCGCATCTTCCATCCATTTTAGATTCTCCTGCAAACGTTGCAAAGGTCGTGCCAAGCTAGGTCTCACGTAAGTGTGTCCAACACCATTTTGTTGTCCATGTGCGTGCACATGCCTTGATGTCAGCCATAGCCAGAGGCGTTGCGAGTGAAATACAACATTCCACTTGCGCAACGTAGAACTGCCCATTTTCCTCAACTGAGACATAAACTCGATAACAAAAATACGCCTCTTAGGCGGTCATTATATTAAACAGCATAATTTGACAGAACTCCTTATGAAGTGTTTACGACCACTTCCCTACACTCTACAGATATTTTACAGCCATTAGTAAACAGATTAAACCTCCCAACAATCACCGATAGATGTGATTAACCGGCTGTATGCTTCCTTTCAGCATAGTACAATGTAGGTCTGTCAAACGATCATCCGTAACACCTCTTTTCAGTGCCTCTCGTATTTGAAACATATCCAATGGGCCATCAACTGCTGCTCAATAGCTTGTATAGCCATCGGGTTAGATAACGAATGTACAAACGAGTCATCTAGTAGTAATTCGAGAACGCGAATGCAGTAAGGGTACTTAACGTACTTTATGTACTCCGGCTGCCGGAAGTACTGCAAGTATACGATATACGCCCTGAAACGTTGGTCTTCGAAGTAACCAGCTTTAGAAAGAAAGTGGAGATAATGCGGATTCGCTAGACACTGTACAAACTCAAGCTCCGCCTCAAATCTAATTTGGTCATTGTTTTCGGCTGCGAGAAGTGTGTAACTCTCGAAGCGTTACCTACCATCTATCATAGCCGAAGTCTTGGCATTCTCGGTAGCCGCCGAGACGGCAGTCGATTGGTCCATAGATATGCTGCAGCCTATGAAAATTGGGGATGCCATAGGGACTACTCAGCACATCCAGGTGGGGAAAATTATACGGTGGATTCCACTTTAAAATTAAATCAAACTGGACAACATAATATCAAGCCAACACCTACACGTTGTTTGCGCCATATTTTGCGTAACTGTGCAGGTCTGCTCCACTTAGTAGCTCTGCAAGGCGACCGGATATGGCTCAGGTACGATACACTTCCCAGTGCATTGCCAACATCCTAAAAATCTATTATACACATATTTTCAGATGATTGAGGTGATTCTAAACGACCGTCTGGGTCGTAAGATCAGGGTTAAGTGCAACAGCGATGATACAATCCTGGACCTTAAGAAGTTGGTAGCGGCACAGACCGGTATGTTTTAACCAACAATATACAATATTAATTAGGTACGCGCTACGACAAGATTCGTATTCAGAAGTGGTATACCATATACAAGGACCACATCACCTTGGAGGACTATGAGATCAAGGACGGTATGGGTCTCGAATTATTTTACAACTGATATTACTCCAACAGTTGTCTGGCACATAATTGTAACTTCGGCGCGCGCCGTTTCCTGGCAGCGTTGTTAATCCGACAACACAGAAAATTCCTAGCGGCGAAAGGTTCCAAATTTTGCTGCTAATGTCAATACATATTAATATAACACTACAACTACCGAATGTGTTTTTTGTTTTCATATATTTTGTCGTTTTGAAATATACGGACGCCGTGGTACTGGGTTTATGGAGTCGTCGTAACACATGACTTGAAATTGGGGAAATCGCAACACATCTCCTTTTCAAATATTTCTCTAATACTGCACTGTCAAAAGGGTTATCTACCGTCAGATATAGGCTGGTTAACCCTGCGCAAGGTACCATTGTCCCGTATCTGTAGACACACCTCTATCGGTTTACGTGTTCCGCATCACTGTGTGTTATACAGTCACATGAAGTTTCAGCGCGCGAAAGCGTAGCTGTGTTTACGACGATGGCAGCACAGGTATACCATGCCAAAGGACTGGTGTACTATCGGTGAAGCCACGTAACACACAGTTGCGTCGCATTATCAAGCCATTATCGCAATCGCAAGATGTTTAGAAATCTGCCAAGATGCACACAGAAGATCTTAGCGTTGGTAGGCACCCTGTTCGTCATCACCCTTCCCGTAGTATTGTTCTTGAGCTGCCAGTTGGAATACGTATATGTACAACTAAGCTACGGACCGCCGGCGGTAATATTATGTGTGTATGCCTTGCTAATAGTGGAATTTATCATTGTCAGTACTAGCAATCCCGGATTTTTGGAGAAGAAGCAATTCCCTGGACATGCATTCAACCACCTTACCGGATCGTATCGGCGTGTGGCTCCAC
This sequence comes from Babesia ovis, assembly GCA_023705535.2. Classification (NCBI taxonomy): domain Eukaryota; phylum Apicomplexa; class Aconoidasida; order Piroplasmida; family Babesiidae; genus Babesia; species Babesia ovis. The sequence goes on from BLIY01000003.1 coordinate 285,324, forward strand.
AGAGATTCCTCGAACTTCACATCAATGGGCAAGTCATTAGATCAAAGTATTGTGTGACGTGCCACATTTATAGGCCCCCGAGGACAGTACACTGCTCTACGTGTGGAGGTTGCGTACTACGATATGACCACCACTGCCCATATGTTGGAAATTGCATCGGGTATAACAACTACAGGAAGTTTTCGATCTTCGTCGTGACCTGTTGTCTGTACTACCTTTTGATCTTTCTTACTAGCGTTTATCACTTTGTTGGATTTTTCCCGGGGCTATGGTTATCCTTCGAAAGGGCTCCTGCTGCTTCCACGTTGACCGTGGTTTCAATTGCGATGTCGATGCTCATTCTATGGCTTGTATGTGGTCTTTGCTGTTTCCACATAGCGATTATTATCAAAGGACAGAGTACTTACGATCGCATTAAGGGCACTTATGGAGACTTCAACCCGTTCTACCGTGGATGTAGACAGAGCGTTCATGATATACTCTGCAAGCCAAAACGCGTGCCCATGTTTGTAAAACCATTGAAGTCGACAGTAAATGGGAATATGTTATACCAGCCGGGGGCGATGTTCGCCTCTGTGGAACAGCAGGAAGAGATGCAGCGTCAAAACGATGACTTCAATTCCGATAGTTTGAACGAACTGAATATACACGAGAAAAACACACTGAAATATATAAAGACGTTCGGTCAATCGGAAAATTCCGCGTCATCCTACCCATCTTCGAATTCACATTTTGATAGCTTCTAACGCCCGATTAGAAACAAAGGTTAAATCAAAGGCTTGCATAGTATCTATACAATGGCGAATGTATAGGTTTTAACGATATTACTTTAGATTCTAGGTCTATTCCATTTGGTGGTCAATGTAGTCGATTGAGCTGTTTGCATAGTTTAGGAGTATATCCTACTACCTAAATCCGTTAAACTCATTCTCGCAATAACCTCACTATGAAATCATATGTAGATGCACCCTGTGTTCGATTACATTGCTACACGTAGACGCGTTTTTAGTGGAAGTAAGGAACAGCGCTGTATTTCCACTTGTATAGATTTAAACGCTCTTAGGTGCAACCTCTTTTGCCTTAGCTGCTTGTGCTTCATCGCGCATTTCTTGCAAGTCTGGTCGTACCTGTACCCTGTGAAGCAACGGTAGCTCCATCTGTAGAAGTATATTTTGACGGGCAAGTCTTTCATTAGTGTTCCCTTGCGCATCAATGTGGTAGGTCATTTCGTTTTTGTTGCTATCATTCATCTTGAATGCTGGTGGCAGCAGTGGGAAGTGTTTATGGGCGAACGGTGGCCTGGATGCAACAATCTTCTGATATGCCTCGTCAGACTTCAGAGAATATGTATCACGTGTTGCACTAGTGAGGAAATAGTCCAGATCAATCACAGAATCGCCTTTCACTGATGTAAGTCCCTGCTGTGTTGGCTTAGACATACTATTGTATACCACATCAGATTCACTGGTGTTGGTTGCCTCCGCATTTTCACTGTTGTTGTTAATCTCAGACAGGTGAGAAGATGCGTTTACCATACATTCGAAGTATAGCGCACTTGGCTGGGACAAAACGGCAGGTTGGATCAGCGAAGTATGAGATAGAGCAACCACTTGTTTCGGGAGCTGCTTGGCCTCAGACACTACCTTCTCTTTGAAGATCATATTGTACAAGTTTTGGTTTGTAGATTCCAGGGCACTGACCATGTCTACGAAGTTGCTACTATCACATCCTCTCATGCGACTAAGCATTGCGGCCTTTCGTCCGATACGTCTGATCTCTTGTGATACAAAGTTGGCAAGCAATTCCAGCGAATAGCAATCCATGCGTTTGATTCCAAGCGAATATGCGATCCAAGCGACGCACTTTTGGAGCCATTCTTCATAGTACTCGCCTCGATCTGTTTCAAGCGGTTCCTGGTACACGATGTTGGAGCTGCGTGCTGATCTATGCGATTGAGCGAGCGATATGATCACACTATCTTTGTTCACTTTGAAGGCGCTATCCGCTCCTCCTTCTGGAAAAGGCGCCTCGCCTTCTGTGTCCATTGTTCCCGACGGTCGGTGTGAACCAGAATAGAGCAGCAAGTTTAAAGCCTTGCTACCTAAGCAGGGCCAAAAATGGCTTCCAAAGACCAGGGGTTTCTACTTAGTGTTACAATATGATATTCCTACGGTTAGCGTCCGTTTACTTCTTACCATGTAACCCACGACACGGAAGTGATACAAATAACGACGACTAACTCCACCTTCGAGATCTATTCCTTTATTTTTTGTTACAATTTAAAACAACAATCTTGACACGTCGAAATTAATTTACTGATCTTCTCATGCTATGTTATAACCGTGTTCACGTCGCCATATTGGCTGCCAGACATTACGGTCACGGGAACCATCGCCGAACGTCCGGATTCTCATAGATAACATGTCAAAGTAAGCGAAAAGCAGGGTATGTGTATGGTCATTGATTCACGGCGAGCTTACTACATAGCTTCGGTACAGTGTGTTCCGTGCCGCTGCTATCCACGGCGCGGTATCTTGTGTATTTGTCAACTTGTAAATACTCCCTTGGACCAAAATGGATCACGAATCTGGTGGATTTGACTACTATGACATATTAAATGTCTCTAGGGATAGTTCACTTGAAGAAATAAAGGCGAGCTATCATAAGTTGATTCGACAATGGCATCCAGACAAAAATTTTATGCCATCTTCCGAACATTCGGAGGACCATTCAGCACTGCATCGTATCGCAGATTCCATTGATGTTCCGCAGGAATTACAACGTGATACTGCTTTCAATAAGATCCATCTGGCATACACTGTCTTGTCCGACCCTGCCCAGCGCCGTGTCTACGACAAATATGGAAGTGAAGGAATTGCGTTAAAGAAATTGTTACGCCAACAGATTGAAAGGGAGAACGTGGAACATCGTGCTATACCCGAATCAATCGATGAAGAAGATAATATACACGAACATGCGAAACTGCGGAAAACATTTGATGAGGTCGAGATAGAACGACGCATTAATGTCATTTTACAGAAACGTCGTTGGGACAAATACCGTGAGTCACCTGTACATGTAGTTAGCCATTTCACCCTCTCTGGAGTAACCCACTTCTTTGACAATGAGGTCGCCACTTTTATGCGTCATCGTTTCTTTGATATTTATAAAACCGCCGTTCTGAACTCTATAGAAGTGCATCTTACAAGACATACACGAATGGGTTACACGTACAAGACTTCTGTAGCCCGCGGTAAATTTGGCAAATGCAGCTCCAGCGTTTACTTGTCCTCCGATTTGAGTGACACTGTAGAGTCAACGGTTAATATTGACTGGGGTGATTACATGACCTACCGCTATGGTTGGTCGTCTATAAAGAAGCGGTTTTCGGATCATCTATGGATCAGCGGTATTTTTGGCATGGACCGTTATCTAACACCCATGATGCGCTGCGTGGTGCACAAGAGTTGGGGTGACCGTCACGCTGTTGAAATTACAGCTCTGCCGGACTACATTTTGACATATGGATACAACAATGTCATCGGTAACGACCTGAAGCTAAACCTACAGGCTGCTATTTCGCAGGATGACGTAGGAACATTGATGCGTGTAAAAGCACTGTCTAATACAGGAGCTGTAATCGGCACTAGATGCAGATTTTCTATGATAGGCGGGGTGTATATTGAGGGGTATATTCGTCAGAAATTCTATAGCGACTTGCTTGCGAAAGTTAAGTTTGAGTGCCGGTTGCGTTACAACCACAACGCAATCTTCTTCATATTGAAGTTGGTTCTGAACAACACTAGGCTCGACTTGCCTATAGAACTCTACAGAGGCACGACAGATCGCTGTATATTCTTGGGAACAACAGCTGCATGTGCTCTCATGTTACTACCAGCTATTTCGGAGATGGTAATGAACTTCTTTTCGACCGAAGAACGGGACGACAAATACGTCCCCGAGCGTCGATCCCTACGCAGCAGCTTTTACTCTCAGTTCCCTCTATTTGCATACTTGGACTTCAAGAACGATCTAGGAAAACGGCATGAAAAATACGTGTCCGATCACAACAAGGGTGGTGCTCTGTTGAACCTTTCCTCACAGTGGTCAGAGGAAGCTCTTGAGGCCATAGTCACACGTGAAATAAACTTTGCACGACAAGAAGGCGCTGCGCTCTTCAACGCTGCTAAAGCATGTTATCGCCGTGAGATCGAATCCGATGGTCTGTGCATACTTTTTGCGGTATATGGGCATCCAGAAACTGTTAACACACTTGCTGGATTTGTGACTATGGATATTTTTGATAACATTGGCGTTACCTCTGAGAATACTGATAATATATCCCCCAAATCATTGTCCAGCGGCCGCCGTTTCACTTACGGTGATGTTACTGTGGAGGCCCTTCTCAAGCAAAACAACCAAGTCCGTATGCAGCGCCTATTTGACCGATACGTCTTAGATGTGACCAACGTGCTTATGTCACGTGTAAATGATTCACAACTCTCACTTTCCGTAAGCGGCAAAGGTCAGCTGATTGGTTTCGCCGACCCCTGCGCCAATTTGTCGAACGTTGAGCCCAATCTATTCATTTGGTAAGTTTTAATCAATATAACCTCTCACGCACATACAGCTATCGTTACAAGAAGAAGACTTATGCAATAAGTTTCAATGATGCAGACCCAGTGCTGCTCCCTGGGGGCTGCGAAATACAGACGCAGCAGTAGTCCGCATTATTTATGTGTCATGGAATTTCTTCTATGGACTCAATTTTCTGTGCCCTTTATACGCATGTGGCTGCATTTTCGCAAATGCTAATGAGTTGATCTATCCCCTTTATCATGTTTGAGGGTCCTGGCAGCACTGAATATGGCGAATGTTTGACGCTTTCCACGTGTGTGAAGTCTACCCACTTGACTTTGCACAAATGAGGGTTGTCTTGGTCATACGTTATGAGTAATGACGTTGCAGAGAATGACAACATATCCTGCAGCGCCACCCAATTACGTACACCCTTGAGGGTAGCAAGCATACATTTACGTACATCAGCTATGTTTACCAATGCATTGTGTAAAATGGAGAGTGTGTCATCCCTTTTGAGCATCTTGGCATGTGACGCCGATATCTCCAATGATCCGTCCTCTGAGTCGATGCTTATGGAGCATATTCTGAAACCTAGTTCATCTTCCGTAGTTTGAGATGCTACTATTTGTTGCCTCCACGATTTAAGTAGAGAGTGCAATTCAGCAGGATCCATGCGTGTAAAAGGTTCTCCGAGACCCAAGTCTTCAGCAGTGATGTTGTAAAGACGCTTGGTACCGCTGTTTTCCAACTTATGTGCCATTTTGAGGTTCTGCCATAGCTTCACACACGCAATACGTTCTTCTGTATCAAGTCCACTGTTTTTGGTATTATCCAAAGCATTGTGTATCCCAAGTTTTATGTCGATAATGGCGGGACGCTGGTAACCGTGCAGAAGGTTTTCGAGCTTGATTGCATTAAACATGACATTTGAGAAATCTGTGGTTTCACCTAGGTCATAGTAGTTAACATCTGTTTCCATATATACGCCATTAATGAATACTTACCATTGGGGCTACTTTCTGCGTCTATATTCTCCGATGTTACGTGATCTCCCTGGATGACATTAACTACCCCGTCGAAATTCGGTAGAACATTGAGCTTTGCTAATCCATCTGGTTGCCTGATAGTTTCCCTAAGACGCTCATAGCTCTTAGAACCCCCTGAAACTGCACGGCTGTTTACCAGGCAGTAGAAGGCTGCTTCGGATGTATTATAATCTGGGATAACCTTGTAGACAAATCTATGTTCCAAGTCAGTCAGCATCAGCGAGGTACCACTCAGCTTCTTCTGACGGCGATTGAAAGGCTCTAGTTCATGACGCTTTGGGGTCTGCGATTGCTTCGCCATCCTTTCCAGATGTGCACATGGTTATGATGTGCCTTTTCGACCAAAAAGACCTATAGCTATAAACAGGAACACTTGGCACAGACACCGTTATTCAAATCCCAGATGTATAACTGCGTGTGTTCACCAAAGGTTAGTACACCACGGGCATATGCTCTATACCTACGCTCGCGCCTGTGCCACCTAGTCTGTGGGAAAAAAGAAGATTAGCTATTCTGGAAGGCAACATTCCAATATGGATCAGCAAGAATGTATGAGACGTGCGGTATGGAATTAGCCCATGTGATCATATAATACTTATTCAGGCAGAATACGCTGTGGACAGTTATGTAAAGGATGGCATGGTAGTTGGCCTTGGTACCGGCAGAACAGCTAGCCATGCGGTGCGCCACCTCGCTAAACTACTCTCAAGTGGCCAGTTACGCAATATAGTAGGCGTAGCAACAAGCACGGCGACGCAAAGCTTAGTGAGTGTTACACAACATCACCCCTAGCTGAACACAGATGTGTGAGCTCGGGATTCCATCGCGAGATGCAGACGATTCGGTGAGAATAGACGTTGCGATAGACGGAGCGGATGCTTTCGACGGTGATTTGAACCTTATCAAGGGTGGAGGCGGAGCTCTCTTTCGTGAGAAGCTGGTGGAACAGGGCGCTCAGAAGTTGATTATCGTACGCATCTATACCATGGAATCATGTTTTACAGGTAGTTGACTCAAGCAAGAGGGCATCAAATCACCTACTAGAGGCGTTTCACGTACCCGTAGAGATTGTCATGTTTGGTCACGCTGCCACAATGCGTCGCGTCCTGGAGCGAGTTGGAAACCACGTCCGCAGTTGGACGAAGCGTGTAAATACAGACGGTTCGGTTTACGTGACAGACAACTCAAACGTCATTATGGATATTGAGTTCCTTCCGACTGACCTCGCGCGTCTCGACATGGAGTTACGTTCGGTAATTTCTGATTGAACGCGCGTTTTACAATTCGCCTCAGATACACGGAGTCGTTTGCACTGGTCTTTTCCTTGGAATGGTCTCTACTGTGGTGGTAGCCCACCCTGATGGGAAGCTTCAGGTCATGCCAAACTAGCCTTCCACATATCGCCTCACCTATGTTTCCTTATACGACAGTCACTGATAAGTGTTAAATCCGTGATATTTTAAACAGCCACGCCTGGCTCTGATGCGTACGCGTGGTGTGTATCATGGCTAAGTCACAGGAATCCGATCCGGATGGCCCCGCTTTCTATGGAGAATGGCGTATTGTTGACGAACATGAATTCATGAGTCCCAGTGTGGCTGCCATACGCGCGGAATCTGAATATTCCCAGGCGTTTGGCGCCACAGATGACACGGTTACGATGCAGAAAGAGTTGCGAGAAATACGTTCGACTTTTACTTCGCCAAATAATGACTTCACTGGCCGCCTGGAGGAAATAAATCGAGAGACTTCGGGTACGATCGATGATATTTAATATCATGTTCCATTGTTTACAGAACAATTGGATAGGGCACGGCAGAAGTTTCTAGCCATCGAGTCTACATGGCAGGAGAACAACTTCCAGAGGTACCTAGAAGGCAGCAGAGGAGGATCTATACCAAGTCTTAGCCACGTCGACCGTAAGTTGGCGCAAGCGGTACGTGAGGTCGTCGAAATGAAACGTGATGCCGAAACGGCACTGATGGAACTCACTAAGTCAGTTGCTAGTGTGGATTCACTAATCGGCAAGACAAACCGCCTTAAACATAGCAGCAGCACCTTCAGACAACATGCGCACGCAGAGAAAAAGAGTGGAGCATTCTCTTTTAAGGCACAACTGTTTATCGCAGCCCTCGTATCCTTCGCGGGGTATACCTTGATCAAGTACTTGGGATGGTAGATCAGTATCTGTCTAACCCAGTACCGCCAATAACTGGCACCACACTAAGCTCTAGAATACTTTCTAGACTTGTACATAGCTGTAAATTATCTATTATATATCTACAATATAAGGTTTGGAATTACCGGGCGCGTTGTCGTGGCACGCTAGAGCCGAGTCACGGCTATTAACCCAAGAAGTCGCTTTAACGGAAACTATCGCAAATCATAGTGACACTTACAACTGTGTATTCATGTGCTGTACTTTTGGGTTACATTTCTTGTCTTGGCGCATAATTCAAGTTACACATTGATGACAAGTAGACCCTGGCGCCATGCCGCCACTTTCCGAGCTGCGAAGTCGCCTAGCCAAGGCACAGGCGAAGACAACTGTGTCCCGCCTCAGCAGTTCACAGTGTATCGATTTACTGCTTAAGGTGTGTCAGAAGCGCAACATCACTTTGGTACCAACACTTAACGGGGAGGAACTACTTACGTTGAAGCAGTTGGAACTTGAAGTGGTTACTGCAATAGAGTCACATGGAGGCCGTGTTGCCGTCTCTCAGCTTGCATCTGGTCTGGGTGTCCAGCAGAATTACGTAGATTGTACAGTTGAGAAGTTACTCAAGGCGCAGCATGGCCAATACACCCGTCTACAGGATACGTTAATAACAAAAGGATATACATCCTGGCTGATGGAAATAGCAGCCCGCCGTTTAAAGGAATGCGGTGTTCTCAATGTGTGTGATTTTGCCAGTGAGTTCGAGCTGCCTTTTGACATGCTGAAACTGCTAATATCGCAATCAAACCTCATCGAAGGTAGTATGAACGGTAATGTACTCGAGTCTCGTGGTTATGAAGCATGCAAAGAACGCTGTGTAATAGCTGCTGTGGCAGCGACAACAGTGCCCACATCAACCTTGCACTTGGCCAAAACAACAAACCTAGACGTTAACCTAGTTAAAGACATAATCACGCGATTGGTAAAGACAGGAAAGGTCAGCGGTGAACTCAAGGGTGGAACATACACGCCTAAGGTCTATTCTGACCACCGTCATTCGTCTCTGACAAGGTTTTACAGTGCAAACGGTTACATTGAGAGGTCAAAGGTAGCAGATGTGGTTAAATCCGCGAAGGACTTGCCCTCCAAACTTTTCCCTGATGCTATCATGCTCGACACGCTGCTGCTAAATCGCAAAACGTTGGAGCCTGTTTCAGTGCTTGTTAACGAAGCTGTGGCAAACAATGGGTGGCGCGACGTAGGTGTAATGTTGCCCTCAGAACTAACATCTGCCGATATATCTATGCTCATGGATAACATAAAGGGCGCGACAAAAAATGGTTGTGTCGTATGTGGTCTGTATGTAACTGTTGCTTTCCAGGAATCACTTGTGAAATATCTAGTTGATTCATTAAAAGAACGCCATGGACCACAACTACTCTTGGATATGGCGGCAAAAGAACCGTCTAAACTGATGGACGAGGTGACGGATCTATTGGAGGGTGATGCGGATCCTATATTTGGCGAATGCTGGGCCATTGCATCTACAGAGTTGTACTCTCATTTGGAACCACCCCTCATTTCTGCCATTCGCAAATCATGTGTAGTAGATCGACCATCGCCGAATAAGGGTGCGTTGAACGTGGACGATGTTACCGAAACCCTAAAGGACAATCACATGAAGTTTGATTGTACCATAAAGGTAATGGAAAAGCTTACGGGTGATCCTGTGGATAATTCGCACTTGATAATGAAAACAGTTGCGAAGGAGCTGCTTCCTGCAGATTGTCATATGCTTCTGCAACTATACAGTGCTAACAACTTTATCCAAATCAACGGTGAGGATGGAACCGTCACCGCCAACAACCGCACGTCAGTAGTGGAATCGATAAAGGACAAGGAGATACAAGGGTATTTCCGTAGTTACTTGGAAGCAATCAAGCAGAAGGATGCCCTAAAAGGCATTGAAGCCTCAAAATCATTAAAGGCTGCAATGTATATTACCTGTATCGCCAAAAAGGAGCGCAAGCGTTTCATCAGTTCACAGATGACCTATTACAAGCAGCAATTGGCGGCATTAAATAGTGATGATGCTATTAGAGCCGCTCACTGCACGTTGATGCTGGGATTACTGGCGAAAGGACACTACGCCTTCCTTGTAGATAAGGATTGGTGCGTCCGTGGTTGCATAGACAGCCTGACGGAGCTTATCGGGGATGACGAAGTTATTAAAGCAGCAAAGCGATGCCTAGACACCAATGGTAAGTAAAATTGTTATATACAAACACTTTTAATGTGTTTGCAGATGCTAGTGCGGTTGAGGCATGTCAAACATTAATTAAATAACCCGTCTATTTCGCGGTCAACTTTAGTGTTAAATGGGAGTTTTTGCCCCATAAAGCGCTTTTTCCGTGATGTACTGCATAATCCCAGGATGTAGCGTACCAACCTCGTCACACTTGACACGGTCAGCGAGCTGTTGGCGCACGAGAGTGGAGGACGCACTTGAGGTCTCCATTTTCCGACTTTTGCGCTGCAGTAGTTCGGATAACAACTCGTACTGTTTAAGGTTGTCTATATCTGCCTTGTTGATCGGGTAGCCTTCGCGGTGTGCGATGAGTATTTTGGTAATATCCACGAATTCCTTGCCGAAAGGCCAAAGCAGAAGCTGCGGTAGTAAATCAGATCCGATAAAGAAATAAAAGTCATGTTCCGGATGTTTCTCCTGAAAATGCTTCACGGTGAAGTAACTGTCGATGTTTCTTCCCAGTTGTATTTCATAGTCGCAGACTATGACGTTTGCCTTTTGCGAACGTAGGTCGTCCACTACGATACGACACTGTTCCAATCGGCATTCATCGCTGACCCTGAATGCTTTGTCAGTTCGCTTCCCACTGGGTAACACCCATATCTCATCAAAGAATTCGGTGTCGATACATTGACGAAGCATCAGTATGTGTCCTAATGTAATAGGATCAAAGGTGCCAGCAAAAAGAAGAACCCTTGTCTTCACTTTTGTCGATTTCGCCATGACTTTTGGATCTTTCATGGTCAATATCAACATGACATCAGGGTAGAAGGCATACCAGAGGGTGCCGATTTATCAACTCTGAGAGCTCACAGTATAGCGATTATATACACCCACCATCGCCCCTGTTTATTACATTAAAAAATAAAAATGTGTGAGCCTGAAGAGGCATGCTACGTTGGCATCACACAATCGAAGTTACAGAGGATGCCCAACCATGGTATTACACGGTAGGGATTATTTTTACACAGCACAAAAATATGAGCGATAATTGTATGATGATATAGCCGATTCAGATATTAAAATATTTTCAGGAAATTTAACTTTTGCACAGCACCGCGCTTGCTATCCATTCGTTGGATTGCACCTTATGACGTTACTTTCACCTTTATATACCCAAGGGGTGTATCTGCGTACACCAATGAGTTGACATGTGGCACAATTCCACGCATGATATAGCTGACCACGCTAACCGTTGTGCCGCGAGGCACTATGTTATCGGTACGCCGCTAGAATCACGTATAACCATCACTAATTTTAATGGCTACTGGGGTCAATATGGAGTATTGTTATGCAATCCCACGTGTGTGACCATCAATGCTGATGCACAAAAATTAACGTTTGCAATAAAAAAGGATTCAAAAGTTTTTTCTATACATTTATTCAATAGTTGTGCAATATCATAGTGTGTTCTACCGTGCTTTTGAGGTCCTCTTAGCTCAGTTGGTTAGAGCGCTAGACTCTTAATCTAGTGGTCGGGGGTTCGAGCCCCCCAGGGGACTGTCCTTTTTACGGCATGTATCAAAAATCATTACAGTAGACTACTTATGTTCTAGCATATAATCGATACTATTGCACGACACTGTGTCATATTCCATCGATGTCGTCCCTTGGGGAGCCTGGACATTGCACCAATTATATTGTATGTACAGGGAAGCAGAACCAATAGATGCAGTCACGTTATATTTTAAATTATGTTTCATGTCACGCCTATTGGCTGTTAACAAGTGATTTTCTCACGGGTTTAGACTTGTGTTTAGGTGGTGTAAGCAATAACGATGGCTAAGTGAATCCAGTACTTTTATACCGTTTTGCCTTGGCCATAGAGCTTGTCGACAATCTCTTCGTAGCGCTTCTTCGCGTTATGACGCCGAAGTTTGTTGGTAGTGGTGAGCATGTTGTTGCCTATCGAGAAGGGTTCCATCTCGACGTATATATGCTTGCATCGCTCGAACCCTTTGACCTCTGCCTCGTCGTACGCCTTATTCATTTGTTCCATAATCGCGTCCTTGAATTCTGGATGCTGGCTAATTTCTTGCAACGACTTGTCAGTGTATCCGTGAGATGTCACCCAATATTGCATTTCTGTTTCATCTGGCACAACGATGGCAACAGGGTAGACCTCAGTGGATTTTCCCGTAACAAACGCCTGGCTAATTAGCGGGCAGCCAATGAGTACAGATTCAAGTTTTTCGGGTGAAATATATTCTCCTTGAACGAGTTTAAAGAGATTCTTCGTGCGATCAATAATCTTGATTGCACCATTGGGAAGAAGCTCGGCGATATCACCCGTCAACAACCAACCATCAACGAAGGTTTCTTTGGTAGCTTCAGGGTTCCTAAAGTAACCACAGGTCACATGTTCTCCCCTGAGCATCAGCTCACCCCTCGGATTCGGGTCGTTGACTGAGTACTCATATTCTGGCAGAGACTTGAGCCTGAATTCGAGAGTAGGAATGATACCACCAACGTGTGTGGTATCCGTTTCTCCTCTTCTGTTCATAATTGCACCAGCAGCAGTCTCTGTGAGACCGTAGCCACAAAGCAGTTCCGTACCGAAGATAGCCCTGATCCTATCGTATGTCAACGGCGCTAGTGGTGCTGACCCTGTCATCATCCAATCTACGTTGCCGCCAAAGAGTCCTGGGAACTTCTTAAACACAATCTTGTCCCAGAAACTATGCTTGCAGTTTCCAGTGTTACGAATACGGTTCAGTTTGGCGTTGAGAGCGGTGTTAAACAACCAACGGATAAACCAAGGCTTCCTCGAGACGTTTGCGAAGACTTTATCGTGAATCCTGAAAAACAATCTAGGCACACTGACGAAAACTGTCGGCTTGAGTGTCTCCAAATCGTCCAAGATGTTTCGTACGTCTCCGCTGTATACACCGATTTTACCTCCCATAAAGAGAGATGAGTCTATGTACAGCCGTTCGTACATGTGAGCCAGTGGGAGGTAACTGAGATAGCACTTGACGGCATCGACTGAAATGCCGTTGAGCTCACCAACAACCTGGTTGACCACAACGATCAGAGAGGCGATCTGCCCTTGTGTCAAAATAACACCCTTTGGTATGCCAGAAGTACCCGAGGTATATGATATGGTGTTTACCATCTCCGGTGTGGCAGGTCTAAATGGTAATAAGTCCTCATCACCCTTTTCGAGTATCTCGGAAAACCGATATACTTGCAAATCGCATTCTTCAGTGGCGACAGGTTCTGTGCCCGTTATCACAAGCGCCTTGATAGTATGTGCTGCTGCCTTTGGAAGCACACGAATGATCTTTTCGGCACATGCTACATCGCACACCACAACATTTATGTCGGTGTGCTCTAAGATGTGGATAATGGATTCCTCACCGATGGTATCGTAAATGGGCACGATAGTCAACCCGTAAGCATTTGCTGTTTGCTCACAAATGAGCCATTCGACACAATTAGAGGCATAAATACCGATCATAGTGGCCTCAACTGGCTCAGGGGCATGCACTTCAACCTTTTGGATACCTTCGATAGTTAGCAAACCGCTACCGAAACGTTGCACCATAGTCTCAACCTCTTTGTAAGACATAAAAACATACTCCCCCAGGGTACCATCTTCCTTCCGCACCCTAGAACCAAAACACGGAGCATCAGGGTCAAAGCTTAGACCATGCTGGAAGATGTCCCATCTGTATGGGCATATAATGCATACTGCAACTACTTACCCTGAAGTTATCGTACCGTCTAAAACGTCCTTGTAGGACAAAAGCTTGTCCACATACCTAGGACAACGATATATAGGACTGTAACCTGTGAACAATGATCACTAAAATGTATCAATCTAACCTTCTTCCTCGGTACCTGCTACCTGCAACGAGTACATATGCTCCGTATTTGATCCCATCGTCACCAATGTTATCTATTTCAAGACAATGTAGAGCGTTATAAACAAATCTTCACGTGTATAACGTGCAGTACATATATGTATTGGAACATAGATTGTTTGGTATAGAAAATTTGTTTATATTTGTTGTTGCGTCTTGTATGCTTGATATTTTCCCTTGTTGTCGGTGATGGAAGCATTAATCTTGAATAGTCTATGCCCCATGTGTTTTAAGCTAACGTAATGCGACAGAAGGTTTTCCACAGCGATATACGTCTACTTCTAACATTTACAACTATACTGTATCTCTCATAATATTCTGTCACAATTATTAGACTAACATAAGGCCAAATGTGTACCGCGCTCCTGGGACTCACATATACATCCCCTCTACAGATCGTCTAAGAAATTCTACAGATATAAAGCATTTATTGAATGATACACATTAGTTGTGCTTGTTAAATCTAACTAGTTCTTGTTTATACTACGATATCCTTATCATTGTGCAACAATCAAAGAATTAGACTTTAAACCCACCTTTATAACTACATCAAAACAGTTTATTAAACTAAGAACAAAGCATTAAATCGCTGAACCAACTATTCATTGTCTGCGGTCTATTTTGGCTATACTTGTAATACGTGCTCCCCAGTGAAGCTCTAGGCGCCAAATTAAACATCCTTCTATACATTTTTAAACATATAATTACACGTTAAGAGTCATGAGTTCTATGGATTCCGATGACTCCTGCTCTTCGGGCTCTGAGCTCGAAGAGACCTGGGAAGGCGAAGGTATTGCGCGCAGTCTGTTTGACGACTTTGCCTCTCCATTCGCGGTGGAAGTATACAGACATATGCAAAAGAACTTTGGATTCGATCATTCGGTGCTGGGTAAGGGAACACTTCACCGTGTTGCACTCGTAACATATTTGGAACGCGAAAAGACAAAAGGCGCCGACACACTGGAAGCCTATCGTAGAGTATGTGCCAATCCTTCCATAGTGCTAGAGCGTTTTGAGGAGTACATCAACCCACCATTTGAAAATGAAAAGCTCATTTGGGACTTTATGGAATCCAGTGATGAAGAAGGTGATGATCCGCTGCTTGAACGGCACCTACACCTAGAGAAGGAGACCAAAACGGCACAGGCACAAGGCAAACGGGAGACACAAGGTATGAAACGACTATATATCACTATATGAGCATGCAGATGAGGACTATTTCAAAGGATACAGGTCCTTGGGGATCCACCGGGAGATGGTGGACGACCAAGTGCGCACATCGGCATACGAAACATTCATAAGGTTGAATCAAGCATTATTCAAGGACAAAGTAGTACTTGATGTGGGTGCAGGTTCTGGGATACTATCGCTTTTCGCCGCTAGAGCGGGTGCCAAGTTGGTATGTTTTTTGACTGTATAATAACATACTCTAGGTCGTTGGCATAGACAACTGTCAAAATATGGTAAAGATGGCGGAAGAACATGCCCGTGTCAATGGTATAAGTAATACATGCTTCTTGCATGGAAAAATCGAGGATTCCGACCTGGTATATGTAGGCGGCAATGTCTGCTTCAAACGTGACTCTACAAATCCAGGGGGATGTGAGCCATTTAAGGCCGATATTCTAATTTCTGAGTGGATGGGATATGGATTGTTATATGAAAATATGCTTCCTTCTGTTCTGTTCGCACGTGATAAATACCTTAGGGATGATGGACTCATGGTACCCAGCAAGGTCAAGATGGGGGTTAGTCAAAAGATGTGATATATAAATCTTCGCAGTTCTTCGGGTTGGACTTGTATGACAATCTCGTAACAAAGATTAAACAGTGGAACGAGCCCAAATACGGCCTGGTTCTCAGTGGACTACGGTACGAGGCGACAGAGCTACTTAAGGAGCCAACCGTGGAGGTGGTAGATCCTTCATGTATAGTCAGTGATGCCAACGGTATATGCATGATTGATCTTAAACGGATAAAGGCAAACGAATTAGGTGCTACGCATGAATTCGAGGTAGGCAATGATTATTAATCACCGAAACACTGCCTAGGTTGATGTGCACAAAGGCAAGAACTGCTCTACGCTCGCACTCTACTTCGACTGCATTTTCGAGCCATTTACATGTACACCATCCAACATTAAACCAATAATCAGCCTGAAATCGAAGCGGTTTGGCAAGTTGGAATCGTACAGGGAAGATCTCCCGGAAATGCAGCGATCATTGGCATTTTGCACGTCCCCAAATTATACTGTATCGGAAACCAAGGGTGCAGTAGTGGTAATTATGTCTACACGACCCGACCAGAAGGCAACGCACTGGAAACAGGTATTGCTACACCTTGTGGTTAGTTGTGTTGGTCCATAGATAACACGTTTTTAGGATCATAACGACGCACCAGTAAATATAGAAGGTAACGCCAACAGTACCAGCACTTCATAGCATTTCAGGGCGCCTCAGTGGTCGTGTATCCTTCCTTAATAACCCTACTAATAACAGGTGGCTAGATATCCTACTTCAGCCACAGAGCCCATCGTTGCTGAGTGATTGCTACTATAAACTCATTTAGATGTCAAAAACATTTGCGTTATTAAAATTAAAATGTGTCGACATTTATATAACAGATGTTTGCGAGTGTTAGCTGCCGTTAGTGCCCTCCATCAGGTATTTTGCCGTGCAAAAACACTTGATGTGTAAACTGCTCATACAAGGAGCTTCGTACATGGTTTTCACATATAAATACACACATTATTAGCACTAAATACAACCACTCGCTGAGCAAAATGGCGGAAAAGGAACCTGCTACTGACAACCTTATGTTTATGCTTACGGAGAATTGCGATGGTATAGAGGGCCTTTTGGACACTTTCTTCGATTTCTTGGGTCGCCGTAGCGACTTCTTCGACCCAGATATTAATACTGACCCTAATCAGCATTTAGAGAAATGTGTGAAGTTGGTCATGAGGAGGTGCCGTAGAGCTGGTGCCGCAGCCATCGAAGCCAAACGCGAAAAGTTTGAAGCCCGGAAGAGGGAAGCCGAGGAGAAGCGCAAGATTGCGGAAGCGCGTATGGCTGCTCAAAATTCGCCCAAAGTTATCGATGCAACATCTGGAGATGCAGATGACATTATCGACATCTCTCGTGATCAGGAAGTCGTTGAAGAAGTAGCGGAGGCTAAAGAAGAAACTAGAGATACTTCTCCATTACCAGGCAATGGGGGAGTCACCAAGTGGTGAGTGAACATAATGAGTCTGTTATATAATGGTTTGTAGGTATACGTGGACCCAGACGCTAGGAGGTGTAGATATCTCGGCGCCAGTGCCAGACGGAACTGCTAGCCGAAACCTCAAGGTGGATATCACTGCAAACAAGTTAACAGTTTACTTGAAGGGTACAGAACTGTTCGGTGGTGAACTGCATGAGGCTGTTAAAAGTGATGACTGTTACTGGACATTGCTCGACGGTAAAACGCTCCAAATCAACCTCGAAAAACAGAAGCAAAACCAATGGTGGTCTTGTGTAATCAAGGGTCACCCTGAAATCGACGTGCAAAGGATCCTACCCGAAAACTCGAAGCTAAGCGACCTCGACGCTGAAACACGACAAACAGTTGAAAAGATGATGTTCGACCAACGTATGAATAATATGGGCTTTCCAATGGGAGGTATGGCATCGCAATTGGAAGCTCTGGATAAGTTGAGGAGGGCTCACCCAGAACTCGACTTCTCAAATGCCAAGATAAACTAGCCTACTTGGGTTGATTTATGCATCACATGTATTATGCGCTATCAGCAACTAAAGGTTTAAACTGTTGCACCTGAAGAGCTTTAGCTTATCTAAATCACTATTTAAAAAAGTCTATATAGTGTCAGTTCTTCCTGAAACGCTTAAAGCATTCACGATTGGGGTCCATGAATGTGTCCAAAACATCGTCGGTCACCTTTTCACGTCGAGTCTGTACGTTTATATGGAATGAAATATACAACATACCTTGTAATCATTGACTATACCGCATACTACCTCGACAAGCATGTCCTTGACCGCCGATGACATTATCTCACCGGCCTTATACTTGGTAGCGATTTCCTCTAGTTTGGCATCATCATCCAAAAGGAAACGTAGATAATGATAAGAAACGTCGACGTCAAGATTGGCACCCAGCCTGCGGTGCTCCTCGGCTGTATCCCGTCCGCCTATAGCATCAGTTTTACAATATTACAGAACTTACCACTGAATGCATATTTGTGGATCTTGTCCCGAATCATTTTAGGCGTGTCCGTGACAAATATCGCCGAACCCTCGGTACTGGAGCTCATTTTTTGTGTTACGCCTAGTAAAGAGGGAATGAACTTAGAGTGAATCGATATTGGTTTCAGCAGTCCCAGTCTAGGAGCAAGGTCTCGAGTCATTCTGAAGAAAGGATCCTGGTCGATACCCTGAGGGATGAGACAGAGCATGTCGCTTCGATTACCAAAAAGTTTTGGATAGGCTTGGCAAAAGGCAGCTGCACCCTCTATTGCGGGATAAGAGATACATCCAATGTTGGATGATAGATTGAATCCGAATATGCCCTTCACTTGGTTAAAAGTAGTTTTCTTCTGCATCTTCAGCGAAATGCCATAGAGGTCGCCAATGTAGTCTGTGTTGCGGTAGATAAATGTTAGATCGGGATCAAAACCACAGGATATAATGTCACGCGCATTCTCCCTGGCCATCTCCCTGACAGCTTCATAATCCAGCTCTTCCCTAAAGAGGAACTTTTCATCGTCCGACATCATAATGACAACAGGGACTTGGAAAACTTCCTGCAACCACCGGGTGAATAGGAATGGTACAAGGTGACCCAGATGTAGAGCCCCTGTGGAAGGCCCCCTTCCTGTATATATGAAGAAAGGTTGACCCTGCTCATATGCATCAAGCAACTGATCCAGCCCACGATGCGAAAAGAAAAGACCACGCCTAAGATAAGGGTGAACAGGGCGCTTAATTAGTCTTTCCATACGGTCGAGTTGCTCAGTGGTGATTTTCTGGCATCCGAACTCTCTAATTAGTTTGTCATAGTCTATTTCCTTTCCCGTGTTTGTACAGTTGGCGCTGCGTTCCAGACCAAATAATTCGACAAAACTGTCGTTATGTAAATCTACCTCACCAGGAGGCAGCACCATGAACTTGGGCGGGCACTCATCAGGGGAATTAATGGTCTGAACCTCGGTAAGCATGTCCGGAGCATCTGATGTGGGTTGGACTACAAAGCTAATGAGTAACGTCTGACTTTCGTCCTTGTAGGTCAATTTCTCTATTGCAATATGGCCAACTTGACCAGTGGTGCGTACAACGGCCTTCGTGCTCGCATTAATGTTCCATTCCTCAAGAGCTACTAGACGCAATCTAAAAGTTGTGTCTCAAAAATTTTATAGATTTACCTTTCCACATTCAGAGGTACAGCCCTTGCGTCGTATATCGAGTCTCCATATACTGCTTCCGCAATCTTGCGATCAACCAAAAATGCTCTAAATTTGCTGTTCTCATCGATCTGTAATGTGTTGAGATGGTTAACAAAGCGAAAACAAACATCTAGATTAAGCACTTAAAACTCGACTTATATCGTGTGGCACATACCTTTTGAGCGATTAATTGCTTGAATAATGTGTATTGGGAATCAGTAGGCTGATTAAGGACACTAGTAAGTGTCATGACACCTGCAGTCGTGCTCTGTAATAACGTGAGTATTGGATATACGAAGCATTCAATTAATGTAACCACCAGTTTTTGAAGGTTTAGATCACACTGCCAGATGGAATCCTACCTTCCTAACAATAGACTTTGTTGTCCTGCCGGTTGGAATGGAGAAGGCGATGCAGGCTGCACCCTTGATAATGTGTAAAGCACTGTCAAAGTAACACTCGTATTTTGTCATTTTGTATTGGTTGCAAGTGTTCTAGAGTTCTTTAAGCTTTGTAAAAAACATGTAAATGTTCCCATCCCTGCCGACTCACCTCGCGACACTGCCCCCTAAAAACAATAGCTAAACACATCACAATGACGCGCCGACGGGTGTCTATATATGCTGCTGCCTAATAGACAATGATGCACACCATTACAGCGGATATTTGTGAAACTATTCAACGAATACAAGCAGTAATATTGTTCCTTCCTTAACGGCGTTAATAAGGCTTCTACATTAGCAGTACTGGATATGAAGCTACAATAAGCTTTAGGATGAACGACAATGGGAGGTGGCGATACGGGATACATTGTTTATCGCAAGAAGAAGCTAGTTGATGATGGCGCCTACAGCGTCACGGCTAAGCCAACAAAAAACAAAGCTGACAAAACCAATATAAACAAGGCTAAGGTGGCACCGAAAGAGGAATCAAAACGTGGTATGTTGTATGTATACACATTCGATATGGCGTGCGTTAGAACGGATAAAATGTGGATGCGGTGGACACCAGCATGAATGCTTTAGCAACTGCATGGGCTGCGGACGTATAGTTTGTGCTAACGAAGGTGAAGGGCCATGTTTTCACTGTGGAGCTTTGGTTTTTTCAGTAGAGAATCTGGATGGAGTTCCAAAGGAACATGCAGATCATCCCGAGTTTCAAAGTGGTATGTCATGATTTGGTTATAGACATAATGGTCAGCATTGGAACTGCGTGATAGGCTGCTGATACAAGATGCCACCTACGCTAACCAAACTATGAAGGTGCATGACCTTCATACTGACTGGTTCCGGGAAGCTAATAGCGTCTACAACGAGAATACTGCGTATGCACGAATGCAGTACTACAAGGAAGAGGCCGAAAAACGTGCCGAAGCTGGTAAGCAACCATTCAATAGATGCTTCTCTAAATCATTTATTAGCGATACATCGAGTCGACATTGACCTGAACACAGGAGCCATCACCAGTTCAACAAAACGTGCTAAATAGACAGTCTGGTGTCTGTTTTTATCGCAAAACACATATATACCGCGTTATACATTACGAACGTTTGTGTATGATGGCAAAGTAATGGTCTGGATAACATATAGCTTGTATGTGTGTCTCCGTATACCCTAATGAGACTGGCTCTATGGTCCTATACACGACAACCTTCCTCGACATTAATAGTCATATAGTGGCTTATCAATTAATATTTAGTCGTTTTATTAAATGAAACGAATTGGTGTAGTACAGTGGTAGACCTTGATTCTATAGCGGCAGTAAAGGTGAGCAGTATCGAACGCTATACAATCGTCAGAAACTCATACACATTGATATTTATACATGTAATATATTGGTTTAAAATGGATATTTCGTAAATGGGTAAGCATTAGCTTTCTATGAACGTAGTCAGTTGGAGGAACTGCCAAGACGCAAAGTATATACACATTGTGATTAGTTATATTACATATTGGCATCGAAACCCATATTAATCACATGGATGAAAGTATCTCTCGCATACGCGAGAACGAAGGCGTCGTGCACACTGTCCGTTCGAAGGAACTGGGTTATCCATGTGAACCGTTGGTCCCAAATTATGAACTTCTGGATGATGCAAGATGTTGGGAGGATATTGAAGCAAATACAATGGGACCTTTATTGCAAAATGACTGTCTATTCAGAATACGGTCGGACAAAACAGGTAAATATTCACACAACGTGGATCATAAGGTTTACAGACGAACAAATTTCTCGTTATCTCGAATTCCTAATGAGCAGTTGTGAATATAGCGCTCGAGGAGTATATATAGCATCACTGGCTATCATACGAAACCCTGCAAACTATTCCGCGTGGGCGTATCGTATGGAATGTTCTGAACGGTTGCAACTGTCTCTCCAAAGCGAAATGGGTTAGTTGTTCATATGTGTTGTGATATTGCTACAGATTTTGCCCGTAGGGTTGCATTTGAGTCTCCCAAGTCTTACCAGGTATCTGTATTTTGTTGCACCTTACAGTTTTTAGGCATGGCGATACAGACGGTGGCTATGCGAAATGCACAAGAGTCCACATAATGAAGTGGAATTTGTGAAGCTGGAAATAGCTACGTCGCCCAAAAATCATTGTGCCTGGGGTCATATGTAAGTTTTTTTGCGTTTTTTGTCAATCGTATATTAGGACATGGCTGATGCATAATTTTGAAGTAAGCAAGGAGCAGGTCCACAAAGAACTGGAGTTTTTGAGTTTTTTGTTGGAATCAGATGTCTACAATAATACTGCCTGGGTCTACAAATCATATATATTGGGTAGCTTCGGTAGTATGCTAGAGGATGTCGACCTTGTGCAGGGATATATAACCGACTTTAGGACTATGTTGTCCTCTCCTTGGAATGAAAGTTTATCGCAATATTTGGTTGAGGGTAACAAACGATTATCCGAATTATATAATGGGTGCTTGAAATTGGATAGTTGCAGTGATAAATGTAGGTTGTTTTCCACAGGTCTTATCATTTACGGTTCAGGCATTGGTGGTCCGTCAAATTGTTTCATCAAGGCGATCGACGCTTTCGGAGTGGTAACCAACGCTTTATTAATGCTAATGTGTGGTATCATGCCTGATTGTGAAGAACGACTCCAGGTAAGATACATAGAGCTTAATCATTCATAGAGAACACAGGTTGATGAGGCGTTAAAGCTAAATGACACGATTAGACATTAACATTGACCGTTAAACAACAGTATTAAATGTAATTTTACATTGAAAATGTTTGTTGGTTAATTTCTGTTTGGTTTGTTGCACATATGGCACTTGTACGGTCGCCCCGTTATTTCTTTCTCACGAGACGAGTATGCAGAGGACAAGAGTCCAAGTTTCAAAGTTTTCGATGTACTATTGCACATCATTTTATCTCTTTCAACGGAACGTAACCTTGTTGGATGCTGTATTTGACGTCGTTCGGACGGCTACCTGCAACGACTATAATACAACTTCAACGATTAACTATGTGCTTTGCGAATATATTCGGAATCGTAGAATGGTATTGATTGGTTGCATAAATACCCAATGTTGCGTATCAACACCGTTATCGACAACCATAATGGTTAATCTACCACATGTCACACCTTTTTGGGAGAATGTTGGGATTCAGACAACCGGTGAATATGGGTGGTGTGGATGCACCAGTGAAGCACACTCCACGACTCCACGAAACCTAATTGGTAGTCCATGCCGTCGAAATTCCGAAAGCCATCCGTACCAGTTATTTCAAACATTTACACCGCCACCAAAGGCACCACCCCAAATTAAAAATTCATTCGCAAGGTTGGAGAATTTCGGGGATTTAAAGGCTTCATTTTTACCACCATACTGTTTGGTGAGTTTCTTTATGATCTTGAAATCATTCCAGAATGTAGTGGCTACATTTTCTAGCTCGACACATGTTGTCTTAGGGCACATATTTGTAAGATCGAACCCAGATGCCTCGAATTCATCTCCTATGTGTGCGCTGCCATTAGTATCCACTTTTCTTCCAGCACGACCTATACCATCATTGCACTGTTCTCTGATACGATCTATATTGGTGAAGACGGGATTCACAATTGAAACGAAAATACTCGCACAAGAACCGGGTTTCTTTGAACAAGAATTCGCCCACGTTGCCTCTGGAGTGTATGATGATGTGTAGTATTTTGAATGGGTAACTTTCACTAAGAAACTATGCAGGCCAGCGATTGTTTTATTAAATAAACCCACGAAAGACTCATATGGTACACTGGTCTTATCCTTACATCTCAATCCTAAACTGGCTAGGCATGATTTTACGCCACCAGTGGGTAGAACGAGACTTCTGTAGGTTTTAGTAGACTCAGGCTTGGTAGCTTTGGTTGTGGCATCATCATTTGCAGTTTCAGTAGCTGGAGCATTTTTTGCAGTTTCAGTAGTTGAAGCGTTCTTTGCAGGTTCAGTAGTTGAAGCGTTCTTTGCAGGTTCAGTAGTTGGAGCATTTTTTGCAGGTTCAGTAGCTGCAGCATTTTTTGCAGATTCAGTAATTGGAGCATTTTTTGCAGTTTCAGTAGCTGGAGCATTTTTTGCAGGTTCAGTAGTTGAAGCATTTTTTGCAGGTTCAGTAGTCGGGGCGTTCTTTGCAGATTCAGTAATTGGAGCATTAGTTAGCAGCAATTCATATACAGCTGTGGCCAACGAAAGGGTGCCGTTGCTCTCCTTGATAGCGGCAATCCAATCGAGGGATTCCTTCAAGTTGGAAGGGACTTCTAGAAGCGTATTGTAGGTATCCATTATTAATGAATAATCGATTTGATTATAATGTATATGGAGCAGTACGTAATGCTTGGCAGTTCGTTCTGGTCTAGCGAGCAATATGCGTGCATGTACCAGCTACTGGTATAACAAAGTATAAGATAACGATTATATAATAACATTACACGATTATTTTAGCTGTATAAGATGTATAACATCTTAATATGCCATCAAAGTGTTCGGTACGTCAGAGCATGGACGCATTTTCAACGTTGCAAGTTGTATTCCTTTAATCGGGATAATAGGTATAATACACACGTCTATATTAATTTTTACGTGTTATTCACGTGAATATTATAAATAATGTTGGAATCAGTTAGGTTGACGTATTGAATATGTTGTACAGCTCATAGCACGTGGCGTTTTCCGTTGAACCATAATGGCGGCCATTGACGCATTGAAAACAACATTTCTAAACTTACATAACTGACATTGTTTCAAAATAGGTGGTATAAATTCAGTCACAACATGTAACAAATACAGCAGTGTATAAACAATATGATACGGACTATATGGACAAATGCGCTCGAAAATTGTTTTAATATATCGGATATATACGCAACCGCACTATATGAACAACATGTATAATGAGTTATTCAACGTGGCAGGGAAAGACGGGTTCCTGCGGTTAGTTGCAACACTCCTAGAATGTCACCTGTGAGATCAATGTACACTGCCACATGTTTTTATGTCGAAATAATTCAAGCCATTCAGAAGGTTCATCCTAAATCGTAAAACATACATAGCAGATCTAATAAATGAATTCTGGTTCGTTATCTTCTACTCTTCATATTCTGTATTTCACCCAAGTATGCCTTTTTAACAAAAACTTTAAAACACGGATTTTTATGTAGAATTCGATAATAAATGACTAAATAGAGTAGACAGTCAAATAGTGAATGTCTACGCAAATTCGAAATCATTTACTTATATAAATCTTAATGCAACCGCCATTGAAAATATGATAACATCTTACGCGAAATTACGAGTTCATTTGTTTATTTCATACCTATTATACGTATTTATTAATTGCAAAGTATATACTTCATGTCATATTTAATTGAAAACCAAATGTAAGAAAGTGTCCACAGCATTGCGTTGACCAATGTTTTTGTTGTTTTCCGACATAAAAGAGAAATATGTATCACAGGTTCTACTTGGATTATATAGTTGCATTTCATTAGCGCCATATGGATAACGTTCTATCAAACTAGCGAAGTAACATGAGTGAAATATCTTCTGGGGTGGTATTGGTAATAATACTACAACGAGATATAAAACATTATAACTGATAGAAGTCACAACTATTCATAATTGTCGATAACAGGTTGTAAAAACAACGATTTGAGTTATTTAATTGACGGATTCAACATAAACTAATTTATAACATGAAGTGTCTTGAATAAGTTGTACATTGTGACGGATGAATATTATGGATGGTAGTCTGCTTTGAACTCCAACACTTGTCGTATGCTCATTATCCGCAATTGACAACATCCTGACAACCATCACATTCACTTCTGGCATGGTAAATTAAATTCAAATATAAGGATAACGAACATTAACAGAAGTGCGACACTACAAAACAAATTTCTTCACATAAACTAGAAATATTGGACCTCATTTGCCGTAAATCTCAAATAAGATTATGCGATGCCTAAAACAATTTTGAGTATCTAATATTCATCATTGGTACAATGAACCCCATACATACTGTGCCCATATAAAAAGTACAATGTACATTGCAAATGAATCACCAACTATTCATGGGACATCAGAAACTATACAATATCATGAATACGGTATCTAAACTGTCAATAGTTTTAGAATCATTAGAAATGCGCTGGTTTCGATTTGTTATACTGCATTTAGCAATAATGGAACATGACCATCCATTATACCAAATGGTATAGGTAGGTTGATTCTTGTGGACTATATATCTCAACCCGAGGGGAGACAAATAGAGTGAACTATAGTGTGACAATTTGGTTACCAGTGCAACCCCACACAGAATAACACTCCGCAATGTAATTTTGTGCAGATACATGGATCTACAAAAATCACAGGCACCTTTATAGCTGCCGATTGCAATAAATCCACACAAAACCGTCTCGCCTGAAGACAAAACTGTTATCCTAGAGTCATACCGTCATCACTGTTGGAAAAATGCGCAAAGGCCCACTGGAAGTCATTGCATAATGTTGATTCACATCAATACAACGCTTAACCATTCGTAGATAACCCCGATATTTCTCTAAGATTAGCAATGAAATAACCATCGGCAAAGTCCACGTTGTACTTGAAGACATCAACAGTCTTCTTTTCATTAATATCTGTTGCGATGTTGTAACCTGCAGCCTTGAAAAACGCACCCATTCTATTTGATGTATCACCAATTCTATGTTGATCAAAGCTGGATATTGCAGTATGTTTCATGACAGCAGTCAACACAACCAGCATTGGCGCAATCGCCACCAATATTAGAGCACATTTCGTTGGAGCGGGTCCACAACACCTTTCCCATGATGCAAACTCAGAATATGAGCGTTTGTATGAATCTTTCCTACTAAATTTTTTCAATAACTTATCATACTCATTAGCGGAGTCAATTATGATTTTTCTAAGTTCATCATCACTAACAGTTTTTTGAAGTCCAACTTCTGTAACCCATCCTTTACTAAATAGATGTGTATATTGAACCGGTATTGTTCCTAATTTATTACAAGATGGACAACATGCCGAATCATCTCCTGAATGACAACCTTTCCCTTTGTATGCCCTTTCCAATTCAGTCACGTTTGTATGAGTCTCGCTATCATTTACATAATCACATTCTCCTGCGTTGTGATGCAGTACAAGGCGAGCGATAGGATGATAGACGAATTGCGATTTATGGATAAGTCTCTGAACTTTGCACCTTATCCTCTGTATGACTATTAGTATATCGTCACCTTTCGACACTTGAGCGAATAAATTTACGATAGCATTGGCTAATTCTTCCAGTCCGCCAGTTTCTTTAACAAACACAATCCAATCGAGCGCTTGTTTGTAGTTGACGGGGTAATCCAGCAGTGTATGGTATACCATCTTAAAGAAGCACAATACTATCAGCAAATCGACAACATCCGTCAATTTCCAAGGCAGAATCCCAAGAAGGTTAAACCCGGAGGGGCAGGTGCCGAATGCCCTGCACTAAAAGGCCGTTTATATACATTAGGTTCCGACTGTATAAGATCTGAAAAGCTCTTGGCATATTTATACGACGAAAGCAGTCAAAATGCACGGATAATGTCGCCGATATGAACTATTCCCTCAACAGCTACACACCGGACTCCTCCCCCCATTATAGCTCTGTAGTTTACGTAGCTAGGCGAAGCCTTTCTACCACTGTCTGTGCGATATAAACGCCATATACATACAACAGACGTATAACTTAGCTGCATATTCCGTTGATCTATACCGAGAATATGAGGTGTGTTGTATTCTTGGTCCTTGTAACAGATGTTCTGTATACACAGTATATCGAACCCCTATATGTTGTATCCGCGATAGAATTCGTCTAAACATATATTTGAAAGGATTATGCCGGCTTGGAACTTCTCATTGGTGAGTTGGTTATTCCTTTGATGCTATTGATGTAAAATTATATTTCGCAATGCAATGTTTCTTTGAAAAATCGGCAAACACTTCTCCACCATATGATGCAATGTCACCAATATAGTTGTTCTTTAACCGACAGTGAAGTGTATTGTTTGGCAAATATATCTTACATAAGCCAGGCTCAATACATTTCCAGCTGATCTCCCTCCTTCTTGCCAATGCTTTCTAACAACATATGGTTGTTTATTCCAGCGTAATATCATCTAATTACCATGTAATAGGTGTTGTCCTTATAACATATTACTTCATAGGTATTTCCCGCCCCTCGGCCCTTCCGTCGTTATTTCTCATCCAATTCCTGTATAAGTTTGTCTGTTATCAACTCATAGTGCGATATTGTGCAGTTTAAAACACACACTCATCAGCGCTATCCAACCTATATGATTTTCAGCATTGGGAACAACGTACCATAGATAATAGTTCTTCTAACACCATTACCACTCTCTTTCGCGGTAACCAGTGAGTACCTTGGATTACTATGGCATCATTATGGACAGATTTGCCACCAGTGTGGATTTGGCGGGATTAGGGAATTCCCGGTGTGTTGAGATAGGGATAACATCAAGTGGGGCAATCAATTACTTTGAGATGTAAAATAAGCACTAAAAGGATAACAGATGAGGTTGATACTGTAGAGGACGGTTATGGCAGGTATATGCCGGGTTTCCATGTGGAAATAGGCCCATTATACCACCTCTACAGCATCACAGTATGACATTGACGAAAACTCCATGATTTAAATAATATTACCCTTATAACATCTGGTGGTTTTGATGTACATACATGTCACAGGGAATATACTACGCGACTCATATTTACACCAGGATATCATATTTATGTAATTACAGGAATGGACAAAACTGACGGGCAATTACACAGAAGTTTCAATATTACGAGATTGTCATTTGTAAATACCACCAATGTGTTTTATCTAAGATGATGAAACATCATTCGTTGGTCGTATCAGAATTTCCTTTTCGGAATGGACTCTGTAAGTGCCTTGACCCAATCTCTGTTGAGTGTATAGTTGAGGAAGATAGAGACACATGCGGTTATAGACAACACGTGGCTATGTGTAAGTTTAACATATTCCTTGATAGGCAACCTTTTACACTTTGCGCCTATGTGTTTAGATCGATTCAGAGCTATACCCTTTAATCTGTTACGATCCACTATGCCTCCGATGACATATATTCCATCTTGCGATATATCTTCGAGTACCTCCTCTGCATCCGCTGACAGATAGACTATCTTTTCACTATCGAACAGTTCATCCACACTCTTATACTCCAATGTACACATCCAATTATTGGTTCCTGATATTTTCTTAAAATACTTCTCAACATAGCTTCCTTCTTGTATACCACAGATGACCAAGTTGACCGGTTTCTCTGCACTCCTATTGAACGCATAGCTCTGCATCAACTGGTTTGCCAAACTCTTTGCTTCCTTCTCGTTTTCATAGGAATCAAATTCACAGTCTATAACAACAGTACAATTGCTTCGGCATAGTGCCATGAAAGCATCGCGCTTTTCACTCTTATTGTTAATACGATCTGTCACTGCTGCCTCCATGACAGAAGATTGGACCAATCTATCATCTGATTATTGTATTGAATTTATTGAGGCAATCTTTCAGCCATCTCACGCCCATTCCTTACCTTCACAAACTTTGAAATTTTCTTATTGTATAACATACTCGAACCACTTTAAGGGTGTCTAATAAAAGGAGTGAAATACAAATCAATATATGTTTTGATGATAGTACAACATCTCCATAGAATATACACCCAGCACATAGAAGTGTGTATTACACATGGTAAATAACGTGACACATTAGCTATACTACAAGTGCGTATGTGCATAATAATTATGAATTCTCTTTGGAATCATGTTTTATGTTTATGTTGCAAGGAACTGTCGCATCTGCTGCGCGATACCTTCAACGTCTATCTTGGCTACACGCTTTTGTTCACTTATACTTCCATGATGAACAAACTGCTTAGGATACGTGATGCATTTGACATCGGCCCTTTCGGGGCTTGTAGCGAGGTACTCCAGCACAGCAGAGCCGAAACCTCCCTCTACGCCATCTTCTGCCGTGAATATGGTATGATTTACCTGTAGAATCCGGTCAATCATCTCGGTGTCTAGAGGGTTGAGAAACCGCATATCAATCACAGTAGCATCGAGTTTAATTAGCTCGGCTGCCTTCACAACATCTAGTACTATAGGTCCAAATGCTAGTATGGCCACGCCCATCTTACCGACACGAACCTGTCTCGCTTGTAAGGCTCCGTTATCATTAATCATCGACTCTGGTTTGGCCATTTCTTCAGGGCTATAGTTGAAATAATAGCGGAGTTCATCTTCCGAGGCAACGGTGCCATTTGGATACCTAATAGCTGAGGGTTGATCGTTCGTATTGTAGGCGATCTTGGCCATCATTTTAAGCTCTAAACCGTTACTAGGTGCCATAATTAGCATGTTATACATAAGCCTGAGGTAGTTGATGTCATATATACCGTGATGAGACGCTCCATCCCCTCCTACATATCCTGCTCTGTCTAATACAAACCTCACAGGAAGATGTTGGAGAGACACATCATGTATTACTTGGTCAAGGGCTCTCTGCATAAAGGTTGAATAGATGCAACAGAATGGCTTAGCACCACTGATGGTTGTACCTGCAGCGAAAGTAACGGCATGCTGTTCTGCTATTCCCACATCAAATGTCCTATTTGGATACTTCATTCCCATCTTACCCACGCCAGTTGATCCTGGCATACCGGCTGTTATAGATATGACTGATTCATCCTTGTCAGCCAGCTCTATCAGTGATTCGGTGAATACTTCGGAAAAGGTTTTTGATGGTGCTGATCCTTCTGGTACAGGCTTTTCGCTAGTTTTCACTTTCAATGAGTGTAACCGGTTCGGTGCCTCCAACGCCTTCTCACAACCCATCCCCTTTACTGTTTTGATGTGGAGTACAACAGGCCTCTTTAGTCCCTTTTCGTTACGTGCACTCAACTGCCTTTTGAGGTACTCCAGCACTTCTGTGAGATGCTGTATATTATGGCCATCAATAGGACCTAAGAAAAGAGGTGTATCCTCATGCTGATTTCTTGACTTTTCAAATTGGGTAATTACCTCTTGACCTGTCATGGGTGCTTTTCTTGAATTTTCCACCATAAAATAGGGAACAATTGGTCCAGTGCCGTTCTTTGCAGGCATTCCTGTCGGAAGTGAGCTTTGTTCATTGTCATTATAAATAATGAGGACAGGGGACTTAATGGTGCACGTGTAATTCAATGCCTCCATTGCCATACCACCAGTCAAGCTACCATCACCAATGACACAGACATATGACCTATCTTGATGTTGTCCAGTAACAACATCACCTTCATAAATCCCTTGAAGTGCTCCGATAGATGTAGACGAATGCCCTGCACCAAACAGATCATGTGGACTTTCATATCTTCTCAAGAATCCAGATAGTCCACCTCCCTGTCTAATCGTATGCATTCGGTCCATA
Organism: Babesia ovis; assembly: GCA_023705535.2. Classification (NCBI taxonomy): domain Eukaryota; phylum Apicomplexa; class Aconoidasida; order Piroplasmida; family Babesiidae; genus Babesia; species Babesia ovis. The sequence continues at coordinate 316,717 of BLIY01000003.1, forward strand.
CGTCCTGTCACCATCTTATGTATATACCCTTGGTGTCCGATGTCCCATATGATGCGATCTTTGGGTGAGTCAAAGACACGATGCAGGACCACCGTGAGTTCGACAACCCCAAGAGAACTGGAAAAATGGCCTCCCACTTCTTCAGCATTTTTCATAAAACACCTCCTTAGTTCGCGGCACAAATCTTCCAGTTGATTCTCTGGCACTTTTTTCAGTTCACCTGGAGAATCGATTTTAAGGCGGCACTCCCCCCGGGACTCTGGGTCAACCAGGTCAACACCTACCTTTGAGGTGCTTTGTGACGCCAGCTGGATCCATTGTACGTCTCTAGCTTTGCATTTCGGTGTAGAACTTCTTGCGATAAATGCTATTTTTATAGGTTTTAGTACCGTCGTGTTTCTAACAGAGTGTATTAAGAAGGGTATAGTTAAAAAAAGTAACAATAAACATTTAACACTGCCATACCGATCCATTGATGGTATCAAATAACTGCTTTTTTACGGGGAAAACATTCCCCATAGTAGAAAAATTTCATGTCGCTCAACCATACGACTACAATTAAGGACATTTAATTTACAACCTGTTCATATTGAGTCACTATGTCTACGTCATTAAACTCCTAACGGCCATACTATTTTGTTTGTTGAGTATATCAAAGATGTGTATACATTATACGTATCCGTACTTGTGCCATGTCCTTCGCGTATTATATGTCAGACAGAAATGCACCTATTAAGGCGGTTTAAAACGTTTCGTCAGTCTTACAGACATGTGTTTCGTTATAAGGCTACGTCATTCAAGCCTGCTGGCAATCCATTCCCATGGAATCTTGCCAAATGTGTAGGCTACAGCACTACCAACAGGTTCTTCTATGGGACATCTGTCATACATAATGACTGCTCGAAGTCTTTTCGGCCTTTATTCAGCCTAAAAGTCCACAATGCTGCTGATTTGACAATTCTATGCGATGAAGCAGTCAATTCCAGCTCCGCCATTGTGGCATCCGTGCTTGAGCAATATGAGAAAGGTCAATTAGACAACAAGAGCTTGCTATATACCATTGATCACATATCAAACATTTTATGTCTGGTTGCAGATCCCTGTGAATTGCTTCGTCATGTCCACCCATGCGAAGAATGGCGCAATGCTGCCAATGCTACTGTGGAGAAGATTACTGGATTTATCAGCCACATAAACATTGATGAAAAGGTATCTTTTCCGTCGTTATGGTCATAATTATTTTACAGCTCTATGAGATAATGAACAAAGCATATGAAGCCTCTGGGTGTCTTCTTAGTGCCGAGGAATCACTCGTTATCCATCACATGATTGAATCTATGCGTAACCAGGGTGTAGGATTGACTCCGTCTGCTAGGGTATGTGCAATCAATTCAATTTCCTACATCTATTTGTTAGACGTCATATCTTGACTTACAACGTGAAGAGGCTATAATATCATTCGAGCTGTCTGATTGCAGCACTTTAAAACATCTTCCCGTTGCACCCATCAATGGTAGAGCACTACCACCAAACACGGCAGTATACTCTTATATTCTTCGGTTAGTAATATAAATGTTATATTCAATGGACTTCAGCAACTCACCTGACGAGAACATACGCCGTCTTATTTGGGAGGCCCAATCGCAAAGCGATCCAACAGCTTTGCAAAAGCTTTTGCATCTCCATAACACTCGCAGCTCCATAGCTCGTATTCGCGGCTTCAACAACTTTGCAGAATGTGCACAAAGGTGGGTATACCATATTAATGATGGCTATCTATTCTATAATCATCCTCGACATTATTTATCAGGGAATGTATCATGAACAACCCCAAGTTGGTGGAATCATTTTTGAGAAAATGTGCATCATCAGTTCTAGAGGATACACAGTCAGAACTACGTGAATTGTTAGATGTCAAGCGTTCCATGGTACCTGACAATACTTCACTGCACCCGTGGGACCTGGACCATTTTATAGGATTGGAACGTGACAAGCTCGGGTTACAGCTCCGTGTAAGCTCCGTATTGACATACTTTGAAAGATTGCTGGGCGACCTTTTTGGTGTCAAGCTTGTTCGTGATGCATCAGAACCATTGTGGCACCCACTGGTTGCCAAGTTTGCTCTGGTGAGATCGACTGAGAAATCTCCACCGTTTACAAATGATGATACTCAACAGTTATCAAGCACATCAGCCTTGAATACTGACGCTAGCAATCGCGTAATAGCTCATCTATATATGGATCTTTTTGCCCGTGAAGGCAAGGCAAACGTATGCGCTCAGTTTACTGTGAGATGCTCGAAGCTACTACAATCGCATAACCGTAAACACACAATTGATACAGTCGCTGGTGTCTACAAAGGAACGACACCTACTGATGGATATATTACAACAACCGATCTAAATGGTTCAAAGCGTCAGGTGCCCGCTACAGCTATTGTCTGCAGTTTTCCTACGAGTAACAACCACTCTGAGATACATGACGCTTTGAGGGGTACGTATATAGATGCACAATCTGCATTAACTCTGTTCCATGAGTTGGGTCACACAGTACATGCCCTTCTCAGTCGTACTGATTTGCAGCACTTGTCTGGCAACCGTGGCGGTGTTGACTTTGCCGAATTTTCATCGCATTTGTTTGAATTATACTTTTTGGATGGATTGAAAGATATTTGTGCTATCGAGGGTCTCGACAACTCCTGGTCATCTAAGGCACTACTCTCCTTCCAAAAGTATCGTGCAATCGAAACTGGTCGCATGATCCTAATGTCACTTTTGGACCTCAAATTCTACACTACTTCATCCAAGCTTGATGCTGGTAGCATAACCCAATTATATAACTCATTGGATATATTTCGGGATGAATTCGGAGGTGAACCAATCGCTAGACTATTAGGTCTCCCTGCTTTGACTAACTTTGACCACCTGGTCCCATATGGCGGTACTTATTTCTGCTATCTTTACTCTAGGTATGTTAATGTGCATATATGAAAGTTATATGTCTTTGGTCAAAAGCTAACATTTTATACAGAGTACTGGCCATAAAAGTCTGGCGTTCATTCAAGGGCAAAGCTCGTTGCCGTTCAACGGGTGACCGTCTATCTGATTTCTTTGCAAAGGTAGGTCTGCTTGCAACATATCTATTATATATGGTTTCTAGGGTTCAACAGATGCTTCCATCAAGCCTCTGAACATCCTTGCTGGCTGTGACTTAGAATCGATGGAAGATGAACTCTTTTTCCATTAATCGAACACAGAGCTGGAATCATTACCTTTATTTTGGCTACCAACATACACCCTTAAAGCTAATAGCCACAATATTGGAATACTGGTGTGTCCACTGGTGGTTGCTGAGGCGTTGTTTAATGGCTAAAACATTAAAGTCATTATATCCTAACACCCGTGGATAGCTAAATTTATTGTATATTAGTTTATTTTCGACAACAGGTTAGTGAATATTTATCGCGCTATTGGAAGCTGACCATTCCTACCTGGCAACTACCGCCACCTTCTACACATATATACACCAGTTCGCATCCAAATTTAGTTGCTTAAACTAATCATGCGTAATGGCAGATTTGGGTGTAGTTTCAAAAGCAGTTGAGGCTGTGATGAACGCCTGTTTTGGCGGTAGCTTGAGTGACCTTAGAATTGCCGTAAGACAGCTGCTTTCCGTGGATTCCCCCAAACAGGATGTTGCTTCCAAATCTGCCAAATCATCTGGTATCGACACATTTAGTTGTATGGAGTTATCTGCCTTGGAATCATTGCGTGATGCGAAGCAGCATTGTGTAGCCCATATTGCAGCTGCTGGAGGCAACTTGGATGTGTTACAATGCCTTTTAACCGCTCTCCCGGCATTGGCATATTTTGAGGACGAAAATGGAGAGAATTCACTTTTCTATGCGATACGTGCTGCTACCGGGCGCGATAAAACTGCAGGCCAAAACTCTAACTTCTTATCATGTGTACTTTTATTATTGGGTCACTGCGGCGCGAATTGCCTGAACAAAGGCGGAAACAGTCCGCTTCACGTTGCTGCTGAATTGGGAGCTATAGACATTTGTCGTTTGTTGGTCGAAAACCATGCCAACGTGAATACATTCTCTGAATACGGAACACCTCTAACCATAGCCGTTATTCGAGGCTATATTGACGTTATTGAGTTCCTTTTATCGCATGGAGCCAACCCTGATGGCCTACCCTCCACTGGCGGTAACACCGCCGAGGCGCCACAGTGCCGTTTCCCTCCTCCTTTGGTATTTGCCTGTAGTACGGCACAGGAACACGTTTTTGACCTTTTAATGTCTGCAGGTGCCAGTACTTCCGTATGTGACTCAGAAGGTTGGACACCGCTTCACTGCGCCGCGGAATCTGGATCATTGCATATAGTCAAGAAGTTGCTATCACACAACGCTGACTGCAATGTTAAGATACAGGGCAAGACTCCTTACCACCTAGCATTGGCTAACGGTCACAGCACGGTGGTAGAACTGTTGCGTGATCTAACTACGGACACAAGTCCCGTTGAGGTACCCACGACTACTGTATCGGAAAGCCATCAGGCGCACTTGGTAGCAGACAACTTCGTCAAAGATTTCCGTGGGACCCGCGAGGAACTGGACTTGTTGGTTAAAAACCTTCGAGATGAAGGTCGTTTACTTGTAGCTAACAAAGAATATTCGAAAGCATGTGATATCTATTCACGTGCTATTGCGTTACTCTCAGGTGCGGAGTCAGCAAGCGAAGAACTCTCAATACTGTATTCTAATCGCAGTCACACTCGCCTTATGACCGGCAACCTGCATTTGGCAAAGGAAGACGCTGAGAAGGTGGGTTATATGTTCATTTGTTCTAATAAAGATTGTAGTGTATCGAACTGAATGCGTCATGGCCCAAGGGCTACCTCAGGCTCGCCAGTGTCCACAAGGCCATTGGAAGCCAGGTTGACTATTTACACAATCTATTTCAAGCGTATACACATGACACGAGCAACACCGGGTTGCGTGACTTGTTCCAGCGCGAGGTCGAACGGTCCAAGGCTTCTGCAACATCGGAACACATCAAAACAGATACGGGTTGATATCCAATTTCTGGACCATATTTGCGCTAACACTGCAACTAAAATCGTATTATCGCACCAAAAGGGTCAACATAGAACATCCTTCCACAACGAATAATGGTATACTGGGTTGTGACATATATGGCCGTTGTGAACAGTGATTGGTGATTGTGATCCTAAGCGAAATTTCCAGTGCATTAATTTATGTATGTAGACAATTGATTCACCCAAATAAACGACTCATTTCATCCAGGCATTTGGGCGTACATGTATGATTCCTCATTGCCGCCATCACCTCCTTCTGGTCGGCTTGGGGAGTTATAATTTTTCCCCAGGGTGCAATGTACATAGAAAATATTGCTATAAATATTTCGGCGTTTGTCGCAAAAAATTGCGTCGAAGTCGTGCAATGATTAGCTGGTTCCCGATATCACTTCGGTGCCCTACCGCGGCATCGGCGCGACACGGGCGGAGCATTATGAATGCATTATCGGCCGAATCCGATGTAACGCGAATTAATTATTGAAATTTAGCACATTGACAGCGTGATTCAGGTAAGTGTGTGCATTTTCTTGCGTCACCGAAAAATTCTGTCGTCCATCCATCGCATGTTGGAGTTCATCACTGCTCGTTTTACGTTGTGTTTGTGTTGTAGTGTTTTTTAGATTTGTAATGACCAATAAGTGACTTGTGTTTCAGGATGATGGTTACGGAGTGTTTGGGGAGCTGTTATAACCAGCTCCCTCAGCCCGAGGTGGTGCTGAGTCCGGAGGAGTCGGAGTTGAACTACTACTTGTGGATGCCTGGCGTGCAGTACCAACCCCGGTTACAGCGTAAATTGTCGGAGTTACGATCAATTACTGCTGAGTCTGAAGTTGTTGCTGTGGACGAAGTCGTCGAAGAAGTGGTGAGACTATCTTACATGTTTTTGCGTCGTTGTTTTATGTCACACCGAGCTCGTCGAGACCGACCTGAGAATTATGTTTTGGAGATTGACACTCGTCTGGCTGATCATGTACCCACAAAGTGTACATGATCTGTTACGATTCTACATTACATTATGCTCTTCCGTTTAGTAATCACGACGGGCTCTTAGTTACTTTCGTGATCCACATATCATACATGCTTTATTCTATTTCTATGTCGGGATTCATCCGAAATTAGATTGCCAAAGACGAGTTGTTGGTGAAATTCAACGCTGCCGCTACTAGCGGAATGATGGACATCAAGACTGCTGCGGAGTTCATTCGTGAGCTCGGAGCTACACCTTCTCAGGCAGAGCTAGTCGAGTACAGCGCTACCTATGGCAATGCTCTGACCTTCGAGCAACTTAAAGAGTTACTTGCTCTGTGCATGTACCCCAAGGAGGATGCTTCGTACATTGGAAAGGTTCTGCGTGACCTGTCCAAGGTAGGTTGTGACCCATCTATTATACATCTTTTCTAGGACCAGGATAAGATCGAATTCCCACACTTTGAGTATATTATGGCCAACTACGGTGAGCCTTTAACATCTGCTGAGCTTGCTGCTGTGAAATCTACCATCTTCGGTGGCAACCAAACAATGTCTTGCGGCGACTTGGCCTTAAAGATTGCGTGAATACGATTCCGCTGTACAATAACTAGATCCTGTAATTATTATACCACCAATCTCTAATTTCAAGTTTTCCTCGGTTGTGTTGTGCGTCTGATCAGATGCGGCGCACGCGTAGTGCGGGTCTCGGGTGCGAAAAGCTTTGACAGTCACTTTACACATCACGTTTGCAAAAATGAATCTCACCGAGTTGCCAACTATGGAGAGCGAGTCCCCGATGATGGCGGAGTTTGATCATCAATCGCACTCGTCAGGTATGTGTAGATTCGACTGGTGACCACCGTGTTATCGAGATTATGTATTCGAATGTAATACAATTTACAGACCGCAAGGTTCTCAGGAGCTTTTGCTTCCTTTCTGGCTGTGCGATGTGCGTTGTCAGCGCTTTGAACATACTCAACATCTTGTCCATCGGAAAGCCAGCTTTGTACATTCTTAACATAATTCAAGGGTATGTTTCTTTCGCTTTACAATACTGTGTGTATATGGTAGAATATATTTTCCAACATGTCTATTGATGTTCTCCGATTTTAGTACAATGACACATTATTGCTACATGCCCCTGGTGTTCTTGAATTATTTCCTTGTGTTTTCATTTCATACGCACGTAAATATGATCACAAAACTTAATGTATCTGTTGATATACAATTTATGTTCTTATATATTATCTCTATTACCGTTGCTGTTATGTTTATGTATTACGTTGGTATATTTATACTCCAAAAATTGTATGACATGTTATATGTGTCTATTTTCTACCATAGCATATATTGAACTTTTTACAGAATCTTTGGTTTCTCTATTATGGTCTTTGAGGGTGACGAATATTCCTCTCTTGCACCTTACGCCAACGTCTTGGACGTCCACTTCAAGTTCCTTCACTTTTACATGGGTCGGGCCCTATTCTTTGCTCTGGTCGGGTTGCACTGTGCGCTACTGACTCAACTTTCTGTGCTTTACTACCCATTGGCTCTTATTTGGATTGGCGTGGCTTCCTTTATCATTGCCAATCGCCAACGGGAATCCCTTTCCTGGTATCAGGAGTAAAAACCTACATATTGATACAATCCTAAATATGATTTTAAATGGCTCAATATCATGGTGCACACGTTATAGTTTTATGTATCGGATTATTCATCTCTTACCACTAGAGATATATCTGGCTACGTGAATTATGATTCCAGCCATATGCATTCCATACACGTGATACGGCATATTAAACCTGATCTAGCAGAAACTGCAGACCGCCTTTAAATGTTTCTAAATGTTGCATTGGAACTTTGTGCCTGCAGAACTTTGCCGCGGCGTACATGTCCAATAATGCGTAATTTGCGATAGAGTCTGTAAGCCCACCGGCTACCAACGTCAATATAAACACAGACACTGATTCATCTCGCGAGTCCGTTTTGTTAAACTGTATGGCTGTGGTGAGATGTTTCAGTTTGTCCTGCGGCCACGCTGTTTGCGCCATCTGTATTATATGGTAAAGTCGACAAAATTAACCAACCATTTTTAATGCTTCACACGATGGCCCCAGATTATAGTTATTTACCTGACGTTTATCGTCGAGGAGGTTAAGCGTAGAATTTAGATTCATTTCCTTCCTCAGTTTGAGGATGCTCGTCTGCGGCTTGTGATATCATCTATATAAGGTCAAACCTGTACAATATCTTCTTGTTTCTCGTATGTAGTTTTCAAATGCGACATTATATGCTCGTGGAGGTGTTTCAATACAAAGTTGAGTGTCACCTCACACATGCTATTTTTGGAACACTTCAGTTCTTCATCTTTGTCTACCAGATAGGCTGCCACTGCTTTCTCCACATGCGAGCACAGTATACTACAAAACTCATGCTCATATCCCGGTACCTATAGTAGACTCAAAAAAGTCAACGTATGATATCTTACCATAACAAACGTGGTTTTGGTCCTCTCCAGTGCATCATGCAATGACTGACTGTATTCTGGGCTATCTTGGCACCACCTAGGCAATGTGTTTAGGGGTTTAGTGAACATACCTGTCGACAACTGCTTCTACATCGTTAAGGTCCAGTACAAATATATCTTTGCAAGTGGGTTCAGCGTGCATGAGGTAGTCATCTATGACGCATACTTTAATACCACTTTGTAGGTCATGAACCTTGTCATCCCTCAATATATTTGCTACAATATGATTCTTGAACCCAAATCCAGTTGTCACTTTCCTATCTGTGACTTCTACAACCTGTCCATTAAGGTTGAGATAATGTCCAGGTATTTCGGTTTCCCGCAGTATGTGACATTCTATGTTGGCATATCGATCTACTGTAGACAACACCCACCTATAAACTCTCTCGAGATGTGCACATTTACCAGTATATGTGCTACTGGCAGCAGTAGGAGTCTCTGCTGTGCGTACTGATCAAACAGTGCTCGATACAGATCGTTATGCGACTTTTGCAAAACGCACATAAGCGCGTTAGCGCTAATCTCGTCAAATCTATGCTGCATTTATTGTGTCTATTATGATATACAAACTTTTAATGGATCAACCTATTGGTTAATGTCGTGCTGCCTAGTGTTGGTGTCACTCATGAGCCCTTTAACGGATCACTTGGCACAGATTTTCTCCCATTATTCGCTATATAACGAATTGATGATTATATGTGTGAACCTTAATCGGCGCCTTGGCGCTTGTAACGGTGTGTTTAATAGCCATGAACTTGGTGTTAAGAGATCCTGCTCTTCTCGCGCTTTTACGCGATGTTCACCGTATACTTTCATCTGGCACAGCTGTACACGTGAGCTTTCGTAAATATGTTCGCAGTGCGCGGCGTTGTTGCCATCAATGTCATTTCTGCCGTATCAACGCAAGTCTTTTAGAGCTTGCCAGTCTAATTAGCCGAATCCTTGCCAGTGGCTACCGGGAGCTAACAGTGTTCATCATCCTTGAAGAAGAGCGTCATCTATACTCTACTTTTGTGCTAGACTACATACAATCGTTTTATGCGTTGGTGATCCAGACATCCTCTCGCTACGGGGTAGGCGTATATATTCGATGTGATATATTGTTTTTCAGGCGGACTGTGGATCGTGCATACCTAATGACAATGTCGGCGTCTTGAATCCCAATACGCACAACTTAACCATATTACCGGTTTACGATTGGCGTGGCGTGCTTGAACGGGCACACCAATGTCCATTTTTGCAGTCAGAGGAGGAGGTTAGCTTTTTGTTTGTTGAGGGCACACCATACATATATGATGAATTTTACGACGCACTTGACAGTTGTGGTTATGTTACGGACCCACTTGGGCGTTTGGCGACTTGTAAATGCCCCCTTGAGGTTCACCGTGACCAGAACAGCGACCACTCAGCTCGTACAACATCTCTGGATTCCATCGACTGTAGCGAGACATCTTACTCAAGCAACGATGGCTCCAGGGGCCAATGTCTGTCAACTTGCAATGTTACATCTCAACACGACCATGTCGTTTCGCAGAAGGACCCATGCACTCTGAAGATCGGGAAACTCTGCTCTGCTAACAACACAGATACGAGGTTCAATAATGATAGCACTAACGTTGCTACAACATCGTGTTCAACTCAAGAGGCTGGGAGCGACCCTCCCTATGCTGATGGCCAGGTAGTGGATACCAACGAAACGATGGCGTCTCGTATGGACCGCTCAGCATCAATGCCGTGTAAAATTGCACTCAATAGTTCTTTTATGTTGATGAATAATCGGATACAGACGGCATTTTCATTTTGCGGTTCTGACGACAGGGAGATATTGAGTCGGCTAGGAGAGGTGGATTGTTTGGCCGTGTACGACCCTAATAATGAAGTAGTGGCTCGTGAGATATTGTCGTTTGACAATGTAATGTGTTGCGGTACCTTTGATTGCCTGCACTTCGGTCACAAGTACCTGCTTCTGTGTGCTTTTCTAAGTTGTCACCAGACATTGCAGATTGGCATCACTGCTCCCGGCGACATGTTGCACAGCAAGATAGACTTTTCTCTGATTCAGAATTTGGAAAAGCGTCGTGAGGCTGTAGAGCATTATATGCGTTTATTACAGGTGTTATATGGGCCTCGTACTGTGTACACCCCTCCACCTCCCAGCATTCCAGAGGGCAGTCGTGTTGTGAGCTACCACAACTGCGACTTCTTCTCCTACAGCACCATACCAATGTCCCTTCAGAAGTGCTTGGAATTATCGTATCACGAGTTCCGTGCACCAAAGGCTCCTTCTAAACCCACGATGCCATCTGATGTAACGGGTTTATCAGTGACTACATTTGATCTTATAGATCGATATGGTCCAGCTGGTGTGATTAAGGATTCCTTTGCCCTGGTGATATCACCAGAATCCTTGCCTGGTGCTATGGAAGTTAACCGGCTTAGGAGTTCTAAGGGTCTAACGACGTGGCCACTGTTGTCGGCTGGTTTCGTTCTTCACCCAGCATCTGATCGGCGTCGCAAGGACGTGCAGAAGGTGAGTTCGTCGTGGATTCGTAGCAGTTTGAAATCGGCAAACTGATTTGTCGTTTTTATTACCGTGTGATCAATAGTATTTTGCCGTATACCGACAACATCGTTTCTTAATAATTGTAAACACACTATAAACATACGTGATTGTGCCATTTTTTCCGAGTCATATTATAGATTTGCGGGGCCTCATAGGTACAACAATATACATCTGCGTTAATAATCACGTCGTGAAAGATTGTCATAGCTGTGGCTGAGAGCACTACGTTCACTCGTATTAATATGTACTTTATATATACAGCACTGCGTCTGAACGAACTACACTACATCCCGCAGATTAATATGACCATAACAAGGCCTATAACACCGCTATCAAGGACCAATGAGGTCATTTCCCTGTCCAAAATCAAATGCTGACAACAACGTACCAAGGGACGCTAGGTCACCACGCTGTATTACTGTTGTGATTATACACACTCGATACATCTGTTCACACTACCTAAGAGCTAGATTTCTGCGTTTGTAGGTCATTTTGATCCTCCCATAAGGTCACATAAACACGCCGACATACATCAGTAGTACACCCGTGTCCATTACGCTATACAACGCCATCTATCACGTGAATCTAGCCTATAGGTTTACACACTACCCGCAATGTTGGCCCCTCTAACACCACCATCCCCGTAAAATCGTGATCGCAGCTTCTGCGTGCCCCTGGTTGCTCGGCCGTGCCCATTGCGCACTAGTGTGTTGAGGTAGAATTGTGATCTTCCACAATTTTCCCCTCAGCAGGTTCATTCCACCTGACAAAAGTGGTCCTTAGGACTGAATAAATGTGTTTACGTGTTCATTTTCCGGTAGCAATTGTCTACTCATGCAATGGTGTTGCATGAGGCGACATCCCTGGTGCTGACCACAAGTACTTCTCGTTGCCTCCTGTGTCGGTAGCGGCATAAAAATCCCACACCCAGTTGGGTTTATTTCTGGGCGATCTCGTCGTATAAATTTGGGTTACTAGCACCCATTACGAGCTTTTGAATCTCTGGTGAGCTTATTGCTTCGGCCAACCAGGGTTGCTTGCCCGCTGTGGAAAATTTCCATCGTGTCGCTAGTTAGTGACATATTTTCCGCAGGTTACTGCAGTTTCTGTTGGTTAATTTCAATATCAGTCAAAATTTGGAGGTCTCCTGTTAATGTAACCGTTGAGTTTCCAAGATGAATTCCGAACACAATGAGCAACCGGTAAGTTAGCTCTCCATATTGTATACCGACCTGTGTTTATACTATGGTAACCGTTGTTATGCGGATATATTCGTCAATGGCGTTTGATTATGTTGGATGTGTAAGGTCTCGTAGACCAGGGCTTACGTTTTATTAACCTTTGCCGTAACTAACAAATTTTGGCACATTTGGATAAAATCGACCACATAACTACTAACGGTTATGGTTTCGACAACGATTAATGTCGTTCAAGATTTTAGTTTACCTGCTACTGGTTAGCAATCATCGTGGTCTGCCGGTTACGATTAGGCACCATTGACCTTGTATACAAACCAAACGTGTCATGGTGGTTATTTCGACATGTAAACTGCGGACATGGATGTAACATTGCTCATTAAGTGGAAAATGAGGATGTAATTGAGTCTCTTGCAAGAAATACGTGTTTAATCAAACATTTGTTTCCCCACTTGCGGCGTCCTTGACTATGTCCAGCCTATTATCATTCGAACTACTAACGCCTTCACTCTTGTTTATGTGCTCATATACAAATTGTTTCTACAACTCAAATGTTCTATTCATTATCGTTTACATTTTTACAGAGCGAACCGATGTTGTGCAAGAACAACTGTGGTTTTTACGGCAATGCCGCTAATGACAACCTTTGTTCAAAGTGCTACAAGGATCAGATGAAAGGTCAGAATGTTGCAACTGATTGCTTCGAGAAGGTGTCGTTTGCGGACTCGACAACATCTGCTGACACATCCATCAGTGTGGATACCCACGTCAACAAACCTGAGGAGCCTGTTGTCTCATCTGCACCGGAACCAATACCTGACAGATGCCAGCAATGTGATCGGTTGATTGGTGTTCTGGGTTTCAAGTGTCGTTGTAACAAATACTTTTGCGCACAACACCGACAGGCCAATTTACATGGTTGCACCTTCGACTTCAAGGGTTTATTCCGCACCCAACTGGCAACCAAGACCCAGAAAGTTGTACGGGACAAGTTGGAGCGGATCTGAATCAGGCATCGTCTGTCGGTGTCTCTGTGGGGACCAAAATATTGGACCGATGCAACTTTGCGGACATCAATGGATCTTTGACACCACAGCGCTACACAGTTGAGAATCATTTTCTCTAGCTCTGTTGGGCTGTGTGATGATTACACTGTTCTTCATCTTATGCGGCACACGTGTTGGCAGGTACACCACGAAAAGAAGTGGTTTCTGGGGCTGTTAGGTCAGAACTCTTGGCTCAAAGAAGCAAATGGTTCGCAGTGCTTACGGGAAAAAAACGGGACAAGCCGGATGACAATAGCGTTGTTTGCGGTAATGTGATTGCAAACACTTTGTAGCGATTTAGTGGGTACTCTATATGCTTCTGGCGGAGAACTTCGTACTCTAAAAACCAGGGCATATATTAAATCTGTCAAACATTTGGGTACTGTCAATCGCTCTTGGTGCTTTGTTTCACATGGGTTATATCTCTAAATCACGACGCACTCTACTGGCTGTTTGGGTGCATTGCGTGTGTTGGCGAAAATGCTCAACCGCCAAAAGAGCGGCACTTTACAGTAAGAGACCTGTTGTATTAAGACCTATTCAGCTATATTAGTTATACTAGCTACATGTGAATATCTTTTTGCCATCTTCTAATATTCGCCATCACTAGGTCTGCACTGGTCATCCTGTGGACTACCATTCATGACCCTCTGCTTACAGCGGTTGGACCCCAGGGTTTTAGAACGTACCCTTTATCGCTATCTTTTTAAAAATCGACGTCATAGCCAAGTGACTAAGCGCATGGCGCGCGGGTCAATCCTACGTTTTTCATCGATATTGGTAAACCACGTGTTTTATGACTATAGGTTCCAATGTGCATAGTACATCGCCACGTCAGTAGGCTATAGTGGGACTGTGTAACTTTTTAGCTCTGTTATCCAACACTTTTAATGTCATATACCAGCAATTCCCTAGCCGCCGCCGTCATGCATTCTGGTGGCTTCAATGCACTAGAATCATATGGCTACACTGACCTTCCATTAAAAATATTGGCGTATAGCTCTACTTCTGCCTGTTGAAAGCGTGTTGAGACAGATTCCAATGATACACGAAAATGGTCTACATGTTATACATTGCCTTATACAGGTTGAAACATCGAGGATGCCGGTAATACGTTCCTAGTTTACCACACTCTATTGTCCGTGTAATTTCGATCTATTCATTGTTTGTTCCTAAAACTGGTACATCTTTTCTCATTGCTGTCAACAAGACTACACCTCAACTCGTGGGAGTTCAACGGCAACGTGCCACCATCAATATTCATACGGTTCCATACTGTAGCACTGGGTACATGCTTCAACAACACCCATATTTTCTATAAAGGCATTTTGCTCGTCATTTTACCATTGTTCACGAGAGTCGGCCTTGATCCATCACTCATGTGGAGGCTCAATCGATGCGATGGCTAATGAAGACATCAATCATCGGATGCCTCCACTGAGCAGCCTCTGCCTGGAACTGGAGCTCGAGCAGACGTACCGTTGGAATCACGAACCACGTAATCAGGACAACTGTGATGATCTAGTACCAAGATCTCCAGGGCAATCGTGGGAGAATCGTGTGGCGTTACAGAGTTCTGGTAGCCCCGCAGATATACAGGACGCGATAAGTGCCAACACTAGCAATACTCGTGAAGGTGCCTTCTTATCTATATATGGTGGTTCAAACGGGATATGGGTAAACACTTCGCCGTGCTCTCACTGTGATGGATGCGACAATGACCTGTCCACCTGTCGTTCCCGCACCTTCGAGAGAACAGTTCTGCGTTCATTGAGGCGTGACTTTAAATTGTACCCTGTTAAGAACGACATAACGAAACATTACAGTACGCCCAGTGTCTAGTGACCGGGTATGTACATGAAGGTATCAGAGCGGCTAGTTACACAAGCCGGAGTGTTTAGCGATCGTAGGGCCGTCTCAGAAGGTGTATGATTCGACTATCATCACGAGTAAAACACGGGACAGAATCCAGTATGGTTCCGCCGGGGATACCCGCACCTCGGAAAACATCCTGCCAGATCCAGGGGATATTATGGATTAATATTGGCATCAATACACCACGAGGAACCATATAGAATTACGAAATTCTATGTCCAATTCACGCAGAATCAGATGTACCAGCTTTGGGGATATGGAGTCAGATGAAAATGCGCTTCACCAAACGGATAACCAATCACACGTATCGTTTGCGTCTGATCAACAGTGCCACTAGGTATAACAGCAAATGTCTCTGTACACGAGTGGCGGTACATCTCTGGTGGCCCTATAGCGATTCGATAAAACATTGGGGTGGCACTTGTACGAGGCATTGTGCTGATATAGAAGAATTTTTTGCCTTTTTAGCCCCCACTTATCAGTCGTCACTCAATTGCCGCGTAAGTCGATGTCGCAATTAGTTGTGATATTGACACTTGCTGTATCAACGTTTAGATACTGCATGATTCACGAGATTGGTGCACTAGGTGTGGATATCATTCACTGTCGTCGTTGTTTACACCAGCATTGATTAAAAGGTCTTATTTGCTCCAACGACGAATAGTCCCCTAATTGTACTAACGTGATACATCGCTTATATCTTGTGTAGTATGTTGATGAAAATGGCTGTCGCTATCTTCACTATCACCAGATTGACAGAGGCTGTGCTCAGTTGTTCCACCGTATATTGGGCAACCATATCATTGCTAAACAAATTCCTAGCCCATTAGCATGGTATATCCGAGCTCATTTTGTCTATATAAGGATTCTAATGATTTCTTTTAGGCATAGTGTGACAAACGCTCACCATATATTTTTGGTTTAGAAGAGCTCGATCCGCATTACGTGCTTGAGTGACACCGTCGACATTCGTTGCTAAACTCCGGAGAAATCGGCATAATTTACTAGTATATAAACTTCTGCATCTACAAATTTAAAGAATTTATGCAGACCGTCGGATTAATGTGTTCCTAGGGTTAAAGTCGACGGAAATGCGTCAATATAGGCTCCATAACACAACAAAAACAGATTGCGGGGGCTTAGTATATACATGTTATGGTATTACCGCTTTATGAAAATCTTTTGTTAAGTTTATTCACTGTCTTTATGTCACAGTGATAAAGACGCACCAGAAGGCCACCTTCACCCTCAGACTTGAATTCGAAGATATAATTAACCTTTTTGCCAAATCTAAAGCCAATATCTACTGGTATTCATATATGAACATTTTATCTAACTTAATATGGACTCTCTCTCTAGGCGTCCCACTGGATTTTCCGGTTGGTAGCAAGGATTCATTCCGGAATCTGGCTGAGCGCTATATCGCACCACTTGATATTTTACACTATAATAGTCACACTGGAAACTTTATTATACAGAAGATTAATCGTTGTTAGACGTATTGCGATGATTGTTACCCGATTGCGGGGCAATGGCCCCTGGCTGTGACCGTTGTAGCTTAGGACATAATATATACCCGAATTACAATATATCAATATTCACCGTGTTTCTCTTGACGCCAAACTCGTTTTGGTGAAGGTTCAAGTGCCTCTGGTCCCAAGGGCGATGACATCCTTTTGTTGTCATGCAGACCGTATGACGCTCTGTTGGCTTTGAAGTTCCCATGTTTTTGTATCCATTGTGCCAGTGCTACAAAGCCTTGTGGTGTAAGCTGTTGCGGTCTAGCGTCCTCCAGTTCCGGCGGCAGCCTTGCGATCTCCAGTTGGTCTAGGCAGTTTCTCAGACTGGTCTTGAACATCTTTCTCCTCTGATTGAAACTGTCTCTAAGTATACGTTTGAGGACCAATGGAGCACACGGCGGATTAGGCTTATTTTTAAAGTCCAACCTGATGACTCCCGAATCCACCTTTGGCACTGGATAGAAGGCATAATTTGGTATTTTAAATAAGAGCTTGGGCCTTGCGTATAATTGCAGCACTACACTAAGTATTGAATACTCATACTCTTCGGGTTGTGCAACAATACGCTGCGCCACTTCCCATTGTGCCGTTACTACCGCAGTGTCAATAAAGTTTTTATAGTCAACCAAGCAGAATAAAATCTGACTGGTAATATAAAACGGCAGGTTTCCAATGATCCATAATTTTGTATCTTTTGCTTTGCTGACAGCTTCGTAGTCCACCTGTAGAACATCATCATGTATAACATCTAGGTGTGGGATGTTACGACTCAGTTGGCTTATAGCTCTTGCATCTATTTCAATAGCCGACATCTTCGGATACTTTTTGAATAATATATGCGTAAGCGAACCGATGCCTGCACCAACTTCTATCACTTGTCGACCATCTATATCCTATATTTAATCACGGTAAAAGTACCTACCGCCGTGACCACCTTCCTCCTCATCAAATACATTACACAAACGTTTCATGATATTTACGTCGCTTATAAAGTTTTGACCAAGACTTTGTTTTGGCCTGTACAGTATTATTGTCTGTCAATATAGACACACCTGAATTCCCCTGCTGGTAGCCTTGGAACATCGGATTCCTCTTGTTCCACCTGTTTCTTCCATTTCTTCTTTAGAGTTTTCTCTTTTGTTACTTGCTTTAGTGGCATGATCTCAATCTTTGACGTGTCCTTCAAACTTCTTAGCGGGGTTTTATCAATAGAATCTTGCACATTCTCTGTAGCATCCATCCACAGGGAGAATCTAGACATATCTGTCTTTTCGGCACCATGTTGAGCAATTGATAAACCTCCATACACACCATGTGCTTGTGTATACCTATCTATCACACTACTATGATCGCCGTTGCAGACGGACGTAGCTCGTGACTCCCGGTTAAAAGTTGTTCTTCCGACTATTCGGAAGGCATCTAGCTTAGGAGCCGCTAATATTATAACACGTAACACACAGTAAAGATTACATTTCATTTATATTTTGTCAATGTGTATGTTATAGGTGTATTCAACCTAAAATATACGCTCTATTGTCGTGCTGGATGTTAATGTATATATGTGTTTTATTTATGTCAATTATTGATTTATTCTGAATATTAGCGCGTCTGCATGGTGACACATTGCCATATATCTGGGAATAACCATCTAATATTGCATATTTATTCCAAGGTGTTCTAGTAGTTGTTATATTAACCAAGCAACATCAATTATATAGAAACTCGACATCTGTCTATATTACATTAATTTAAATCTCAATAGGTGGATTTGAACTCCAGGGGGAATGATCTCATTGTATGCAGCGAGCGTATGGCTATCTTGCTGTCCATTGGTGCATTCAAGGCTGCAGCGATTTCCTTAATACATATAGCGGCGTTTGACATCGTTTTTTCGTTAGGACTCCACATTTCCACTGTTATCATGTTACCATTTGTGCGTAGCGCTGCTATCAACATCTCGTTATTTAAGCCAACTGCCGACAATGTCTGCTTGGTGTTTGTTTTAGTCACTGCAAAATACTTTGAGAGTACTGCCAACAAATTGTGAAGCTGTAATGTACAGTTTGATAAAAACGTTTTCTTCATTGTGTAGAATCCTACGCTTGCATCGTTGTTCATGATATGCTCAATCTGTTTCTGCGGCATTTCCAGTGGTTGCAGAAAGCTAAATGGTCCTATTGGTAATTTGATAAATATTTCTCGTTTCGTTCCGTCCGATTCTATAAGGCTTACTGCCAGGGAGGGCATAATAGTTGCCCACATCTCGTGTTTACATCTAAAGGTTATACTTACGGGCGATCTGTTCAGTACATGCATCGTCCCTGCATCCGGCCCAACCAAATCGACGAACATATCCAAATTCTGTATATTCCTCTTGACATCAATGTGGGCCTCAATTATCGTTGATCCTGGCAGAGTTCTCATCACGAGGTACACCGAAAAGTGGATTCCCACAAACAGGGTGTCACCGACCGCCAAATACCTACCGAAATATGACGAAACCCCTCCATCATCTTCTACCCTCCACAATGGTTCCGCATCTACTCTATCTGTACTAACGCTTGTGGGTTTCTGCATTAGTTTTGGTACCGCATATTTCATTTGTGGCACATCTTTAGCAAGATGGTTTACCATTTCTAAATCTGGGCCATCATCAAGTATTTTGTTACACAAGACAATCTTTTCCCTAAGTTCCATGTTTTTCAGCTTCATTGCCAGTTTACGACCATCAGTAAACATCAAACAACTTTCCAGAAGTTGGCTATAAATTGCATAGGGAGATTGCTTATCAACATCTGGTGTTTGTACTGAATCTATTTCAGCTGCATTGACATATGAACTACGATCATCGGATTCCACTTGTTTTGGGTTGCCAGTGGGAGTACCTTCTTGACGCCTCAAATCATCTCTAGTGGTTATAATGCACAACTGGTCATGTAAATCCTTTTGGTGTTTTGATGGCGTCACCGTTCCTACCGTTTGCTTCGGAAAACCGTTTACAAATTTATCCCTCCTTTCCTCATCTATCAGGTTATTTTCTGGGGTAATCCTATCTAAACCGCTAGCAGCATCGTTGACCCTGTCGTATCCTTCTATATCATGTCCATGTTTCCAACTATCCTTTGCATGTGGTATATGATCTAACCACCTACCATCTTCTGTTAACTGTTTTGTCATATCGTGTTCATCTTTCCATACTGCATCACGGTTATACACAGAGCGATCATCTTTAGTACTCAGGGCAATATCAACCACATCAGAAGAAACATCAAACATTGTTCTAGTCCCATCTAACTTGTCACTATTTCTGCCATCACCATCTTTATGCCTACCATTAGCAGTACGTTCTTCACGCTGGTTGGTAACATGGCCCCTATCCTGTCTCACAGGACTGCCATCGTCATAGACACTTCCCTTCTCTGGAGGCGTCGTCATGGTATAGTTAGAGTTCTTCGGCAACAAGACCATTGCTGGTTTCAAATCGCTCTCTCGCAATACGGACATTCTGGAATTCCTTCTGTTGATATAATCTTGAGGGTTAACTGCAGGCCACAACCCATCGCCTTGTGTTGTCGATGATCTGTCATGTACCAGATTAGTCTCTTCGGGGAAAGCTGTCCATACTGTACTGCCATCTTTAGATGACATTCTACTACGCAACGACGCGCTTTTCTGAAACACCTTCTCAATGGCAGCAATTTGTTTTTCATACTCGGTAAGAGTCACAGATGCCGAATGTACTGCATCCGCTATTTCGTTAAACAATGTTTCTTGACATCCATCTAACGCTTCTATCGCCTGTCTCTCCAAGAGTTCTCTCTGTTCCTTACACTTCGTATAATACTTTTGATATTTTTCCTTTGTGAGATCTGCAAATTGGTGAAATAAAATATAGCACATTATGGAAATCAGGTCACACCGTCTATTCGTCACACCGTAAAACACCTTAATCACATGTCTGTTGTTAAAAGCTAACACAAAGTCACGGCATCATGGTGTCATATACCATCACATTATATGTTACGTGATCCAACTTTTTGTATTCTACACAAACTGTTACGTACCCTTTTGCGCTGAAATAGCATGATTCAGACGTTTAGTCAGTTTCAACAACTTTGATAATAGATTGATATCATTTTCACTTTCTTTGTTTTCAGCTGCCATGTGCATCGACGACCCTTTGGACAATCGTCCAGTGTCGCTGGGCACCGGCTGTTTATGTACTACCGACATTGATCAATGATCTTTACATTTACTATTGCTACGTGACTATACGCATTGTAGATACTACTCCGTTACGTGCGAGTTGCAGGTGGTCCCTGGGCGTACTCAAAAACGTGCGGCACTTTCGACCTTCTATGGTCAGTGCCAACTTGCATCGTAATACAGATCAGTTATTTAGTTCTATATCGGCTAACTTTGGCAATCTCAAAGTAATACATCTATTTTGCTATCGCAACCGTAGACAAGAGACCTTTGAATAGCCACCAAAGGCCAGGTGGTGTCATATACCACCATACTACGTAACTATAAATGTTAGAAATAAACATAAAATCATGTGTAATAGAATCGCCTTGACATTAGCTGCGAAGTGCGATAGTATATATAGTGGGTAGCTTCTACGGCAATTTGCTAGCCACAGGGAGCAAGCTAGATAGCATATACACTGGTGCGTCTTATCCTTCGGGAGATATAATGTGTTGTGGAATCCCGATATAACCCTTGTATTATAATCTCCTGTTGGCAAGTCGTGGTTGCCTCACTTTAGTACAGTGCCCACCAACATCCATTTGCTACGGACACACTTTTTATCCACGGTTTAACTCGTATCTTGTTTGTATATATTTTTAGCACTTTCTGGTTACTCAAAAATGGCTGCCGCTAACAAATCTTCCGACGCACACCACCCAGTGTCATACTTTGGTGTAGATCTCACCCGTTGTCTGGATTGTAAGTTTTGTCACTTTCTTTGCGGTTAACGTTTGCTCAGCGGCTTGCATGGCAATTTTTACTCTGCTCATTTCCTGCGGATTCCTCTTTATGTTTGGCGAAACTTTGCGTATGATCGATCGCACATCCTTCTCCCGTGAGGAATACGTTAAACGCTTCTTAAACCGCATCTTCCCCTTCAGGGTATTTTATATCTGTTTTGCATCATATGACTATTGCAGACTGGATTTGACTTCAACCTTACTCACGCCTTGCTTTTTTCAATCTGTACCCTTATGCTTTGCTTCAGGGGCGAATCCCACCACGGTGCCGAGGGCAAGCACGCCAAGAGCCACTAGATACATGAATACAAGTTAAAATGAACTATATATTTCGTATTATCATCTATAACGTTGTATAATCTTTCGTCAGTGTCTTAAGATCTTTTACAGTGGAAACTAATTACATTTCAATTATTATGTTACTTTGTACAACTGTTGTGCCAATAAAGATATTATTATATTAGCAAGGTAACAATCGTGTTATCAAATTTGAAACTATTGTTACATATCGACTTCCTTTGAAGTAGACAGCCCAAGTGTTAGCAACACATTCTCGGGTGTATACGTGATATGCCTCAACTGCGCATCAGTAGTGGTCATTGCCTTGAAAAGCTTGATAGCTCCGGATTCGTTAAACTGGGTAAACCGTTCTATGCGACTTGCGAAGTTATCCGTGTTCTCCGTTGCAACTTCACTACTAGGCCATTGACGTGTGCCTATATCTGATGAAATCAATATTACAAAAAACTTACATGTGACGTCCCACAACGATAGTGTGTTGCCATCAGTTATCGAAAGCTCGGAAGTCCCATGATTGAAATCCATGGCGACCACTGGATCTGAATGTCCGAGTAGAACCTGCATCTGTTTACGTTGGTACAGGTCGTATATTGCCACATGGTTGCCGTTGGCCGAGGCTAGAAGTCTCCCGTTGTTGGCGATTGCGATTGCAGTGTTACAGCTATGGCTGTACTTTTGACCTATTGGCGCGGCGTCCAGTATTATATCGCACCCTGCTGTCCTCAAGTCCCAGAAACGCATTTTACCATCGGTGCATGGCGTTACTAGTAGCGATGAATTGGGGTGGAAATGTACCCCTAGACAGTCGGCCTGTGCTGTCCTCAGCAGCCTTAGGGGAAAGCTCCTATCAGTAGCCCAGAGTCTGGCGGCTCCATCCGCCTCACACGAGGCAAAATAGAAGCCATATGGCGCATATGCGAGATCCATGATTGCACTACTGCCACCTTTGTAGACACAGCGCGTAGATTTGGATCCCATCAGCCAGAGCCTGATTTCTCCATCAACTCCCCCAGAGATCAACACTTGCCCGCACTCACCAAAAGATAGGCTCTGCACTGAGCCATCATGGCCATACATGATACCCTCTCCAGAGCCAAGGCCATCCTTCTGCTGTTCCCCGGTGCGGGTGTTGCCAGCAGATCCTTTGTTCTGCATGAGCCTATCTACGATGGTGCCGCCGGCACTCTTGGAAACACTGCGTGCAGCGATGCTTTCTCCCAACACGGGGGTGATATCTTTCATGGCGTTGGCACACTCTGATGTGACTAGATCCCACAGGAGAATGCCACCGTCATCCAGACCGAGTGCCGCGAATCTACCATCGAATGAAGACAGTGCACAGCTGGAACTGCGGAGCACATTTTGGAAAGTATAGCTCAATACCATTGGACTATCCTCGGGAACTCTGCACTCACGTTGACTGTGCAGCATCCCTCTGAGTGACTGGTAGTAATCTGTACCGGGCTTTGGCAATGGTACAAGCTTCTCCGGTTCCTCCAGTCTCGCAAATTCACCCGTGATCGTTTCAACTATGCTATTGCCAAAATCTGCACTGTTTTCCTCAGACATTATTTCAGCTGGCAGACCCAGTGGTACATAAGTGGTCTCCACCTTGGTCAACAGCTCAGTCTGTTTGGTTTGTTGTACCTTGAGTTCATTGTCAAAATCCCTGATATAGAGTCCATAATACGGTCGTTTATACTTATTAACCGTGGTGGGGTCGATGTTGTACTTTGCGATGAAGTGCCTTCTGAACAAGTGGCCCTGTGTGTGGTTGAATGTCTCTCCATCGAGGAACTCCACACCCTCCTTTATTATGTCGTCTATCAAAGAACCCTCATTGTTGTTCATCCACCCTGTTATGACGCGCATAGCACGTTTTGACAATATAACGTTGTACTTTTGTTGCAAAAATACACGTTGGCGGATAATTGGCGAGCTTGCCAGCTGGTCCGGGAAGAGGAAGTCCACAATCTGGTTAATGAAATGTCCAAACTTATCCTTGAAGACAATTTGGAATTCCTTGAGAAACCGTCGTCCTAAACGTGCTATTACTGACCGTATTCAACATACCATGTTCAGATGACGATCGGAAGAGTTTAACATATATCTCCAGGTACACTACGAAACAGACATCGAGTAGTTCTTCTCTCGACCTATTCAGGCTGCTAAGTGCCCAGCCGATCATGCGCTGAAGTTCTTGGGTATATGACTCAAAGGATTCTTCCACCTTGTCGACTTTCGTCTGCATCATATGAATACCGTAGTGGCAACGTTAAGATAGACAGATCTACGCTAGTCTTAGTCGGCTATATTAGACTTGATGTATAAAATTAGTCTTTGTGCACATTGACAAGCAATATTCCATCACTATATACCAAACAGGGCCATTACCTTTACAGATTCATCTTTACTCGAGTCCCCGACTGGCTTGTCCTCCGTGGCCTCAACAGTAGTATCGCGAGGCCGTTTACCGGCCTGGTATTCTGGCGTATCTACACCCATTTTTATGTTTATACTTTTGGTGTTTTATTTTGGTTATGTTGGTCGGCGAGCCCTACTACTATCGCTCTCGCGGATGTCGTAGCGTCATGCCATATAACGGTGGTATACTACATACACGGTATTATAGCAAACATAATTGTACAATTTACAACATCATTACTAGGGTCTATCCATACTTGTCTATGATAAACTGCAACTTCTCAGCAGTCGCATCTGTAGCACTGTTCTCGGGGTCTTCAGCCCTGGCAACGTGGATGTACCCAGCAAGTCCGTGGTCTTCATACGCCGTTGGGCGTACGTCTGCATTGTCTAGTAGAGTAGTCACTACCCCAATGGCTGTCGGTATCTCCTCGAGTAGCGGTACTACCGGCGTGCCTCTGGCCTTGGGGAGCATCATGATACCGTTACCTTCTCTGTTTTTACTGTCACTATCTTTTTTTAACCATCCTCGGTGCATATCTAATGTATCACTTTCGACGTTGTTCTCCAGGTCGTGGGATGTATACAATGCCAACACTGTCTTCTCGATAGCGTGACCTTTTTGTCTTGCGATGTTGTTGAATATCCGCAATAAACGTTGCACGGTTGCATGCTTACACGTGAGTAACTTATCAAATACAGCGTGAGGACTTTGGTCGATAGTCATCAGGTATAATAGATACTTGTTCTCAGGCGTTGCTCCCGCATCTGCTCCTGCCTGTATCAGATACACCGGTTCCACCACGTGTTGACAATTTATGTCTCGTTTAACCGATTCTGCCGGTATAATCACAGATAGTGTTAGCCCCTGCAGTATAGGTTCGTCAATCACAAATGCCAATACGTGTAGTCTCCTTGGCAACTGGGCACTGCCCCTGTTACGTGGAGTTGTATTCATGTTTGCCAGTTTCGCACAGTCACCAGCAGTCATTGTATCCTCTACTATCACCGCTTTGGTGCTTACAGTCATTCCATTGGTCAATCTAACCTTTGATATTGCATTGTCCACAAGTTCCGCCGAGGCCACACTGGTTCCCAGAATAAAAGTCACGCCTAGAACTGCTCCGACCCTAGAAAATGCTTGTACTATATCACCGCTGCCATACATTGGATATATAAATGGCGAGTTAGTTTGCCCATAAACACCTATAGATTGTGCATATTTTAGTAGACGTTGTACCCCTTCCTTCTTGGTCCACGTGGGTACATCGGCACCGCCTAGGCCTATTCCGTAACTCAGAATGTCCACTATATTTTTCGTGCACCCACTGGAGTACAAGTATTGTAGCCAGTTAACGCCGGAATCTTCACACTGCTCTGTGGTATCATTCTTAGAGGCGGTTGCCTCACTACCCTTGAGTGACATTGAGGCGAACTGGGGGACACAGTGTCCCGATGTAATAGTCATCAGCAGTTGCATCAACGAACGTTTCTCCAACGGTGATAGTAGTTGTGATTTACATATGGCATTCCGGCTATTTGGTACTTCATTCAGTAATATATCGCCACCGTCCTCTGGTTCGGTGCCGTATAACACAGGGCCACTCGTATCGGTGAAATGTATGTAGCTATGTCCTCCCGAGTTCAGCAGAATATCAACAACTGCACTGTATCCAAATATCATCTTAGGCCATGAGTCCAGTGCATACTTGTTGCTGTTGGCACATAAATGGTCCATTGCCTGTATAGCTTCTGTATCTCCCGTGGCGAAGGGCGCCAATTCGAACAGCAATTGGGGAGTATCATCCTTATTTTGATACATCAATTCTAAATACTCTTTCAATCGCTTCGATGGTGTCATGAATGAGTATGATCTTGGTTGTGTAGCACTTTCTACACAACTAAATGAAGCTGAGCGTGGATGTGATGCATTGTATATACTATCTGCTGTCACCTTGTTAGATAAAACATGGTTAGTTTCCACTTTTGTTAAACCCTGTGTTACTACACTTGCTTCTGTTGCTGTGGCATCCTGTTGCATCAGTCTAACGTACTGCTGTTGTAAACTGTCACACGAATTTACACACTGTGCATCGGGTGACTCAAGCAGCTGCTTGACTGAGACTGTACGATTTGACAGTCCGTAGCACTGGTAACGGTCAATCTGCAATACCTTGTAGCCACGGTATGCCAGACAGGCTGCCACTACGGACCCCGTTAGACCAGTGCCGCTGATTATGACATCCACTTCCATGTCACTCATCGTATCAAACGTCGTTTATTGGCATCTTGGCTATAAAGGGTTATTACGCGGCACGTTAAAGTGGATTCAAACAGTTACTAATTCCAATGGGTCACCCCTGCGATTTAAATATATATTATAAAATGCGATAAACATATGTTCATGTTAATTATGTCTATACTTATTGTGGCAGCCTAACACACCGTTATGTTTATGTACCTCACCGTCAAGCATAACAATAACAGCACTGCCACTATATTAAGTACTCTACCGTTAGTTATATTTGATAATATACACCTATGCAAGATAATGTCTAAATCACTAGGTACAAAGTAGATGGTTTGGAATCCAAGTCTCGACAGCCCACAAGGTCTAGACAACAAATGACCTTTATAGCAGTTGTACCTATTTTTATATAAAGGCGTGACTTATACAGTCAATGTGTAACATGTAGACTGCAATTTATATCTTTCAACAATAGAGGCGCTGTACTCCCACGGTAGTTCCCCATCACCCGGGCACAACTGGCCATCACACCGTCGTATATACATCGCACATCCCTTATGTATATTAACCACTCAACTTGTACACGGTTGTTTGTGGGATGTACACGCTTGGATTCACGCTGTGTACACTAAATCTCGGTGGAGTAGGTCAATGAAAAGGTAAGTCATTTTTCTATCCAATGTGTACGTGTATTTGGCGTTAAACATCACTGGTTTTGTTTTTGTGCACATTTAAATAATCTTTATGACTGTGCAAACTAATGTGTCATGGTTATGCCCGTATACACCGGTGTATGTGGACATGGTTTCCATATTGAGGCGAACAAATACTGGATATTGTGACATACGGCGTAATATTGCGTTTATGTATTTGATTTAACCGTGTGTGTGTTTGGCAGTAGGTTCCAAATTTCGGTGTGTACGGGTCTAATGATATATATGCCATGTATATTCTTATTGTCCATCGGTTGACTTAGACACCAACGTGTCAACTCTGTAGGTGTGTGTATACATATTGGCTGTCATACGAATCTGCCTATGGTCCTTGGTTTGTATAGTTGTCCATGCTGCACACGGGACTGTGTCTAGTATGGTTACCTTCGCGTTATACATTAGATGTGTATAGAATGCTTCTTTAACATCTGATTACGTAGAATAGACGTTATTGATATACAGGTTGACCAAAGGGCAACTACTGATTTATAACTGGTTATGTTTCGTTGTCCTTAAAGGCATTTAATACCACCTAATTTGGTTAGCGTTCTGGGATTTGAATTTAAATGGATAAACACAACATTGGATGTTACTGAAGCTGGATATTCATATGATCGTCACTACCGCCACTGGGCATAATATGACTAGGACTATCTAAGAAATCTTAGCTACGAATCGATACCGCTGACGACACAATGGCAATATTCAGTAAGCGTTCTCTGCAGTCGATGCGGAAGGTGGTGATGGGGACACCTGCAGTATACAGCAGCTCTCTCATCAAGGAACTGCTTGAACTCGAGAAGGTAGACAGGCACTGGGAAATTGCCTTCAGGCGCAGGTACCTGGCGAGCAAAGAGGACGAGCTTCGTGCAATCGAGAAATCATTCAAATTCCATATTTCACAATGGGAAATAGGCGCCATGATTTGGGGTGCCTTTATGCTTCACTGTCTATATGGGCTCCTGACTCTTTCGCCTCTTGCAGTGGTGATATCGGTGTTTGGCATTTCACTGCTGACGCAGCTGCGGATGCATAGGGATAAGCTGACCTTGTATTATACTCTGGTGTCGCTGGGTGCCTATATTATTTTGCTTGTCAATCTAATTGTTGTACATCCGGAGCACCGTGTAAACTATGGAAGTATTATTACAATTTTCGGCCTGGCGTTTATCCATGCCATTATATTGGCGGTTCTAGGTCGCCATAGCATAGGCCAGCATTTCGAACGGTTCGCAGACTCCTGTTTGCAGTTCAGGGTGCCGTCACTTCTGGAAGTACAGTCCATGTTTTTCGGCGTCATTATCTTTTTGGGTATATGCTTCTCGACGGTGAAGCTGCACTACCTGTCTTACACTGGGTTCATAGTGTTTCTATTTACTGTAATTGCAAGAGCCGGAATCAAAGTCCGTCGTTCCAGACACAGAGAACAAAACGCCAACTTCTTAGAGGCGAGCCTGCCAGTTGTAAGGTCACTTATGAGTGTTATGTTCACCGCGGCAGCGTTGTGTATCTGTATAGCGAGTCTGTTTAACAACCACGTTTTGTCAATTACCAACCAAGAGTCTTTCAAGGCATGGGAACGCAGTCATGGCCACTCGGGTGAGTACACTACTGCCGTGAAGGGTCTGGCCTACATATTTACTATATCATGCGCCTTTATTCTGGTTGTTAACGTTTTGCTGCTGTTGAAGTTAATGATGGGCTCCTTGGTTCTTTCCCATGCCTTGGAACACTCGACACTGTTTATGGGCAAGGCCGCTCTAGGGCACAAGAAGAATATACGCTACGAGTACCACACCTACACTCTGGACCGCAACGGCCGTGTCATGGGCATAGAGACTATACGCAAGTCGCCTATTAATGGATACAACAAGCCAAACATGACATGTTACGACATATACCTTGCTATGCAGAAGAAGGCTCTTCATGCGCTGAACCACACTTCTCTATATTGCTTCGTTCCAATCGGTCCTCTGTATTCCACAGAGCGTGATACCAACCCTCTGGTACGTGGTAGGGTAAGCCTAGAACGTATGGCCGACAGGTTGGATATGGCAGTTGCTGGTGAACGTAAGCGCCGTCGTGATGACCGTAGACGACGTGAACGGGTAAAACGTCTAACCGATGTTTCATTGAACCGACCATCGTTTATTTCTTCATCGATACCCGCTGGAGTGGGTTTGCCAGTTGCTGAGCTGCCTCGGGACACCTTGCGTGAAACATGTGACGAAATACGCTCGCACAAGAGGTCGATGTCAATACCTGCAGAGCTGTCGTTATGTGCCGTGGATGAGCTGCCTGTTATATCACGTCATATGGAGAAACTTTACAAGCGTAGATGCGTGACCACGGCTATATCTGATGACTTCTACTGGCGCAAACGTGGCATCATTGACAGAGTCCGTACGTCGTGGCTCGAGCAGGAGACTCCTGAGTCGTTGCCATCGTTCGAAGTGTTGAAGCCAACAAATGCCTGCGTCTACAGGGACCCACAAAATGGCGATTTTAATTTCAACAAGATAGACAAGGAACTGTCTAACATCTTCCGGGGTCTAGAGATAATGAACGGATATGACACTGCTACAGACATTGGTCCAATCCTTGACAGACTAAAGCATGGCCGATATGAGCCACGGAATACTGCTGTTCATAATGTTATTACATTCGACATACAAGACGAAGGTGCTACTCCGGGGGTAACTATTGACATTGGAGACGATACACCCGTCCAAAGGCTGACGCCGTCACACCAGGATACACTCATGGGCAGCAGCCGTAGTGGTGCCAGGTATTCCCAATGTACCACTCCAGCAGCTTTGAGTGAAATGGTTTCACAGGTGCATCCTGATGGAATCAACATCGACGTCCCACAACCAGTTCAATACATCGACATTGGTACAGCCAAAAGCGTGTATCACGAGAGCGAGTGGTTCAGCCCAGAAGGAAAATTATTAGATGCATCATCACCTCTGAGGTCTTTGGACAAATGGCACTGGTTGGACAGCGCCCTGAATGACGCCGTGGATGTTAACACCCGTAGTGTCGATAGGAACACGGAATCTTATAACGAGGACCCCGTGGAACACCGAATGAGGCCCATTGAAGAAGTCCTCGAAGGTGAATATTACATCAACCAGAATGGACAGCTGGTTGTCAAGAATGATGACAACCGGTACGTCCCAGTACGTTACAAGGGGGTGCGCAATGTGCGCAACTTGGCGAAATACTTCGACAGCAGGTTCAGCAGGATGCATGCCGATGCAAATCGAGGCGAATCCGATAGTGACATAACTCCGAAACGCAGGGATGTGGCAAAAGTGGTTACCTCACCGGTGCACAAGATGATGATGCTAAATACAGGATCCAATGACGTTTATGTAGAACACAGGGCAAATATAGCTTCCCAACAGATGTTACTGGCAGATGCAATCGATGTACACAAGGTGGCCATGGAAATTGCCAGCCCTTCGAACGATGCATTTGTGGATGCTATATCGTCGAGAGAAGCTATTCAAACTGGTCGAACAAACGTAACGATTACGCGTGAATATGAGAACCATAAGCCGTTTGAACTGGTTAATGTTGCTGAATCATATAGTGCCCGCCAGCAGTCGGTTGACTGTACTCCAGAACAAGTGGTTGCTGAGCAACCTTCAAGCGGAACTGGCGACGCAAAGGAGGTGTCCATTGCAGAGGACATTGCAACTGAGGCACAAGAAGGTACTCACAGGGAGATGTCTGTAGGCAGCAGCAAGGCTTCGATGGATACCGTGAAGCAGTTGACTCCGCGTAGCCTGAGGAGACTGGCGGCTGCGCGGCATTTGCCACTCGCATTGGATTCCAGACATGAAAAAATCTACTCAGTGTGCCCCCAACCACGTAGAGATGGTGCCGTGGTCTCTGTGGATGCCATCAACACGCCGAACAGAGGATCAAACACTGGTGGCACACCGTTGTCAGCCAAGGGAAGGGGTGACAAATTTGAGGGAAGTAGTGGCTGTGATTTCGGGGACCCGGAACTCTACAGCGCAATCGAGTCAGTTGCATCACCAACGTCTTTGAGAAGTCGTTCGCCTGCTTTGAGTCCGAGCCAACAGGTAACACCTAGGCGGAATTGGAGGAATGAGTTCGACTTTAGTCCAATAGCAGTCCATTCCGGTATGGATGTCTTGATGGAGCTTATGCAGGACATGGCAATCGATGAGTCCGGCGCTGAGGACCAAAGCTCAGATGTAAGCCACGATTTCATCTTCGGCCGTTAAATATATAAATCGCAGCTACAGAAACCGATATTTTATAATAGTTTTGAAAATCAATACATATATCGTTATCCACATTCTGTTGAGCTAATTCGTTACAATGTGGTATTCATTTTTTGTTGAATGCTTGGCATCCTGAAAGTCTTAGAATAAAATTACGATTTCTAATCGGTATAGATTGACTAGTATTATTAGCCCGTCTATTGATTATATGGTTTTTGCTATGTGTTTTACAACACCAATAGGACACTGAGATATAGAGTACATTCGTTCTAGTACCTATTGAGTGCTACCTTTTGGGTCAAATGTGGTCCTTTGTCAGAGCTTCTTTGTCGTGACTATGGAAGCATTCGACCAGACGTCGGTCTTGCAGGAACTCCTTGAAAAAATCAACAGACAGAAATTCATACATTCCAGCAACCAGGATCGACATACCCAACTCACGGGCACTCTTGGCTTCAGATCCGTTGCATAGTTTACCATCCAACAAATTCTGTACCATCTGGTCCACTGTGAGATCTGACTCAGGTGTCACAACAGGTTTCTCCGCTGTCGACGATTGATTATTAACGTTTCCCGCTGGGGTGCTTGTGTCACCAGCACCGGAAGATGTAGTATCCATCAGGTTACCGTCCGATTTAGGCTCTGTGTTCAGATCATCCACAGTTGGCAGACGTGCAGATTTCGACGTCCGTTCGCTAGTTTTTCCTTTAGTGGCAGTCTTTGATTTGGTAATAGACGAATCGGTGTTTGAAGCAGTTCGAGTTGCAATAGTGGCTGTCGTCAAATTGTCGGTTTTGTCACCGGCAGATGGTCTAACCCTGGAGTTGTTACCCGATGATGTTGCTAATTTGTCAGTCGTACCGCTAGAAGTGGATTTAAAACATGAATCATCAAGCGAAATAGGTTCCGTTTTCTCGTCATCCTGGTACATACGTTCATTCTGTTGTAGCTCAGTCCACACTGTTGGCCCAAGTAAATCAGCAAGCAGCTTATCTTGGGATAAAGCAACGCTCAGGGGTGACAGGATGGAGAGCATTTTGTTATCAATCACTGGGAGTTGAGATAAGCTTCGCAATAAAAAAGGTTTCTCGTATCGATCCTTGCTTGTGATATTTAAAGAGTCGCTGATGATATAGGAAAGGTCTCCCCAGAGCTTATCGGGGTCCTCCAAAAGATCAGACAGATCCGTAGCCCTTAGTTTCGAGGGCTTCCGTCCCGATTTAGAATCACGGTTAGACATTGCAGATGATTTCCTTGTCTGCAGCGTTTTCACCAATGCGTGCATAGGCAAGCAAGGGACGCCATACCGACAAGCTCGCTCCAACAGGCCGAATCCCTTTTCAACACTTCCTAAATCTATGCCCACAGTAGCGAGAGCGTTCCGCTTATTGGCGATCCTGAGACCAATATATGAAATCAAGTCCTCGAATAACCGAAGATCCTTAGATATATCACAAGATGCCGGAGGCCAGCTGGCAATATCAGTGTCGTGGGTATCAGCACAGGCAGTGATGTGGCCCTGTGAGGTATCATCATGTTCCGATTCAGCTTTTAATAAAGCCTGCCGGACGCGTTTGCGATGACTGTGCTCATGGCTCTCGCTGTATAAACAGCTAAGAGGTCTACTGTTCAGTAAGCACAGGTCTGGCGACGGTAGAGGTAGGGGAGGTAACATTGGAGATCCTGGCTGACCGTTGTCAGTGCCTCTCCTGGACCGCCTGTACCGGTCGTTTTCATGGCTGTGCACAGTCATTGCTCCCTATGTTCTTTTGTGGATTGCCATAGGTAACCTGCAGAATAAAGCAATGTAACTAATTAGTAACACCCATATTAGTTATTTGGATACACTGTAGGTGTAATCTCACTAGACACTGCAACAGCGCGTAACACCTGCCATGGACAACTGGGAATCACACCAGTGTACATAGGTGGCTTAAATAGAGTTTTTACTAATATCGCGCTTGATGTGCAATGTCGGAAGGCCGTAGAAGCCGGAGCTACGATAGAAGGCAGTCTTCTAGACGAGAGCCTACCCATGAGGGTAGAAGAGACTCGTATGAAGATGACCGACGACATCGCACAGTATATAGAAGTAAAGACGAAGAACGATATCGAAGTGTAGACTCAGTGCGTAGAAGAAGCCAGCGTGATGGACATAGAACATACCGAGAAGATTCACCAGGTGACAGACGTGGTGGCCGCGGTTACAGATATGACCGCCGTGATGAACATGTACCAAAACATCAATCTGATAGACGCGAAGATAATCATGATAGTGGATATTATAAACGTGATAGACCCGGAAAAAAAGACTCTCCGTCAAGGAGAAAACCTGAAAGACATACGTCAAGCGATGTTGAAAGGGGCTATAGAAAAGATGAAACAAGAACACACCATGGCAGAAGGAGCCGTAGAGGACGCAGTGACAGTGTTGATAGCGCCTGTAGTTTTGGATCCAGGGTATCATTTGGTCATGATAGATCAGGGGAAGAAGATAATGCTGAAAAAATTGATGACCAACCCATGGACGAGGAGACCATGTTAATGAAGGCAATGGGATTCTCGGAATTTGCCACCACTAAGAATAAGCAACACCTGGATACGGACGTATCGGCAGTGGCCAAACGTTCGAAACGACAATATAGGCAATATATGAATCGCCGAGGAGGATTCAATAGACCGCTATCCCCAACATATTAAATACAGTCTTATAGACGTGTGTTAACCTTTGGCCTTAAATCACATAGAATAGACCCCAGAATGTAATCATAAATGATACACCCATTAGTACTTGGTTATGTATTAACATGGCAACTATTTACACTGATAAACGAATGTATACAGTATATTGTATCAGCATAGTTTGAGTTAGCGACACTGGGCAACAATACCAGGGGCATAGCCTCACCCGGAAATAGTGCTCTCATCGTCAGCAATAGTCTTGCCACTGAACACATCGTCAAGCATGAGTTTGCGACGGCAACACTCCATTATGTACTCCTCTACCGAGCCCTCACAGAGCAACTTGTAGACCTCAACTGTCTGGGTCTGGCCAATCCGGTGGGACCTGTCCTCAGCCTGGACGTCATTGTGAGGATTCCAATCCTGATCCATCAAAATCACTGTAGAAGCCACAGTTAAGTTCAAACCTACACCGCCAGCTTTGGTGGATATAAGCAGTAAAGTAATATTGTCATCATTGGTGAAACTCTCTACAATGTCAGTACGGGATTCCGGCTTGTGGCCACCGTCGAGACGCAAGTAGCATAAATGGGGAAAGTTTAACCTGATGCATTCTTCAATCAAGTCCAGATACATGGTAAACTGCGAAAACACAAGGGCCTTTTGCTTGTTTTGCTCAACAGCTTCAATTATCCTGAAGAGCTCCCGGATCTTGGCGGAACCCATGAATTCCTCCTTGGGTATTAAAAAACGCTCTAGCCGTGGCTCCATAGACAGGAGCGAATGCAGCGACCGATGAATCTCGAAATCACTCCAACTGCGAATTTCCTTCTCAACACGATCTAACGGATTACCCTTGTAACCCTCGACTTTGGACCAATAGTAGTTAATCAGCTTCTTAAGCAGTTCCTCCTTGTAGTAGGCACCTCGTACTAGAAGTGGGTGGTTGCATATACGGCGCATACGGAAAATCATCGACTTTACCAAAAAGTCGTCGCGGTGACTAAGATCGTAATTTTTGGAGCTGCCGTTGCACATACTACGAACGTCACTTTCAGTAACCTTGTACTTTTGTACCAAGACATCCCTGTTCTGGGCAACTTTGGATTCCACCTCCTTCATGTAGAGCTCGAGTTGGATGCCGGTCATTTTGCAAGGTACAACGAATGTACGTTTCTCTGGTAATTCGTGCATCACGGTACGTTTACGACGCCGCAATATGAAGGGAGCAATAAGTCTCTGGAATACCCGAAGAGATGGGTCGATATTGTTTGCAGAATCGACGCTGCAGGTATTGTTATATTCCGCTTTGGTGTCATCTGAATTGCCGTTGGTACTATTGTCAACAGATGAATCATCCGAGGTTGTATCATTGATGACACTTCGGTCACTGGACTCAACACAAGTACTGGCTTCATCATCCTGTTGGCTTCCAGGTACCCTGTCAGGAGATTTGTTATATTTATCATGTGTTTCCTCGAGATCCGAATCTGATCCTTTTTTAACGATAATTTCGTTGTCGGAATATTGATTCATTGAGTCCGATATATCTAGAATAAATGTCAAGCACCAGGTTCGTGACTTACCCGATTGGCTACTATGTTTCGAAGCGGTTTGTTGTAATGCTCGTGACAATTGGCCACGCTTGAAGTCTTCAATCTCAGAAGGCTCAACCAATGAAGCCAAATCTGGGAATTCATTTATCGCATCGTTATAATTGTTGATGAGGTAGTTGATGCCGGATTGGATTTTAGATTGATCAAAATTGTCAGGCATGGCAAATTGGAGCAAATTGCCCAACTCACTCTGTCGGTTCTGAACAGGAGTACCTGTGAGCAGCAACCGATGCCGAATGTTAAAAGACACATTCAGCCTGCGATATGCAATAGTTTCACTGTTCTTCAAAGCATGGGCCTCATCGACCAGCATGTACTCGAATTCACGAAGGCCTCGTAGGACGCGGATATCCTCTTTGGACGATACTGTAGTGATTGTTGAGATAAGGATCACAAAAGAACCCTTACTCACGTCATTTAATACGTCACAAGCCACTTTGAAACGTGTAGAAGGTGCGCCGTGGTATTTCACAATGTGATTCTTGAGATTAGGAGCCCATCTCGACAACTCGGTACACCAATTGTCCAATACGGAAGATGGAACCAGAATTAAAGTAGATTTTCTGTTACCACCAGTGCCCATTTTTATACGTGAGACAAAGTCACCTGCATTGTTGGATGACTCTAGATTGTAGAGATAACTCAGAAAGACGCAGGCTTGGGCCGTTTTACCCAGACCCATTTCATCAGCCAGGATGCCATTGGCATTCTCGACAGAATGAAGTAAAGATAGCCACTGTACACCACACTGTTGGTACAACTTCAATTTTTTGAATTTAGGGGCTATATGGAATTGAGATAGGTCAGCGCGGGTACGAATGAAGGTGCAACTACCGTGAGCAATGGCATCACGAATTTGCTTTTCTACTTCAATATCGCCGCCACTGATACCATTAACAGCAGTTTTTGTCAAGTTCTACATACGATGTTAACACGCAATGTACAAATGCTTACTTTGGATATAGCCAAAAATGAAGATAGCGCTTCCAGCGTCTCCGTGATTGCTTTTCGCTTACGCTGCTCCTCCCTCGCCAGACGTTCAGCCAAAGCCGCTGCGTCCTTGTCTGCTTCATCTTCCGAATCTGCGATAGAATGACATATCAGTGGTTACAAGTGTGCCTTCCAAATACAATATGTGTAACCAGCTAAAAATAAGGACATGTGTGTGTTAACTATATAATAGCAGCACCGATAGGTACAACGTGTCTATGGCTACCTACCACTGTCATTGCGCTGACGTTTTAGCTTTCGCTTCTTCTTTACGACCGGCTCCACAGGAGCTGCAACGCCGTTGCTGTTGTCTGGCCGCGCCAACGGCTGATGTGTGACTGCATTGTCACTGGAGGCATTAGAAACCGTAGCCCCGAGTGCTAAGTCGGTCAGATCATCAATATTAGCATCGTCTATGACGTTGCTACGACTCCGCGCAGCACCAATGAAAAAGCTGGCAGTCGTGACCATTATGGGAGATGACAACACATTGAGGTACGCGCGGCTAGGTAATACACACTAATCACATATCCAGACACTAACGATGTATATCAGCATACCGGCGCACAGTTTTTCCACGGCTGTCATAGGACAAGAGCGCAGAGTTAGAGATATACCGCATTTGCTGTAGTACACCCTGTAGACGTCCCCATAACCGAGTAAAACTAAAGCTACCGGAGCTTATTATATACAAAAGATGAAGCCGCAACAGACAGTGCTGGTGTTCAAACCGTCGCTGAAGAAGGAGAGCGACCGAAAGGCGCAGCTCGCCACTATTCAGGCGTCTCGCGCACTAAGCGAAGTCATACGGACAACGCTCGGTCCAAGGGCAATGCTAAAGATGATGTTGGATCCAATGGGCGGTATTGTAATCACGAATGACGGTAACGCCATCTTGAGGGAGGTAAGACCATGACGAGCTTACCTGGAGGATAGTGGCCGTTGATGTGTCACTCTCGACCGGCCTTCCATGGCTCACAACAGATATATCCATAGAAATATATATTGGTGTGTGCATATGAACTGCTGTTGTCCACGTGCAACTACCTGCCTGT
The DNA here is from genome assembly GCA_023705535.2 of Babesia ovis. Lineage (NCBI taxonomy): Eukaryota > Apicomplexa > Aconoidasida > Piroplasmida > Babesiidae > Babesia > Babesia ovis. The sequence goes on from BLIY01000003.1 coordinate 354,800, forward strand.
CGCCTAGTGTTTATGTGGTACCATACTGCGTCTTTGTTTATATACATATTTATGTTGTAGAACTCCTTGTTTCATAAACTCTCAGATCGATGTTGCAAATCCGGCTGCCAAGAGCCTGATTGAACTCAGCCGATCCCAGGATGAAGAAGTGGGAGACGGTACCACCAGCTGTGTCATCCTTAGTGGACAGATGCTCGCCAATTCGGAACCCTTACTCAAGAGGGAGATACATCCATCCAAGATAGTCGAGGGATACATGGAGGCACTGGAAGATGCACTCAAAGTTATGGATGCAATAGCCACCAAGATAGACCTTAATGATGAAGTGGCGGTAAAGGATGTTATACAGTCAAGCCTAGAGACTAAATTCTGCAATAAATGGGGGGACCTAATTGCGTCGCTGGCATTGAACGCAGTACAAAAGGTGAAGCAAACAAGGCCCGATGGAAGAACTGTAATCGATATTAAGAGGTACGCCAAAGTGGAGAAGCTGCCAGGAGGGATGCCAGAAGATTCAATAGTACTGGATGGAATATTGATAAATAAAGATGTCACGCATCCAAGTATGTCAAGAAGAATAGAAAATCCCAAAGTACTAATATTGGATTGTACATTGGAGTACAAAAAGGGAGAGTCACAGACGATAGTGGACATCTCCGATGAGGCGGGATGGGCAAAACTGCTGGAACAAGAAGAAACTGAAATATTTAACATGTGCCAAAATATCATACAAACTGGATGCAACGTTTGCGTAACTGAAAAGGGAGTATCCGATTTGGCACAGCACTTTCTATCAAAGGCTGGTATCAGCTGTATCAGAAGGATCAGGAAAACTGATGCCAATAGGTTGGCGCGAGTAACCGGCGCAACTATCGTAAACCGAACGGAGGAACTACTACCAAGCGATGTAGGCACGGGGTGTGGTTTATTCGAGGTTAAAAAGATTGGTGATGAATATTTCTCATACTTTGTCAAGTGCAAGGACCCAAAGGCGTGTTCCATTGTCCTGAGGGGATCTTCCAAAGATGTGCTCAACGAGATTGAACGCAATCTGCAAGATGCACTCAACGTGTGTCGCAATATCATGTTGGAAGGTAAATTACTGCCGGGAGGTGGAGCTACAGAGATTGAAGTGGCCTGCCGGTTGGCTGAGAAGCTTGATAGTAAAGCTGGGCTCAAGAGGTGGTCATATCGCGCAGCTGCAAAGGCGTTTGAAGTAATTCCAAAGACACTAGCTCAAAACTGTGGTGCTAACCCAGTACGCGTAATCACGGAATTGACTTCACTACATGCCGCCGGTAATGTCAATGCGGGTCTGGATGGAGAAACTGGTGAAATTTGCGATACCATGAAGAAGAAGATATTTGATACCTTTGCGGTCAAGGCGCAAATATTCAAGAGTGCTATTGAGGCCGCCTGCATGTTGTTGCGTATCGATATGATTGTCTCTGGTATCGGCAAGCAAGAGGAACTCTCAACTGGTCAGAAGTTGGCAGTAAATGAAGAGGCGCTAGATGCACAGGCATAACTTGTCACAGCAACTATAACGACTTAATTGACTAATTTAGATGGTTACATAAATGGCAGTTTTCCGTAATATTATGGTAGTCGTGACACTAATTTCGTTGGAATTCTAGATACTATTGACGATAACGATCCAGATGTAAAATACATTTTGATGACAATCTACAGCGTAGTATATATGGTAATGCTAGATTTTCTGCGTTAATGATGTGAGCTATAGGGTACGATTTGTTAACCACGAGTCGTGTCAAGCAGTATGCTGTGAAACACTACACGTCAATGGTGATATCGTCATCGGAATCAGATTGGAGCAATTTCTCACCCTCTGCCATTTCTTCGCGGATGTTAGGCTCCTGTAAAGAGTTGGGGAAAACTGGGCGTCTGTCATTGAAGTCACGGAATTTATAACGAGGAGTGTTCTCCAACTTGATGATTTCAGGGTCTTCCTCGGGCTTACTCAGCATTTTCTCCACGGTTAATAGGCAATGGAGGTTGAGCCTAGTTTCATTGCCAAATGGTAACTTAATTCCCAGTTTGGCACAGGCCTCCTTGACCTCGGCGACAGTATTGCCAAACTCGTGAGCAACTTCTTCCAGATTCATAAACGTGTAGAACGATTCAATCTCCAGAGTATCTGCGATGTTGAGGAATTCGGTCAAATCCCATATTGCGCTGTAGGATATAATGGCACGCAGTGGTAAGTCCAGAGGCACTGGGGGTTTGGCGCCAAGACGGCAGCACGCATCACCCAGAAAGTGAAGACTAACTTCAAAACGTCGAGAGATTTCAGGCAATGTTTGTTCGTGAATACCCCTGCGCATCGATAGATACTCTTTTTTTAGAGCCTCTAATTCGTGTCTGTGATGAAGCATGTACTGAGGATAAGGGCGCTCAACATCATGCTGAAGGTTGAATGTTCGTGGGATCATGTCCGGCAACCGATTTATCGGGTCACTCATAGCCTTTACAAATGCAAGATCGTGTACCACAGGCGCGTTACGCAGTTCCTCGACCTCCTCTGGAGAAGGGTTCAATGACGGATCTAGCAAATCCAGGTCTAAGTAACCAACCTGGGTGAGATATGTTATATATGTTTAAAACATACCGGATCCCGATGGAATTCTAGAATGTCCTGCTTTGCTTTCAGCCTTTCAATGCCTGTCAGCGCGTCACCTTCCATATTAGTTTCCTCTAGGAATTTAATCTGAAGTGAATATAATCGATGCAAAGGTAAACACAAAAACGCGTCATTGATAAACATATAAAGCAAAAGAACATGTTACAGAAACTATAATATAAACACTGCTGTGTATGCGCTGTTTACCAACCTTTTTCTTTATGTCAGCAATCTTTTCACGGGAATGCTCTGGTAGATTCTCGTTGGTTTCCTCGAGGGGCTGACGAACAATCGCATCGAATCGCCATTGTTCCTTTTCCTCTATGGCAAATTCTAGACGGTGACGAGCTGCCGTCTCGCCGCCACCAGTACGGTAACCTCTGGCACGTAGCTCCTCCATTACCTCCTCATAATGGAGCTTCTCAACGTCGTCCACAGTGAGTTGGGCAAATCCCATCTCGTTACGTGGAAGCTTGCGATAGAAGGTGTGTTTCATGGCTTCCCTATGCGCACGTGCCTCGTGACAATGTTTTCTAACTTCACTAATATGCTTTAGTCTAAGTGCACGCTTTTCACGGACAAAATCGGGGTTGCTGTCGAATTTCTGGCCCTTGGGAATGACTAAAGGCGGTTCACCGCGTTCGGCACGCTCGTCATTGATACCGTGGAGCCAGAATACATCCTCGTCGATGGGAGTGTCCTTGTCAACACTGTAGTCCTTTATGCGGATCGAATCCTGCAACTCCTTCTTGTCCTTAACATCGGGCAACTGAATAATGCCAGTTATGAGTTCAGATGTAGAGTTAGCATTGGCAGGCAATCTTATAGGTGCATAATCGTCGTAAAGCGACTCATGCGGAGGCACAGCCTCCCTAGCACGCTCTATCAGCTCGTCTGTAATATCACGTGGTGTGTGGTTACTAGTGATAGAACCACTTGAACTGGATCCTGGAGGCCCCAATGCATGCCTGATATCCGTTGGGTGCTTGACTTCTTCCGTCAGTATTATATCAGCGGTGTCGCTGTTAGCTGCATCGTCATTAGGCCTGCCGGGAGGGTACATTGCCTGGGTCTCGACACGAGATTTAGGCATCTCCAACGCCGCACTGCGCTCTATCATGCGATTTATGCTGTTGTAAAGCCGCTTTTCCTGCTCAACCTCCTGGAGCTGACGGTCTATGTCATCCATATCACACTCGCCCGAATTCTTGTCCAAAGCATCAATGAGGGCGTTGTAGTCCTTTTCGCTAAAGTCCTGGTTGTAATAGGGTGCGCTTAACATTTGCTTGTGTTCCTCTGATAACTCATAGGTGTCATCGGAAGTGGAAGGCAGACTATGTTGGCCAAAGTGACGTACAATGTAGAACGAAGATCTACCGACACCGCCATATGGCGATGCTAAGTAACACATCGCCGACACCGAAGTGATTGCACGCATCTTGGCTGAATAACGACATTACAACGAAATATTAGACCGCTACAGTAGTAGTAACGCGACACACCCAGGAATAACCGGTAGAGTTCAGGAGTCAACCAAGTGATAATTGTAGGCTACATTAATGGTAAGTTAATTGTAACATTGTGTTTGGTTATTTGGTGATCTACATGGCTGATAACATCAGGATGTGGTTAGGGAATAACCTAGAAGTACAGTGGGCATATCAACACTGATCTTAAATGCTTCAATGCAATTGTCATAATACGTTATTACGAAACCAAATAATGGGCTTGTGTAGGCAATATCATAAGGTTGCCAACGGGATTTAAAAAGTGTTATCATGGTAGTAACCCCTGCCGCGACTTGAAACAGCACAAACAGAGTTTAAGACAATATTACAAACGTTGTTATTCATTGGAAATACATTTGTTATATCCGTTCAATGAAGTATCGGTAATTTGTGAAGACTAAATAAAGCATTGGGTAATGACTAACACACGTTGTGCTCCACTCCATATGGATCCGGAGAACACTGCGACGCAGTTGTACCAGTCCCATTACCGACGGAAAATATAACGTCGGATTTGGGTGGAAATATTTTAATATAAATATCTTCTACAAGAAGCTGGACCGATGCATATCTGAACTAAGAGGACCAGAGGATATGAAGCTGTCTAAGGCACTATACAAGACCATACCGCTACCTCGGTTCACAACGAGCCGTCTGTCTCGCAGGGTAAGACCATGATGTAACCACCCAGTCATAAACATTCTACTAGGCTAACATGGCAGAACAGGAGCGAGCTACATTCTACTACTCCAACTTGTTTTGTGTCGCAATCACCGCCCTGCCAATAGCGTACCTCCTGAAGGTGAGATAACGCCCATTGTTCCATGTGACCATTTTATAGGCGAATTATTGGAGCTCACCTGAACAGGAGAACCTTCACTTTGTACTCAAACACAACGAACACCACATCAAGTCACAAAAGCAACTACCGCTATAATGATAATAATCTAATTATGCCGTAAATGTCTTTATTATATACCTAAATAGTTTTTTTATAATCGGTATTGTTATGCCATACGCCATATAAAATCCAAATTGAGCCTCATTTTCAAGGCAACGTGCCCGAGTGGTTAAGGGGATGGCCTGCTAAGTCATTAGGCTTCGGCCTGCGTAGGTTCGAATCCTGCCGTTGTCGCCATTTTTCGTTTTTATGTTTAAGCGTAATCATTGAAGTATACACCCTATAGTGCTTTAGAATAATATAACAATGTCTTGATTAAATGAATGGATCGTTATAATCGATTTTGTATTGTTTGGCCAACCATAGGCCATAAGGGATAAATTAATACAACGAGCAACAAAGCCAACTGTATTGCCATTTAGCTATTAAAATAGAAGTTGTTGTGTTTGTATCCAGGGTCAAACAATTGTTGGTACCCCAAAATATATACAACAGAATGTTGTAGATGTATGATAGATAATAAGGATGGTGAATTATATGCTGTAATATACCTTGTGATAACCATTGGAATTGTAAAATAATAGGTATCCATAAAAAAATTTAAGACCATTAACAAAGTACATCAAAGAATGTATTCGCCATGATGGCTAGCATGAGGCGTAGATAGCCATGCCGTTAATGAAGCTATCGAATAACCCAAGATTAAAATAATTTCTATACCGTTTATATTAGTCATTAGCACCTAATATCAATTTTATTACGAGTCTAAGCAAAAGATATAGTTAGTGAAATGAATAGTTAGAATAGACGCGCGCGCACACACACAGTAAAGACAAGCCATAATGCGCTAGGGAAGTCATCCAAAGGACATTTAATGATATTCGTTGCATGAATGCCTAACAAATAGTGGCATATTAAACATATAAAAGCTATTCTTTCGTCCAGACTCTGCGCAGCACATTTTCCCTCAGCAGCCAGAGGCAAGGTATGCCGTTCTTTTCCTCATCCCCATTACACACCAGCCTAGCTGATAGTAGACTCATTGGACAGTATAAATTGATACGCAAATTGCGTTTTTCATTGATTGTAGACTGGAGGTGGCCTCTGAGGAAGACTGGATTGCCCGCCGCACTACCCACAGAAAACCTGCCAAGGGAAACGGCTTACATCTACACAGGGATAAATATAAACAACTTTTAACCGACATGCCACGATGAGAGAAGTTATCAGCATACACGTAGGACAAGCCGGAATTCAGGTCGGCAATGCCTGCTGGTAGGTTCTTACACAAATCCATGGTGACTGCATTGTGGCACGGTCCATAGAAGTGTTTGATAATCTAACTGCTGACCTCGATAGATCAATCAGCTATGAAAGGCGATGTGTGACCTCCGCTGTGTGTGCACGTATCGATAGGCGATTTTCGTGTTCGCCAGCTATATGCGTTTACCGTTTGAACCTGCCTTGATATATATTTAGGGAATTGTTCTGCCTGGAGCATGGTATCCAGCCGGATGGGCACATGCCCGTGGACAAGCAGATCCAGGGAGATGATGCATTCTCTACATTCTTCAGCGAGACGGGGGCTGGTAAACACGTGCCTAGGTGTGTGTTCGTAGATTTAGAACCCACTGTTGTGGACGAAGTGCGAACTGGTACCTATCGGCATTTGTTCCACCCAGAACAACTCATCACCGGCAAGGAAGATGCTGCCAACAATTTCGCTAGAGGTCACTACACAGTCGGAAAGGACATTGTAGACTCCTGCCTTGATAGAATTAGGAAATTGGCAGACAACTGTACTGGTCTACAGGGATTCCTCATGTTCAACGCTGTCGGAGGAGGTACCGGATCTGGACTGGGATGCTTGATGCTAGAGAGGCTATCAGTTGACTATGGCAAAAAGAGCAAGCTGAACTTCTGCTGCTGGCCATCGCCACGTGTGTCCACAGCGGTCGTGGAGCCTTACAACTCAGTACTTTCAACCCACTCGTTGTTGGAGCACACAGATGTCGCCGTTATGCTCGACAACGAGGCCATCTACGATATTTGCAAACGCAACTTGGACATCGGAAGACCAACATACACCAATCTAAACAGGCTAATAGCCCAGGTTATATCGTCGCTAACAGCATCCTTACGTTTCGATGGTGCTTTAAATGTCGACGTAACCGAGTTCCAGACCAACCTGGTGCCATACCCACGTATCCACTTCATGCTCTCATCTTATGCCCCTGTTATCAGCGCTGAAAAGGCGTACCATGAACAACTTTCAGTGGCCGAAATTACGAACTCTGCATTCGAACCTGCTAACATGATGGCTAAATGTGACCCACGCCATGGTAAGTACATGGCATCATGTATCCTTTACCGTGGTGACGTTGTACCCAAAGATGTTAATGCTGCGGTCGCCGCAATCAAGACAAAACGTACAATCCAGTTCGTCGACTGGTGCCCTACTGGATTCAAGGTCGGCATCAACTATCAGCCTCCCACTGTAGTTCCAGGAGGAGATCTTGCCAAGGTCATGCGCGCTGTATGCATGATATCGAACTCTACTGCAATTGCTGAAGTATTCAGCCGTATGGATCACAAGTTTGACCTCATGTACGCTAAACGTGCTTTCGTACATTGGTACGTTGGTGAGGGTATGGAAGAGGGTGAATTCAGCGAGGCACGTGAAGATTTGGCCGCCCTCGAAAAGGATTATGAAGAAGTAGGGTTGGACACCACCTACAACGATGAGGCCGAACATTACTAAGAAAAAAGGATGAATGCTTAGATTCTAAATCAAGCCAAGCAGAGACAAAAACGTTTTTATCAATATTTACTGAACAATTGCATCGGCGAATGTATAATATGCTGTCGTGGATGCAACATAGATGTATAAATTTCATATATTGCAGCTATTGGTGTAGAAATCACGGTGACGTCTAGGTGACTAACGGAGTTGAAACATGTGGAATAGAAAAACAGCTACCACTTTTACGTACCATATACACAATCTAGGATCATATGTGCCGGTGAACATAGGTCTCCTGCACAGATGTAGAGCTTAATAAAGAACCATGGTAGACCTATGAGACACTAGCCTGGTAACTCAAGTGGTTGTGCACGATGTCACAGAAACCAATACACACGTGTCAACAATAAACCATTGTGCATAGTGTGGTTAAGTACACCGACAATTGGTGAATGACACCCGGGAAGGTGATACTGAGCTGCCAAGAGCTTATGGGGGGGCTACCGCGTCAACCCAGGAAAACTAAAGGAGCACAGCCTGTCAGTTTCCAAAAGCCTTATATCGTAATATCTACAAGCCATGGCAGTCAGAAACTTCAGAGGCTTGGTCCACAAGCGCACTAAGAAGTTCCGCCGCTTCCAGTCGGACCGCTTCAAGCGTGTAAAGGTAAGTGCTTTCCCCTCACGCAAATCCTTAAACCTGGTATACTGATGAGGCGTTTACGGTGTATTTTGTGTATGGTCCAGTGACCAATGGGTCCAAATGGAATAGCACTGCTGTGTTGGGTAGCTGAAGCACCTAGAGATTATGGGCACCCGTGGAACTCCTGGTTTATAAAGACGTAAACGGGGAAATGGTGGCCGCTATCTCGTACGTAGGAGGCCTCTGAGCGCGTGTTATCTTTCCCAGTACAGCTTGCAGTCAACGGTGTGGTGCCGGCTACCGGATTCACTGTTTCATTCACGTTGACCCCTATTTCATCCTACAAGCACACTATGTTGATGTGTGTGTAATGTAAACACAGAGCGATGCTATGTTTCTATATTGGTCAATCACTGGACATCCAAAATAGACCACTTGTCGCTCCTATATACTGTTGTTATATCGTGTATAACCGGTGACTAATGCTTCACAGGAAAGCTGGAGGAAGCCCAAGGGTATCGATTGTCGTGTTAGACGCCGCTTCAAGGGTACCGTACTCACCCCCAAGATCGGTTATGGTACTGACAAGAAGACACGCCACAAGCTCCCCAGCGGTTACTACAAAGTTGTGGTCAACAACCCTGCAGAGGTCGACGTCCTGCTCATGCACAACAAGACCCATGTTGCCGAAATTGCTCACAGCGTATCCGCCAAGAAGCGCCGTGTCATTATTGACCGCGCCAGGAAACTCGGTGTGAAGGTCACCAATGCCGGTGCCAGGCTGAGAGTTGAGGAGAAAGAATAACTTTGCTTAATTACCTCTTCACTGTAGTTGAACCATTGTCCGTTTTGTATCTATATGGTTATGGCCCCGCTGTATTTACGCCAACACTATTTGTGGTAGCACCCTGCTATATTAGAATTTATTAAGTACTGCATATGGTTCGTTGTGAAACGGTGGTGAGGCCAATAAGGCAGTTTTGTGCGTAAAAACAAAATTTGCACCAGAGTAGAATGTTGCAGGCTTAGCTGGTAACAAATTTACAATAGTTTGACAATCTTGTTAGTCAAAGTTATGTGATCTTATTCCTCGTCGGAGAAGACGATCTCGTCATCGGTGTCCTCGAGTTCCTTCATACGCTGCTCGCGTTGCGCCTTCTGCCTATCCATTTCAGCTTGAACGTCAACTCGCAACTGCTGGATCTTCTCGGTCTCAACCTCTTGTTCCTCAGCCAACTGGAGAATGCCAGTGTATATGGCTTCACGCTCCGGTTCCACAGGCAAGACGGCATCATCCAACCTGAGTAACTCCAAAATGCGGGAAACGTCAGTGGTTGCCAATATGGTCTCAGCATGAAAGAGCAGAAAGGCAAGACCAAAGCTGAAGATGTATGAATCGCCCCGAGAGAGAACACGCTCCATGTACGTTACCACATGCTTGAAAGGAAATACATGGATGTTCATCCCAATGAACCACTTGGAACAGAAGGTCTCGGGAACTAAAAGACCGTTTATATGCTCATGGAGCTTCCAGTGACGCTCCTCCAGCAATTTCATCAAAACGCGGGAGTCACGAACGTAAGCTTCTGGGATACAGGAAAAGTAGCCACGCATCTGGTTCTCGTGTAAGTGGACCACAAGACGTACGACATCCGTCGTTGGTAGGTACAACGACAGGAAGGCTACGACGAAACCCTCACCCTGGTGGTAGTCACCAACGTGACCGAATACTTCGCGCAAGTTTTTACACAGTATATCACGGTTATCCTCCAATATAAAGGTGCGCTCAGCATCAAGACGGAATATACGCTCGTTATCCGGAGTCACCTCGTACAGCGGTTTGCCCAGGTCGCCAACAGTGGCTTTCTGATTAGAAGAATCCCATAGACTACAGGCGCTTAGAAGAGACGTAATGTAACTCATTACGGAGCCCAAAGCGCTGCCTGGAGCGTTGCCATCCCCAAGCAAAGCGGAGACCCTTGGAAGCAGCGACAACAGGTCGTCGCGGGACTCAGCTCCACTACGACTGAAGAGGGATGACTTCCGCTCAGCCTCCCAGAAACCTTCTGTAAGCAACATCGTAGAACAATTGAAAATCGATGTGAAAGGATTAGTCCAGTGCTCTGCCGACCAGTAGTCAGGCCTATCCAACAGCACAGTAGACGTTACACATCACAGTCAATTAAAAAATGATACCTCTAGAGGTCACCAGTTTTGACTTATATCTCCTGTATACGTGTGAAGATTTTGAATTATTGCTTATAGGAGGCCGTATGCTTAGAAGGCGTCATATATAGAATCTGGTGGTGTCATCAGGAACACTGATGTGCCACCAATATCAAACGAGCAGTTCCATGTAATAAATGTTATTGCTATGTGCATAGCACTGTCTGAAGGTCTTGGAAAATCTAAAATATGACCATATATAATGCCAATCTTACTTGTGAACTAATCATTCATGTCAGCAAAACACATAGATTCACACATAACATGGAAAATAGATATTACCTGTACAGACGACTATTGTAGCTGAAACATTTGTTCTAGGCAGTATTATTCAACATAGAAAAAGTGGTGCTAGACTAAATGTGAATTCATAATTATTTTGGTTTCTGATAACTGTGTTAACATCGGAATATTAAGGGGAGATTCCACACAGCTGGTAACATCCGTAGTTTATACACAAATTGGTATATAATGCACATTATATATTTAACAATCGTTCCATTGGGACAATGTGATTATTGTGTAACTGAGTACAGTAAACCATAGTACAGGACTATTTACTGGTAGCGCCGGAACCGTTACCGTCTGGTGACCCAATGCCCTGGAAAAGTGCACGAGCCATCTCAACATGCTGGCGAGTAGGAGCTGGAGGTTCAGGTTTGCGCCAGACATAACCCTGGGGCTCTGAAACACGAGGTGCACGGAGACCACCAGACAGGATGGACAAATCAATCGAATGTTGTATCGTTGACGAATCGAATTGATGCGTGTCCACAGGGACCACATCATTGATTGTAGCAGCTGAATCTTCTGGAGTGTCCGCTACTTCTTCTACAGAACCTTTGTCAACGTAACCTGATGGGCCCCAAGTACGAGGTACATCGGCACACATAATCTCCTCGTTTGCCAAATCTTCTACAGTCAAAGTTTCTTTGTACTCTGACATCTGTGTTGGTTTAGTGGCATAGGGCTCGAAGCGTAGCTCTGGAACAGGGGTCATATTCTCTGGTTCCGGCGCACTGGGCACTGGGACAGATGGGCGATTATAAGCACGCGCTCCAGCCAACAACCGCTGTTGAACATAATCCTCTAAAAAACCGAGAGAGTAGTTTTGACTGTCACAAGACAGTTGTAACTTGGGTTGTAAACGACACAAAGTGCGGATCTCCTTACAACGCTGTGTCACATCAGTGCAGTTGGAACCCTCAAGCTGCGATAAGATAGATTCCACTGTAGGCGGAACAACATAGTTGTTAGCGATTATAAGGATGCGCATACATCCCAATACCCAGCATGTAGTAGAACTACTCTGTCGATAGCGTAGTAAGAATTGTAGCAGAATATCAATGTATGTGTTGAGATCTGGTTTGGCCTTATCATAGTGACGGGAACTGCCTTTTACATCCCTTGGAGAGTTATGTGGTGTTTTATCGTCCTCGTAATACGTCGTGGCAGCCACAGGACTCTCGGGGGTGCTGTCAACAACTTGAGTTGCATCATCCTCGTTGCAGCTATCAACAGCTATGGTATCGGATGGATCTTCCTTTGGTGAGCTGTCCGCATCTGCTTTCTGCGCCATGTCGTCACTGGTGCAGTTGTGTACATGGTCCTTTTCCTTGGTTACTTCATCATTCGACGCTTGAGCATTGGGGGACCAATTGATGCCATCGACAGACGTCCCATGTGCAATCGATTCGACGATTGGGAAGTTTGCGTATATCCAGCTCACCATCTTGACAACCATCTCAGGTAATGTGATTGTTCTCTTTAGAAGGTCAGAAATTTGGGTTAACACAGATTGGCGGAATGATGCATCACCAATGTTCTCCTTTAAGACATGAACTGTGCTGAATAACAAATCCTCCTTGAGTAAGTCAGGTGCCACCATCATTAGCTCCAGTACTGTTTCGAAGTACCACAAAGCGCTAGGTGCGAATTTTTCGCAAAGCAAGGAAATCTTACTTATCAATTCAGCACTCCAATAACGCTCACATTTGGAACGTAATTGGACAAGGAAACATCCGACTATGGTTACCACATTTTGGGAATTAGTCATACGGTACAGCAGATCCAAAGTACGGCGACGTATGGTCTCATCACGGTCCTCGAGACATGATACTACAACCAACTGGTTCTCCACGGCATATGACATGTTAACACCCACTAAAGTACTCAGGCCCGATATACCAGCGTAACGCAGGTTGTTGTTCTCAGACGTCAACATGCGTGATACAGAAATGGAGCACATTGTGGTAAGAGACTCACGAGGTGTTATCGCCGCTATAGTCTTGATACACTCGAAGATTATCGCATTACTGATAACACCAGATTGGTGAGTATATGACTCGGCTTGCTGTAGCACATTTTGCAGACAACCGTAAATTTGCTCTGAAACCCTGCGATCATCACGACCCATGCGACCGAATATAGAAATAATGGAAATCTGTATCCAAGGAGCAGGTACACGATGGTAGTCGTACGAACGATTTAAACGGCGGTCGATGATCTGGTTGAGAATGGACACTAAGGATGGTACCAAATGACGACAAGAACGCGGTTTAGATGATATTACATCCTGTAATAGCGATAAGGTGCATCCCATCACCGAAGGACGAGGATCACAAATACCCTTCTCAATGATACCAGTGATATTCTCTACACAGGTAGCATCAAACTCATAAAAACTCCTGATTGCCATAATTGCATGTTTCCTCACGTGCTCGTTCTCGCTGTCAAGGCAACGCAGAACGCAGGGTAAAATGGTTGGAACCATGTCACGGTTTACTAGATCGCAGACAGATTGTAATGCACACGATATATCCATAAAGTGTGGGCTCTGAAGGTCTTTCTGGATGGTGTTGATCAGAAGAAGCATTAATTCCGATTGTGGCTTCAGCAACTGACGACACGCCCAGTATCCTAGACAGCATAGAAATTGTGTTTATACAACATACCTGCACGCTTACAGACAAGATTACGCTCTTGTGCCATGTTTATCGCGTGGATGTGAGCAAATGGAGCCTCGAATCCCAGCATCTCCACGTAAACAGCACGCACCAAGTACTCCTTCAAGCGTTCCTGGGAGGGAATAGTCAGAATCCGGCAAATGTGACCTACCCGATCAACATCTTTAGCCAAGAATAACCGCTTCAGTGCAGTGATCTCGCCCAAGACGACTCGTTCCTCCTCCTAACAAAAGCTAAGTTGACAATATACAAACACTCACATCCTTCGACCGAGCTTCGCCAAGAGCCTTTGTGAAACGGTAGAACTCACGAGATAAGTGAGGTGCAGTAAGGCTCAACATTTTGAATGCGATATGAAAATGTTTTGCTTTTGGCCAGACACTCAACCTGCGCACGCGACGCCCACACACTGAACGGCAGTTGGAATCATGTACACGCTTGTAGCAACGCTGGCGCTGACAGCTCAGCTGTGCTTGTGCAAGGCTAAAGATGATAAGGATAAGGGTAAATCAGTCGGAATGACCCCCTGTGGAGAAGGTATGGTCACACACCTCCGTGATGTCGTTAACGAAACACAGGGCTGAAGGGTCTCCTTGATCACAGATTCGACAACAACGATGAAGAGGCTTTGCTTACTACGGCCGCGTATCTGTCGAAAAACACATTGAAGCTATACACAGGGAATGTAAGAACGTGACATTTACAAACACACAACTCGCAGGTCACCTATCTCACCATTGAGCTCAATGATGCCATATTGCCACTAGAGACTCTGGGAGAGAAGTGTTTCGCTATAAGAAGTCACAACGCTCTGCCTAACACGCTCTGTGCAAGGTAAGGCATCTTGGTTCTAAACACATGTAAACACAGTGGACTTCTTGAACGCAACAAGTGGATAAACGCTATTGAAGCCAGCATGTTGTGTGCTGAAACCGGTGTCAAATCTGTTTTACCATTAATTCCAGGAGAGGAAACGTAAGTGGTATGTTGGAGTTTAAAATAGTTGTAGGCTGGAGGAGATTGATGAAGAGCAGCCATCTGGAATTAATCTTTTTATGTAAGTACATGATGAATGGCTATAGTAACGATATTGCACAGACATGATAGTCCTGTTGGAAGACCAGAAATATATATTAATGGTAAGACTACTGAAGAACTGGAAAAGGAACGTAATGTAAGTCTGATGTTGTCTATCTTCCAATTTTTGCAGAAAGAATCGCTTGATGCCGCACATATTGAAAACGATATGGATTCAATTGGAGGTAGGTCAAGAGTATATTACCCAAATAATACACTCTAGATCTTGATCAACTGTTCCCAACATTTGAAACCGGCGATGGAGAACCGGTGACAGTTGCCCCAATAGATGATGAGGCACTTGCAGAAGCCAGAGCGGAAGCTGGGATGATTGATAGTAGTACTCCCGAAATGGGCTATTATAAACAAGAACGGGAACTGTGAAACAAAATCATTTATGGATAAAGGCATACATGTTATGCCTATCCATCCATGCTCATAGCATCGGTATATCGCAAACAATTACATCCAAGTAAAAAATAAAACAAGAATATTTTGAACTTACTTGCTTGTCTATCTGATTATATATATATATATATATATCAATATGTATTCTGTGGTTCAAGCTGACACCGTGTAGGCGTGGTATATACACCTCTGTAGATGTACTTAAATAATGAAATGACGTCAAAATAATAGTACGCTGTAATATCACTTATATGTATAATAGACAAACGCAATTAAGAATGGGCAATGAAAATTAACAAAGCTGTTAGCCGTGGCCCAAAACTGCGATTCTGCACATGCGGATATGAGCTATTGCACACAGTAACGCATTACGTCTGCGAAAAAAGTATTTATACAAAACCCTTAGGTGTACCCCGGCGTTGTTATCACGGGATGGAAAGGCGAAACTGATCATAAGTTCATATGCTTATCGCCAGGGAAGTTAGAACACGTAGTCAGATGGCATTGTAAAACGCGATTCAGCCAATTTGTATGACGATATCAAACCACCTATGGGGACGAAACAGTAGTATAATCGTAGAGTCACACGAGCTTCGCGAAGAGAACGACCATAGTCAACCATATAGTACTTGCTCACTATGTTGCTACCAGCATCATAGGCGTCTTCTTTTCGCTCAAGAATCTTGTCATAAATGATAAGCTCGTTATGTGCATGTTTCGGAGTCTCGTAACTTGCAGTCACGTACAAAAAGATTACATTGGTGCTCCAGTCAAAGACATCCCGAAGGTCGTAGCTCAAATTCAACTCTACAGCGGCGCGATCAACCTAATACGATATGGTCCCTTAATGTGTACAAAGAACTAACCTGACCAGTGGTTGTCTTGAGCTCGAAAGTATGTAGGTGCGATATAGATCCTGTAGCCGGGTTGTTTGTACGGTGATGTAGGCCGATGAAGTAGTTCAGAGCCAAGGCAACCCACACCGCAAATACAGCGGTGCTAACCACCGTGTAACAACGGATAGCAGGAGTGGTCATTTTGCCAACTGGTGACACACAGTCCCCATCCACTAGTAGGTAATCCGATGATGAACACAACACATCGCAGTACACGAGCACATGTGTGAACTAAATTCTATATATTAATTGATTTGTGCCGTGTAGTCGAGTGAGTCTGACGGAAGTCTTTGCAAGTGTCTCGTCTGAGGCCACACCCATATTGGTCGGAATGTGAGGGAATTTTCCACGTATTAATATATAACTGATACACAAAAGGTGAGACAACAGATTATAATGTATCGTATATGATTACACGTACCACTTGAACGCCTGGCGATAGGAATACTGTCTATTGACATGGGTCAAGGTACTGTCGCCAAGCAACAGTACGTCAACCTTCCATACACAATTTGACCAAATAACTGGTAAATACCGCTTACAGGTTTTTACAGATTCCTAAAAGATGGCAACCAAAGTAGATTACGAGATCAGTGAGGAAGACCAAAGCAACATAGTCCAGTTCAGCAGAGTCTTTAACAAAAAGAACCAAACAGAAACACAGCTTAAAATTCTGAAAGAACAAGTGCAAAACCTCAATGATGCAGAAGAAGAAGTTATGATAAACATGGATACATCGTATTTGAAAATAGGTATGTTTCATCATCTCCCAATCCGGAAACATGGTCGTTGGATGCGTGATACTTCATTGATTAATAATTTCCTTTAAGTTCGCATCTATTGCAAGATTTTTCGCGGCAATACTCATCTTTCACAGGAGACTGTTTTCTGAGAGTTGAAGAAGCCGAGTTGAGCAACTATTTGGATAAACAAAAAAACGAAATCGCTGAAGAAATCGATAAACTGGAAGGATCACTTGAGGAACTTACCAAGAAGGCTACAGAGTTAAAGGCTATGCTCTATGCAAAGCTGGGGAATCGTATCAACTTAGAGGGTTGATAACCCAATCACCATAATAACATACATATTAATCGCATTATATCATACACATTAAGCGATTTGTTGGCTTTGTATAGAGGTTGTATTACCAACCGTGGAACGATGAGACGAGCTGGCCGCTGTAGTAGCTCTGCTACCAGTAATTGTTAGCCATACATAAGCCAATATTATGCATATCGTGATTGAAGTGCAGACCGTTTCACATGGTGATTATTCAACCTTGGTGTGCACTATTAGTTGCGTTTCGGAGATCCGTTAACCTCATTCTTGACAGCTTCGTAGAAACGCAGGTTAGGAACGTTCACGGGCTTGGCAGTAAACTTCTCACCGGTTTGAAGGTTCTTCATCACACGAGCACCACGCATGGAATTGTGGAACAAACCAAATTTGGGGATTGAAATTTCCTTGTTTTCTCCCATGTGTTTCACAATAGACTTCAAGAATTCGTCAACAACCGTGCCAACGTCCTTCTGAGTCATGTTAAGAGTCTGGGCAATCTCAGCAACAATCTGTTTCTTGGTCACAGTCTGTAGAGAATTATCAATATATTTGGTTAAACAATTGCACGATAGTCATAAAAGCGTCCAAAACACACTTGCAATATCCACCACTAGTGTTATATAAAACAATATATATAAAACGGGCGTCGTGTTCCCATGTGTTTGAATCTACAGAAAAAGAACCTCAGCAATATAAATACAAAACGTGTTTGGTGATACCAATAACACACAACGGTATTTATACAATTTATTACAATAGAGGACAAAAAATGGGAAAGTAATTCAAAAATACAGTAGATGTAACATTCATTTATGCCAAACCAAAAAAACCATTTGCCATGTATAATTTTAATTACATGTAGCTAGAAGACACTTGAAAATCGAGTATAGCAAAACATAAGTCGATATACACACCTGACGGTAATAACAGGAATCATTCAACAACAATATAATAATCAATAACACACATTAGAATAGCATTTATACAAATGTTATGTAGGAAGGTTCATGGAAGATGCAGATTAAGGGCATAAACTCACCTCAGGCTCAGCACCCATGGGCGTAGCGTCCACAGCTGACGAAGCACGTGCATTTTCTGCGCCAAACGAAGCTTGTGAACGTGTAGGATTGGTAATAAAGGCGCTATTAGTAGTGTCTAAGGCAGAAGGAAGGCTATTGCGACCAGAAGACCTGTGCGCCACCACGGATGGTACACGCACGAAGCCACCGATGCACAAAGCAAAATATATAAAGACACTGAAGCTAAACATAGTCACACTTTATACGTATGCGATAGAGAAGCTATGAGATACGGCTTTATGAGCCCATAAAAACATACACATTCCCATGCTGTGGGGATCACACAAATCAAAAATTAGATGAAACGAAACGTTCGGACAATCGAGGAGAAGACCAAGCAGCTACGCCTGGAAGCCTTGCGGTACTGCGAAACGGCAGATCGCAACCTCAAACTCGCACTACTCCAGGCGGAGCAAAGGGTAAAGCAGGCACAGGTAAGGACACCAAGTGATTTGTCTATCTCTCTTGTTATATCTTCTATTGTCATTCGTCATATATGGGCCAATATCATTGCAGTATGAATTCCTTGAGCGCGAAAAACAGCTTGCAGCTGTATCAAAAGGTTTAGGAATGACAAGGATAACAAGAATTTTAGAAATCGCAAAACTCATTGTGGATCAAAAACCAGTCGATATGACTGAGATGAAACTACCTGAAATAGAGGCTATGCAACAATACGTAGTGCCATATGTCCAGCAGATGAAGGTAGTAGAACTACGACAGAAGGAATTCGAACTAGTGAAGGAGAAAATCGATCTCAATGCAGTAGGTTAAAGTGTCCTATGGAGATGCCATGTCGATGCAGCATGTATATCAGTTATACAAAAATGATGTAGAAATGACTGGTAATGTGTGAAAACTGCAGTGAGCAGGGAAAGGCTTGTGGAGATTCCCAAAATTGGGGGATGTTATATAAAGCACCGGCGTTGCCGTGTAGTTAGCACCATATAGACCTATATCTGAGACCACGGTCGCCTTTGATCTAACACATAACATGGAACACGTTTTGAAGTATGGTATAATTATGATCTATCGCTATGAGCTACATGGATGACCATATTAGGTCACATGATGATCACTCTTGTAACTGCATAATACATTTATGGTCGATCAAAAGAATGAGCAAGCTGTAGTAATTATTGTTATCTTTGGTGAGATGTGCCACCGAGCATTGATACATATCGGCACGGTGGTAGTGTCATTATTTATTGACTACATCTATCGTTGGTCACTCATTAGTTATCGAAGATGCCATGGTATGGAAGTCAGACGGCTTGGACGTTATGCACTCAAAGGCATGTGACGATGTAGAAGTGCCTAATGGATCAATTGGTAGTAATACGGAGCAGACTATGTTTATCACCCGGTAGTTTTATGTGACTAACCAGATAGTAGAAGCAAAACCGCAATAAGATACATTATTAACCATTGCAAATATTTGTAATGGTATTGGGATCGTTAGGTATGTTGAGGCTCAACAAATTGGGGCTGGGTAGACAATAGTACACTGCCGAAAGATAATGGCATACAAGATTATCAGATCCCGGATTTCCTGTATGATATTAGGTAAAATGTAACTAACGCCAAGATGTAGAATATGCATTGCTGTCCAGGCCATATAGTAACAACCATAAAAGACACTACCATGAAAAGTTGGATTAATGTAATAAATTTTGATTTGCACATAAAAGATTACATCTTAGGTTATTCGCCGTTGCTATCACCTATTTATTTTTCAGTACAGGTCGGCTGTTAGCCTCCTCCGCATCCCGCTCGCGGTCCTTTGTCATACGCTCGAAACGCTCTATATCTTCATTCATCATTGTGTGCATAAGCTGCGCTGTATGTAGGAATGTCCAGTCAAAGATGAAGTCGTACTGGTAACCTTGCCGGAAAAACAGATCCTTCAATATGCGTCGTAGGTATGAGTAGTCGGGACGGTCCTCAAAACGCAACGAACGTGCATAATTGATGAATGTCACAAACTCGAACGGCAACTGCTTGCACAAAAGATCAACTGGTATCGCGATTTTTTTCTCGCTGATTTTGTCGTACTTATCTTTCTTGCTTGTAGCCTTCAGGCCCTGCCAAGGGAGGGAACCACGCATGAAGTATAGCAACACATAACCTAAAGCTTCCATATCATCACGGCGGCTTTGCTCAATACCCAGGTGAGTGTTTATGCTAGCGTAACGCGCGGTACCAGTAAGGTTCTTGCCCTCACGGTAACATATATGTTGTGCTGTCTTGGGGTCGCGGTATTTTTTCGCGAGACCGAAGTCGATTATGTAAACAATGGAGATCTTCTTTCCACGACCGATCAAAAAGTTGTCGGGTTTAATATCACGGTGGATGAAGTTCTTTGAGTGACAGTATTCAATGCGGTTCAACATCTGGTCAGCGAGCATTAAAACCGTCTTCAGGCTCAGTTTGCGGTTGCAAATTGTAAATAGATCCTCCAAAGAAGGGCCCAATAGGTCCATAATGAGGATGTTGTACTCACCCTCGATACCATACCAGTGTATGGTTGGTATGCCAACGCCACCGGCTAGCAGCTTGTACAATTTCGATTCGTACAAAAGCTGAGGGTGCCGACTACGGTGTGACTCCAGCTTTATCGCTACATCCTCCCCGGTCGCTATGTGGGTGCCGATAAATATGTCCCCGAAGGAACCGCTACCTATCTTACGCCCGAGGCGGTACTTGCCGCCGACGCGAATCTCCAAGGATCTCGTGATCATCGTGACCAACTACTCCGTTAGAGCTTTTGCAGCCATCAAAACAATACGAACCTGACGATGAATCCGATAAATGCCAGATGCCGGCATCAACCGACGAGAACGCGGTGATCGCGCCCGGTAAAGCTGCAAATATGCTGGCAAACGGGAGCAATTAGGCCGTCAATTCACAATAGACGCAAGCACAGCCGTTGTACCCTACTCACCAATTAGACCGACATGACAGTGCGCAATTTCGTAAGCGCTCCTAATCAATTAAGATGATTGGGCTGAGACCCGCCCAAGATGTGTCGGACGCAGTCTCCCCTATGGCACCAATCAAAAAAGAATTTGCACCTCTGAACTTGAGTGCAAATAAACGGTGGTATGAAAGCCTAAACTTTAGCTGCCGATAAGTAGGCCTCCAGAAAATGCGCTAAATGTTGGACACAGCGCGAGGATGAGCCAGCACAGTACGCCGAGGAAAACGAATTCTAGAGGCACTCGGGCAGTCAAAACCTGTGCAAATTTTCTTATATGTTGGTTCAGAACCGGCACATGATTAGCCCCTGATGAGCCTCCAATGGGTCAACATGCCAAAGCTGTGCAACACTTGCACAAACGAAAATATGATGTAGACAAACTGGTTATATAGCTGTACACACTGAAAAGTAAAGGATCTGTTTGCAATGGAAATCAGTTTTCAGATGTCATGATTTCTCTCGGTGAACGGAAATAGACGCTTCCTTGAGTCTCAAATGGTGATCCGTTGGATCAACAACATCCGCAGATACTAAGATATGGCTTGTACCATTACCGCATGGATAATGGCAAATTTTTAAGATAGCAGCGGCAAACCTCACTCATAGATGGTCAGTTCGTAACCAAGCACAAAGTAGTTATTTGGCAAAAATTAGCAAGGAAGTTATGTGCTATAACAACCGGCAAGTGTGGTATGTCACAGGGTGATTTTGTCAAACCTCGTAACGGCCACCACCCACCTGGACAACTTCCTTGCGTGCACCCTGTCGACGTGATGCCGTGATTTTCACATTGCGGGGCTGCGATATCGCAGGTTTGCGCCTTGAAGCTAAGATCTCATTTGCACGTGCAATCTGCTCAGGCGTGAGGTTGTAAGGGTCTGGAGGGCGTTCTTTAATGCGTGGTTTGGTCTCCAGTTTTGCGATCTCTCGTTCAGGCAACCAGCCCTGTTGAAGTGCTGATTTCAACTCCACATGAATCAAAGGACATTTGGTCACAGAGTCTATCATGCACGCATATGTACGCAAATGATGGTAGCTGACCAAACGGTCCTTCGGGTGCCTCTGGCGCACAGCGCCTGACGGTATGGTGCTAAATAGACTAACAATATCCCCGTTCAACAGTTCTTGACGCTGCGCAGGAGTCAGACTAGTGTCCGCATTGATTAGTGCATCCACTTGGTTGTTTTTCACGGGGGCGTCGGCAGGCTCTGCCGTGGCTTCCGATAATCCGTCAGTATCAACGGTAGCAGTGCGATCATTCTTAGTAGTTGTCTCTGTAGGCACATATTCACCAAAGAAAAAGTCGCCACCACCCCAGTCATGACGGGGTACGGGGAATGGGCGTTGGAATAAACGGCAGAAATCACGTGTAACTTCTCTTTCAACATAATCCTCGTAGAAAACAACCTGTAAATATGTCAAATTCAGAAGTGTGTGGATACCTCTCCATCACGCAAGCGTTCTCTCAAGCTTTTACGAGGCTTAGAGATGGTCTCTGGTTGCTTGACCGGGCGTAACTCGATGTTTACATTCTTAGTTGTAGGTCCCGTAGAAGGATGGGGATCGTGAAACGCCACTTCCTGTACTGTTTCGGGCCCACCTGAATCTATTGTAACTAATATGTAGATAAATGTGAACCTACCTTTATCATCAGATGGTGCTGGAGCCTGGTAGCGTTCATACGCTTCCGTTTTGAATTCGTGTGGATATCGCAAATATTTGAAAGGAGAGACGATGTGAGTGCCTCTTTGACGGTTTATCGCTTCCTGTAGACGAGTGCGTGGCGGTGGGTGTGCCCATTGCTCTTCGACAGGTCGACTTGGAGCAGACGGCTCCTCGTCCCACCAGTTTACGTCATCACCATATAGGTAGTATATAGGTTCCTCTGAAGACTTTGATGGTGTTTGTGAATCAGAAACGGGTGGATGGTTGCCTTCCGCCGCTGGTTGTTCCACAGCAGCCGACAGAGGCCGAGCGCGGCCTCCAGCATTCATGGCGCCAAACTTAGTATACACATTGAAACTATAAAACAGTATGTGTTGTGGAAAAATTAGGGTAGTTACATGGCAAGGGCGTAGTGTAGTGTGCACTTGCACCCGTCGATGTGTAACACGTGGTAGACACAGTAGAAACAAACCAATGGAAAAGATTGCGTATACCTTATTCCGATGGGCCGTTAGTAAGAGCCAGAGCACACTGAAATTTGTATAAACGACATTAATAACCAACCTTGCCTATAACCGACAGTGCGTCCTTCATCGTCACCCGTTCCGCGACGCTGACACCTCCTTCGTTACGTACCTCATAGAAGACCTCTCCCGATCTTAGTAGTTCGGGTCTGTCAATATATAGTCTTATTTGTGTTCTTTAACCTACCGGAAGGTAGTCAGAATGCACTGGGAACCTTCGTTACACTGACGCTCCAAAAGATGTGATACATTGAGGCGATAATTCTCGTCAAGAGCGGCATCAATCTCATCAAGCAGGTAGAACGGTGCTGTATGTAGACGCTGTGCAGCAAGAATGAATGCCAATGAAACTAGCGTTTTTTGGCCGCCTGATAGCTGGTACAATTGTTGCATAGAGTCAGAACCAGGGCTAAATGACACCTTAATGTCAAGGCCTGTAAAGGTTTCCTCCTCGGGAGAATCGACAAAACATTCTGCAATCGGTGTCATTCATTATGATCATATCAAACATGCCTGGAAGACAAACAGCTACACTTGCCGATATGTCACGAGGAGCGGCATCACGACGCACTAGAACCTGAGATTCGATGATAACCATAAGTATGTCAGATATAACCCACAGCGCGTATGCGACCGCCTGGTACCAGTTCTTCGAAAGTAGCAGACAATTTATCATTTAATTGGGCTAGCATCTGCACTAGATTCGCATCCTTTTGACTCTTCAAAGCCTGGTAGTATATCGGATTTTGCAAAATATGCTACAAACCTGTATAGACTTCAAAATGGCTGAGTTAGAGCGTGACATGCGTTCGTGACGTTCCCGCAATTCCGTATATTCAGCTGTATGTTATTTAGTCATTACCGCATTAAAAACAAACCGCGCAACGCAGTGGTATCTTGTTCAGTGCCACGGTTGGACAAATCGAACTTAGCGCATAGTTTGTTAAGGTCTGCAAGTCTAGAAATGAGCTTATCCTTCTTTTCGATTGGTGCACTCTGCGCTTCTTCCAACACCACCTGGTCTAATTTTGATAACTCCTCCTCAGATTCCTTTAGTGACAACCTATATATTTATGAGTTCAAAAACAGATTAGGAACTTACTTTAACCCAGATAGGGTCTGGGATGTCTCGCGTAGTTTTGATGTCAACTCGATTAACTCGGCTTTGTGAACGGCAAGTTCGGACTCCAGCTTGTGGAGCCTTGACGATAACTCATCACGGCGGTGACGAACTTGTTCGCATTCCTCAGAATAACGTAGAAGTTCAGCACGTGCAGCATCGCGAGAATTTTGAAGTGATTCGGATTTTGCTTCAAGTTCCCGAAGATGATCGTTGTATTCATCCAACATCTGCAGAGTGCTGATAATGCGTTTTGCAACTGTATTACGCTTTTCACGAAGCACAGCTGTATTGTCACGCAAATCGTTAACACGAGCTTCAAAACTACATTTCTGACGACGTAGCTCGGTAATCTCAGATTCCAAAGTTGCCTGATGTGTTGCAAGTTCTGCTAACTCTGACGGCGAAGGTGATAGAGATTTTTCGAACATTTCGATTTGCTCATCCCAACACTTAATTTGATATAAGATGCGTTCCTTACGGTTGTCTCCCAACTTGTGACGAATTGATTCCTCTTGGCTCTTTAGATGCTGCAAGGACATTTGCATTTGACCAAGTTTCTCTTGAACCGAATGACGATCAGCTTTGGCTGTGGTGTGTTTTTCGCTGAGGTTTACTTGTTCCTATATAAGATTAGCTATATAGATTATGTTAAACCTGCCTCATTCAAGACGTCAAGTGTGCTATTCAAAGTAGCCACGTGTTCACCCACCGCTGACAATTCAGTTTCTAGCTGTTTCATGGTATAGTACAGACCTAGTACCGATTCTTTCAGGTCTACATAACCCCCCGAAACCGAACCGCGATGGTAAAAGACCTGACCGTCAGGGGTAACACAGTTTACACGTTGGGGCATCAAACGCGAGGCCACGTCTACATTGTCCACGAGACAGAATTCACCCATCAGTGATTGTACAAGTGGGCGTATGTTGTCAGCGAAATCGACACACTCCATTAATGGCATAGCTTCATCTCGGTTTATATCGATTGTAGACGCCGTTCCTTGGCTGCTTTTAGGTGCAGGAAATACATCAAGTGCTACAATGCGAATATTGTTGTAGCGCAGATCGCTACTCTCAAAGAAATGGACTAACGATTTGGCACAAGCCATAGTGCGAACTACCACTGTGAACAACTTGCTGCCTAGAGTCTGCTCTATAGCAATCCTAAAAGCATCGGCCACCTTCAATAGGTCCAATAGGAAACCTATAAAGTCGCCACGGTGTGGCTTGGAATCATCGCTTTCTAGCCATCCTTTTACCAAATCCAAAGTAGTCTTTTGTGATAATGCAACCTTGCTGAAGTTTTTTTCTGCATCTCCATGCTGTACGCGTAGGGTGGACTGTTTCATGGTTTGTACAGATAGTTCATGTTGTTTAACACGCCTTTTCTCAACAAGCTCCTCAAGCGTTTTTGCGCAGTGTTGCACTAGCTTTAGCTTCTCGGAACATAGCTCATCTAATTTCCGTATTTCTCCGATTACATGTTCCTGGTCAGTTATACAACGAGATAGGGATGATGATAACGTGGATTTTTCGGATTCTATTTCTTGCAACACTACAGAAGTCTCAGCTTTCTTTTGTTGTAAACGGGTGATCATTTCTTGTGCCTTTTCACCGGGATTGCGTTGGCGATGTAGGACCTCATTTAGCTCAGTCTCAAGACCCTGGATACGTTGTGACATTGTTACACAATGGCTTTCCATTTGATTCAGCTCTATAGCGGATGAATCAATGCTGGAGGTGATAACACTCATTTCATGCTCCAGATCATCTCTTGTATGAACAAGTAGACCAATCTCCTTCTGCAGTGACGCCAAGTCAGACTCCACGTCAGCAATGGATGTCTCCAGTGTTGAAACTTTGGATTGTGTGATACCAATGTGATCCATAGTTTCTACAATAGATAGTGCGCCACGGCATTCGTTTACGTCCATCTCCAGCATGTCGATGCGTGATTGCAATGTACCGATGTTATCAGAATGTTCCATCTCCAACGTCTTATAATTTGATAAGTTTTCCCGCAAGTGTGAAAGCTTTTGCAAGAGAAGACGAGCCTGCAGAACGCGACGTTCGGCGTCGTGTGCGGTCCATTCCTCAGTAGCGTCACGATTGAGGTCTAAGGAATCCAGCTTACGCTGAATTTGCGATAATTGGCTTTCCACTGAACTCGACGTAACTTCATAGTCCTGAAGTAGCTTTAGGGACTCTTCAATCTTGCAGTCAAATGAACGGTGACCAATGATATCGCGGAATGCTGACAAGCGCTCCACAGAACTGAGGTTGCAAATTTTACCAACAGCACCCTGTTTTACAATGAAGTGTAAGTCGTTACGATATGATGCACTCTGTTTGCTGAAATGTATAAGATTGACGCTCTCAATTAACTGCCTGTAATCCTTACGCGACATTTGTCGACCGTTCACCATGTACAGGTCTTTCGTGCGTGAAAAAATTCTCTTTAGACGCAATTCATCCTTGTTGTCAATGATATCTTGGGCATGGGTATCGTGAGATAGGTCGAATACGACCTCCACGTGTGCAGAAAAATCTTCATCTTCAGAAGACTCAGCACCGCGATATAGATAAGAGTCACGATTGGTATGCTCTAATGTTTCGGCCAAAGCGAAACTCACAGCGAGCAAAACATTGCTCTTCCCTGATCCATTAAGACCAACTGTAGTCATATTGAGGAGAAATAACAACGGACACATACCTATCACATTGTAACCGCCGCAGAACTTGAAGGTGCATTGATCCCGGTAGGTCCGGAATCCACGGAGGCTAACCTCCTTAATGTACATCTATACAATAGCAGTACAAACGAATAGTATGCTAGATGAAACTCGACACGAAATAGACACGCAGCAACCTGCCGATGTGTGGGCGAGGAATCATCGCAGAATGACGAAAATTGCCGACACAACCCCAGTATATATAGAATAATTAGAATATAAGCAATTTTCAATATCAATAAGTAGTATATAGTCGTTAAGTAATTCGAATTTTTGGTGGTATTATTGGACTATACTAGTATATTAAGTTACGGTTCGAGATTCTAAGTCATCAAGTACGATGGACCGAATATAAGGGATTATATCAAGTTTATATGGTGTTTATAACACGGTAGAAATATTAATTGTCTATGTAAATGGATGCAATAAGAAAGATTTGTTTTGGGTATATGCACGCCTTATGACTGAAATTATCAAAAGGCCAATTGACAATAGACGATCATATATAAAGGTTTTCTTCGTAATATAACAAGGTATTGGGTTTTATGTATTCAATAAAAAATCTGTTGAGCCAGATTACTTTGTTGAACGAAATGGATAGTGTGGTTTAATACATAAGAATATGGGTACTTAATATTTTAAATAAAAATGCAAAAAATGTATGAACACCCCTTTCATAGAGTATTATATCGAAACGTTTTGAATATTTTTCAAATCTATTTTGATTTGCCTTTATATGTTTCACCCCAATATATACCGTTGCACCTGCTGCACGCATTGTCGATATGATATGACATTAACATCTGCAAATATGATATCAAAGACTTCGAGGTTTCCGTAAATGAGTGTGATTGATTTCACTATCTCTTTTCCCACAGAGGGCGTTATCACACTGTTTATGAACAAAGTCCGCTAATCATCCGATTCTAGCTGATCACCTAAATCACATTGTCGCAGCAAATAACGGTGTATATTACAATGAGAAATGTATTTCTTTTGTTGGTGATTGCTTAGAAAATTCATCACCAACATTCATACTCCTCTAAATTACGCGGGAATTATACGTAGTAGCCATTGTACCGATTGAAACGATGTTTGTTTGTCCAATACCTCTCATTAAAGTGATATGCAAGATGGAATTAGTTTAAAATTTGACGAACCCTGAATATCCCCATATTATCAGCCTAGTTGTTTTGAAGACATTGAAGTAACGTCTATAATAAAAGTATTCATGTCTCCAAAGACGATGATATAGCAGCAGGTGAATGGATATAACACTATAATAATCAATCCTGATGTAATGATACTGGAATGTTAGTTGTCACAACACGGGTATCACATGCAACAACTGGGGTACCACAACACCGGTTATATTGCTTTCAGAAACTCCAATAATTCCTGTGGAATATATTTTTTGGTACAATTTGAATAATGAATCTTTGACGTCTCCATACTACTTCACACAGATATGCAACGGGGGCTGAATCCGATAGGTTTCGTTATAACCATAACACATCGCTAGATTATCATTGTACCAAATGGATCTAATGCTAGATACTATTATAACTGAAAGCGGGAGGTGGTAGTACACTCAGGAAATTAAATAATGAGCATTTGACGATTCAGTGTTCAAATAGATTATGCGCAAACTGGCGTTCTTGAAAAGGCAAATTGCCTCTGTTATCTACATTTCCTGTTTATTAATCTATGCGTGGTGATTAATCATGTTAGTGTTTATGTATGTGTTTCAGCTTCATTAAATGAAGTATTAGCATCATCTTGTAACGACCTACACTTACCTCAACATTAACCCCCACCTCATCATCAAAACATAAATCTAATACACAAAAAACGTTTAGACTACAATGCGTGATGACGTTGTGAGCGCAGAGTTAGCATTAAAGCACCTTTAATTGGGGAATAAGTGATAATGGTAAAAGCCTCAAGAGTACATATGTCGGGTTGTGTTCTTTTATTACATTTGGAGATCACGGACATATTTTATTTGTCTAATGATAGTTTTGTGCCATTTGGGTATCGTATCTCATAGTGTTGCGATGGGGACAACGTTATTGATGTGATTATTAAAAAAAATAGATATCTCAATATACCATGTCATTTGTGGTAAGTTCCTATATTTCTGTTAGAATCATATAGCTTTACCTCGCAAACAATAATATACAATTGAAACCAGTTACTCGGCCTAATGAGCAACTTGAAACTGTGAGATAACATAAATATAAGTTCATAGTTTCATGGAGGTTGAATGTCCGAATGTACATGAGGCTAATTAGTTTGAAATATATAATTAAGCAAGAAACTGTATTTAATTGTCATCACAAAGTGAGAGTGCGATGACACCGTATCAAAGAATATAAACTGGAAAATACCAAAAAATGTAACTTTCAGAACTTTGACAAAGGGAAGAATGGTGGATTGACTTCGTTAGATACAACTGTCACATATACTACTTTTGTTGCGATTGAAATAACTACAGAAGCATTATAAAAACTGTTATATCATTATATGAAAGATAATAAACCACATATGCCTTATGTGTTACCGTACTAAAGGACCCAATAGCCCTACAAAAAAAGTTGAACACAAAGAGAAACCTAAGGACCCCACAACATACAAACTGCTAATTGAGCATTAAAAGTTGTATAACTTTGCTCAATCGTCAAAAACGCAGTAAAATGATGATTCGCTACACATAAGCCACACAACATGTATTAAAGCACAAAGTATGCATATAAAAATTATTTTTGAAGACATTATATACACTATATGATTTACAGAAATATAGTCTGTTTCGGCCACCACATCAATTTCTGATGGTTATGCCTTGGAGGCGTGAGTGATTTAAGAGATCTCAACCAAAGATCACGATATTCTGGTGCCATGAATTCAAGGTCAATAGTCTGCGCAGATTTCTCACCCGGATTAGATCCTTTTAGATGACTAGACGATGCCTTACCGTTAATTCTGAGTTTCATACCCCAACCCCACCCTAAGATCGAATGATCGCCTTCTTGAGTGTCACTCGTACTTTTGAAAGATTCTGTTTCTGTTGTGCCACAGCTATATAGTTCGGCATCACTCTCTGACATACTCATATGCATTGGGATTTGTTTGTCAGTATCAATGGAGTATGTGCCAATAATGTCCAGCATATCAACCATCCCCACCGGTTGTAGAGTGGAATCGTCTCTGAAGAAAAACAAAAGATTTCCAAACAAAGACACCCGCTGTCTGATTTCACCCCCAACCCATGTACGATTTTCAGGACCACATTGACCTTCAACATCACGCATGACGTAATGCAGCAAGTCTATTGGCACCTTTTGTTTTGCGTTGGTTTCGGGACTTGAAATCAGACACTTCCAGAAGTCGTTTACACATTCTTTTGGTTCATCCAAATTAACCTTAATGCCCATTTTTATCTTTTCCAGCGTTTCGAAAAGAATATTAATATGGTAACTGCTCTGCAGATCAGCTGGTCCTAGGTGTAGGTTGCAGAAGCTATCCCATATGGCAAGAGCATTGAAAATGGTTTGTTCCGAATTATAACCTCCACGTGCCACCTTGTATGCAAACGCTTCTATAATACGCCCAAATAGTTCAACACAAATTGAGTCTCGAACTACCTTGTTGCACCCACGGAATATGTTGCCTACCTCACCTTTTGGACCTATATAGAGCTTATCATCTGAGTACAACAATTCCGACCACAACTGACGACCTCTACGGTCACCAATAACTTTTAAGACTGGTGCTGCTATGTGGTTCACCAATGCGGTTATTATATTGCGGAAAATAATTTTAATACGATGCAGCGTTCTAACATAAACAAGGACGCCATCTCCCCACTGTAATCGTTTGAGTGGTTCCCTGCTTGATATGCCATCTCCCTTCAGTAGAAGATCCCCATGGACTCTGAAAGCTTTAACCAGAGTTGCATCTGCACGTGTTCCCAGAGTATCCACAGCCCAGGCGGTGTAACCAAAATCGATTTCATGTAACAGTTCCACCAGTGAATTCAACAGTTCTAGGCGTTCTGAGGCATCCACTATGTTTTCTGGCAGCGCTTTGGTGCCTATATTCGTTACAAATGTTTCAAACAATACGGTATTTGCGATAGTGACAAGCGCAGCCATTATTGCGTCTGACCAGCCCTCCTTTGTTCCAGCAACTACCTTCTTGAACATAATGTATTCATCATTTTGTTCATCTTCTTCTAGTTCTCCCATGAGTTGTTGCCACATTTCATTTTCTTCATGTTTAAGGTTTAGCACACGCGCTACATCACGAAACAGACGTACATCCAGCATACCATGCTGCCCAGATATCAAACTCACAGCATTAAGCGTGTCTCTTAGTTCACCTAGTCGCAAGATTCCAATTTTATGTTCACATTCAACCTCAAACATAAAAGGTAGTTTATGTCGAAGCCATGCCGCTCCGTTGCGTATCCACCACGCATTTCTAAGTGCGAAACGAAGTAGTTTGAGTATTAATCCATATATTTCGTTGCGCACCTGCACGTGGCGTATGCCATTCATAGAGAGTATGTGATCCAGATTGATAAAAAAACAACGCAACCGTATGCAATCGTACACATCAAAAGTAGATACCCTCTTCAATACACCTTCGTAAAGGTCCATAACTGGGTCCAGATAGCACCTACAGAATAGCTCTACATCGTGGGATGCAAATCGACTGCCGTTTGCCATCCTTTCCAACAGATCGGCACGTATAGGTACGTTGCGCCCCTCAACAATATCGAGGAGCGATTCACGCGTGAGTCCAGTAACGCCTTTTAGAGATGTAACAATGGGTATCTCATCTCTCTCCTTGGACACATCACCGCTGGCGCGGTTGTTGGCCTGAGCACTTGCATCTGCGTCTAGATAGTCCGGACAGTGCTTCAGTAACGCAGCTCCTCGCCTCAAATGCAGATGTAACACCTGTAGAAAGCTTGGTATAGGCAGCTCAAGCTCCTGAAATATGTTGCGAAAGGTGAGTAAGCGCTGCGATCCCTCGTGTTCTCGGAAGCCTCTGACTCCGTGGTCTCTTTGAAGTTGTTGCTGATGGAAGCCTTGTTGCGACTCAACCGAGCCTCCTATTGCCACAACAAGATCGCAAATGGACTCATCTAGCAGATCGAGATCGCGCGCAGCGCAATCAAGAGCGGCATCGGCACTCGTATTGTTTTTCATTATGCCAAAGCAATTTACTCTATTTTGGCACCTTCGCTGCGGGCATCCCCGCTACTTAAGTTTGTATCACTATAGTGTAACTAAGCATTTTAAAACTAAAAGGTAGGTGTGCATAAAGACGCGTCGACATCGACTGGGGCGTTCATAAGTGTACTAAGGAGGGCTTGCGATCACACGCCGGAAGCTGTAAGTACCTTGATCATCAACGGTGGCTACTACGTTGCGACATTCATCACATCGTGCCACATAGCCTCTAAAGTTTGCTTGCTCTGTTTCGACAGAGCGTTTAGTGCTCAATGCGGCATCATCTGACACATCTGCAGTTGTTTCTAAGTCTTCCTTAGAACACAATTCAACAGAGACATTCAAAGCTTCACTGGATTCAAAAAAGCCGCTGTCGTTGCTACAGCCTTGTTGAGCATATTGGCACTATAACCTTACACTTTACATTTGTAGCATATGGGAGTGAAACATCCAGGACAACACAGTACGGCATCTGAATTCCCTTCGGCTAGTCCTGCACTCCTTAGTAAGCTATGGGCGTTAAAGAAGGCCACCCACCGAAGGTATCGCGCACGAACTCTGCGTCGGCTTCATCCACATCTGAGGCATAACACTCCTCAGGGAATGCCACGGTATTCGTTTGAGGCTCTGCAATCACAATGTGTGCCCGCGTTGTGTAAATTTAATGGACCCTTAGTAAGAGGCGGCGCCAGGACCACCGCGGCCATGATACCCACCTGGTCTGATTGTCTGCCCTATTTGATACTTATTCCTGAAATATCCTGTATCACGGCTCATTTTTCATTGTCATATCCCCTAGGAGGCGATCACCCTCTGGCCTCCGTGGGGGGGCGGTGAGCGCCGGTTCCCACAGACAATCCTCCTTGTAATTGGCCAATTCCACACTTGCTTATTTGGGCCTGTATTTCTATTAGCCGAACACTAGCAATATCGGTCGATTTGGACTCGTCAAACTTCTATATCTGTCACCATGCCCTTCAAACGCAGGAACGGAGGTCGCTCCAAACACGCGCGTGGTCGCGTACGTCCCATTCGTTGCAGCAACTGCGGTCGTTCGGTACCAAAGGACAAGGCCATCAAGCGCTTCAATGTTCGCAACATTGTGGATGCCAGCTCTCAGCGTGACATCAAGGAGGCCTGCGCCTTCTCAAGTAAGTTAACTTATCTTTCTGGCTATATGTGGACAATTTCTACTTCGTCCGTTCTGTGATAAGGTGTATGACATAGATATTTGAATATTTATAACTTTTGTTTTTGATATCTGCTAATTTTGCTGCAGCCTTCAACCTGCCGAAGTTGTACATCAAGCAGTGCTACTGCGTCTCATGTGCTATCCACTCCCGCGTGGTGCGTGTAAGGTCTGTAGAAGCCCGCAAGATCAGGACCTTTGTCCAGCCCAGGAGCATGCCTATGAGGATCAACATGCCTCAGAACAAGGAGAACTGAACTCAGGGAACGCATAATACTCGCGAGTTACTATCGAAACACCCTGCGTAAATGTTGAAACCATAACGATACAGAACGATGCTGTATATATGAACAAATACACATATTGATGCTTGTTTGTGGCGACATCCGCTGTTACCATTTCGCTACGCAGTTGAGATCATATCATCTTCTCAGAATACATGTGCTAGATAAACGCAAGTTTAGTTACTCCTACGTTTGATCCATCATGTCACACACATGAATATATGGTTTGTAACTCACCGAAATTTGTGCGATGGTTGTTCTTTGCCGTCATGCCTTCGGGACACTTGTGTTCTAAGCATCCACTCCTGTTCAATTTGACGGAACCATATACATTTAACGTACCAACAAGCACTAGATGGGTCTGTATAGTGGGAAGGATCCAGAATAGCACATAGCGGATATCCTATAATCCATGGAGTTTGCCAGAACCAACCACTTACCATGAGGCGTAAGAGGCGTACTTATGCACATATATCGTTGTTTGCCATTACCACAGTCTATATATGTTTATTGACAAGTCGTCAAAACCTTACCGCTGTGTATGGGACCAACGTCTTCCACTCGCATCACTAATATAAATGTTATGCCAATATCGAAACAAACGAACCTATGGTGCCGGGAATGGCTACATGTGGGTTACAGATGCCTTCACAAGTCTATATTGATATGAATCAAGGAGATAACCACACTCATGGACCCTTTAGAAGGCACACATACCGATAGACAGTGTTGTCCAATGCCCAGTGAACGTTGGCTTAGCTGCGAACAACGGTGAACATTATCCTTGTCTGCAGCAGCAAAAAACGCTACACCCATAATCCACGGAAGAATCGACCGCATTGTCGACTGACTGTACGTTACTCATACCGACACCATCATCCTTCCACACATCAAGTTATTCCTGTCATTTTGATGACCACCGTATGGATAGAATATTGTCGTTTTAATTGTTAACAATGAAGGGTAACGTTCCATGGGTCGAGAAATACCGTCCCGCGAAGCTGGATGACATCGTTTTCCAGACCCATGCGGTGACTACTATGCGTCACATCGTCGATTCCTACGACGTAAGTCATCTTATGATATATATAGCTGTTATAATACGCTTGCAGATGCCACACATGATTTTCCACGGACCTCCTGGTACTGGGAAGACGTCGGCCGCTCTCGCCATTGCACGGCAAATCTATGGGTAGGTATCACAGTGGATACCATGAAATCCGCACAGCCCTGAGGGCATGAAGGAGCGTGTATTAGAGTTGAATGCCTCTGATGAACGTGGTAAGTCTGTTAAAATTTGTTCAACACAGGCGTGCTCTAGGTATCAACGTCGTTCGTGAAAGGATAAAGACATACACGAGACTCAACATTTCCAGCAATAGGATCAATCCACAGACTGGCAGGTATTGTATATAGTTCTCACCATGTTACTACCTCCTAGGGCTATGCCTAACTTCAAGATGATTATCTTGGATGAAGCAGACATGATTACTCCTGATGCACAGGCTGCGCTTCGCCGTATTATCGAGAACTTTTCAAATATTTCACGTTTTATACTAATTTGCAACTACCTCCACAAGATCATTGGCCCTATATACAGCAGATGTTCTGCTTTCCACTTCAAGCCCATATCTATGGAAGCACAAGTGGAGCGACTTCGATTCATCTGCCAATCGGAACAGCTGGAATGCGAGGACAGCGCGCTCGAATTCCTCACTCGCGTTTCTCAGGGTGATATGCGTCGTAGTGTAACTATTTTACAGGTGTGTTTTGACCAATTTTATTCCATTGTGCTGCAGTCGACTGCGAGTCTGTTTAACAACGTGACTGAAGAAGCCGTTCGAAATGTGTCTGGTTATCCACCACGTAGGATTGTGGACGAGATTTTTACCGCCTGTCTAGGCTCTACCAATGATGTAGGTTCGACATATGTTAGTTCCAACTGGCATAGGTTGAGACATTATGCAAACAAATTATATATGATGGCTGGGAAATTGCTACGATATTCCAACAGGTGCGTCATCTAATATCAAACGTTATATATTACCCAGCTATCGGAATATGTGGTGAATTCTGATACCCTTACCGACGTGCAAAAGGCGACGATCACTATCGAGCTATCGGGCAGGGATTTGGCGCTTCTACAGGGTTCGTAAATATTTCGGTTTACAACACATTATTTTAGGAGGCCAACAATATTTCCAGCTGGCATCAGTTTGCTTCCATATTCGATCCATCCTTGCCAGCGGCGGGCAGCGAGCGTCCGCGTGACTCCGTTCGGATGCGGTGTCACTATGACCTCGATTAACGTGAAGTTATTGGTCAACAGGTTCGATAGCGACCCATCGATACGTGGTAGGTGTGCGGGTTCAGCCGGAAGTTTTGACTTATAGCAGGGGCCGAATTGGAGGTTAGCGACACGATCTCCATAATAAAGGAGCGCTATTTTGCTGAAGACATTGAGAAACGTAAGTCTCCCATGTTTGTTACATAATTTCTTAGAGTTCAACATACGTATCATCCATGGAGGTTGTACTCTACGAGACGACCTGGTACTCAGCGGCCTCCGGGGTTACAAGGTCGGGGAACAGCTTGTGCTGACTGTGTTTGTTACCAAACCAGACACTCTACCCACTGTACCAGAACCAGGTTTGTAACACTCTCCAGACTTTTAAAAGCATATACAGCCACTAAGAGTAATCTATGGACGTTTACAACGTCTCTGTGGATTCTGGTTTTAGCAACACTATGGTACTACAAATTAAAACTTGGCGCTTCTTTCCGCCGGTTCCCACTGTTTGTAATGTATGCCATTACGTTTGTTTGCCTCCATGTGCTTTTCACGCGCATGGCGCGTAGCGGCCGTGCGGAATCAAGATAATGTTGCGTTTTTAGAAAAACGCACGTAGGAAGTTACTAAGACGAGATTGTCTGACTTCTTGAGCGCAACGCGCGACCTGCAAACATTTAGGATCGAATATGCGGCGCGTACCTCCTTGTTGATGTTGTCGATAAAGACCTCACCATCACGCCCCATTGCGGCCACAGCGCCAGCGACATCGGGCACATAATAACCGAATCTAAATTACGTTAAACGTTTGATATGTAAACAAACCTCTGATTGAAGGTCTCAAAGAGCTGTTGAGCTCGTTTCAACTGTTCCTCCGAGAGACGTGTAAGGTCGACGTTGTCACCATTCTTGCATTGCTTTGCCAGAGCACTGACTTCGGCTGCTTCCTTCTCACCCACGGTGAATGAATCCAAAAACTCTCGTTCACGTGCCTCAAAGGCTGCCTTGCAGCGCTTAACAATTTCACTTGGTTTATTCTGTAATCAATTCAGAATCATATACATTTTCACCTACACTACGGAACGATGCCAATCCGTCGTTGAAGAAGGTAAACACAGGGTCACGTTTTGATGGTTCCCCCGCAATTTCAGAAATAGCCGAACTAATGGCAGCATCCTGAAGCTTAGTATTTTTTGTGAATGTTTCACGGAAAACAGCCATAAGTTCATCCACCATGGTCTTCTGGACCGAACGCGACATTGCGGTCTCCTGTAGAAGCATACTCTGCAGACGCTCATTCATTAAGCGTGCGGATTCACTCTTCATATGTTGTAGCAACGCCATACGGTATTCTTTCATGCGGTTTGCAACTTCATCTTTAAAACGATCAACATATTCCTCGCACTTCGAGGTGTCCATGTAACACGACAGTTGGTTGTAAATGGCGTCCTCGCAATAATCCTTTTCTTCCTTTGCCTTGTCTATCAAGGCATTTTCCTCCTTCCAAGCCATTTCTTTAAGTGTTTTCTGGAAGTATGCCGCCAACATGTAGAACACAGCACCGAAAGGTAATGTCTTGGCGAAGAACCATGCATTTCCTAATACGGCGTTGCTTAATCCGAACCAACATCCTAGGAAGATGAGGCCATAGCTAGAAATCATATTTTGTGGTTTCTTAAGCTTCAGTTCCACCAGTTCCTCTGGATTAGATGCACGTTGCTTTAGACAATATTTGTAGCAATCTTCCTCACTCAGCTCGAACATGACCGCCAATTCGGGATAATGGAAACGGTAGTCATCGGGAAACCCCAGTTTCACCGCATCCAGTTCTTCCTCAGTGTAACCGTTACGCCACATACAATCTACAAGTTCATTCTTGGTCACATAAACATCTTTCTCAACAACTAGCCCGTTCTCACACCTGTAAAAAGTTATAGATATAATCTATCACATCACTATATATGCGAAAGGAACATTATACAATGAATAACAACACACGTTAACATAATTACAGCAACGGCTCCACAAAACAACAGTCACCACGGCCACAACTGCAACTAAGTTGATGACCCGCTTATAACCAACATATAACTATACAAAATATTATCATTACGGATTGTAGATATTCGAGTCACCAAAACAACCTACCGTTTTGCAAACTCGACAAATGCCTCCTTCCGGTTCTGCGCCTTTGTTAAAAGCTTCAAGAATTTTAGAAATAATGGCATCTCCTTGGAGAACGCGTAAAGGTCTTCTCGTGAGGGCTCAGCAAGAAAGATATCATCATAGGTGCTGTCTGCGGTCCACGGCTTTGTGATACGATATTTAGTATACTGATTACGCACAGGCTTCCATTGCCGTCCCAAATTCACGTAATTACGCGTTGATCCAGTTGCCAAGTATGGCGATGATATTACCGCGATATTGATAGCTGGGTATTGACATGGCAGTGTAGCAGGGAAGCCTATACTACGAACTCTGGTAGAGCCGCAAGCGGTTGCTGTTAACCGCAATAGGCGCGGCTTACCAATGGTATTTACAGCCTTCATCGGTTCTGCTAGAACTGACAGCTTCAGCTACCGGTAGGTGATGTGTGACCTGATGGGGCCAGGCGGAACGAGTAACTTTGTTGCTGTTGTCGATGCGTCGTACACAGTGGACAAAATGGGCTATTATACACCGTAGTAACAACAATGCAGCCCAATGGCACCGTCATATCGCTTATACTCGGCCTGGCTGGAGGCAAACGTTGGTCGTCTTCTCCACGGAATCGCGACACGGCCTTATGCCACATGGAGAGCCAATATATGCGGATTCTTAACGTCAACGGATTCATATGGCAGTAGGCTAACGCCGGAAGGTGTGAGGCGTAGCCTACATACTTCTTCAACTCAGGATGTTACCGGCTCTGCTGACGTACTACATATCGCAAGTGACAATCCCTGTCAAGATCAAATGGAACTTTTAAAACGTGTCAAGATGGCTGTAGAGATGCACGGTACGAACATAATATGCTGGCTACGAACGAATAGACAGTCGTATGTGCGAGATGTCGATCCTTCCGTTGTAGCCTTGCTGAGGAATGCTGAACGTTTCGCAGCGTTACATGGGCTCTTACTTTGTGATGTACCACTGGATAGCTTAGCATGTCATATCAACAGTGTAAATACCCTTCGCAATTTGTTTTCACCTCAATTTATTGAGGCCCAAAAGTTATCGCTATATCGTCACCATCTTCCACTGCTGCGATACCATCCAGAGGTTCCGACAGATTTAGCCCAATCTAATATAGATTCTAATGCCCCTGCTAATGAAAAGGATGGGTTACACTTGTCTTCTTCAGACACTGAATTGGACGTTTTGGAATGCATGAGTCACAACTACGTCAACTACAAGCGGCAAATACTAATAGAGCGACAGAGTTTTGCTGAAGCACTTGAATCAGCTCGTGTTGAAGCTTCAAGTTTAATGGAACTTGAAAAACCATCGCAACTACCCGCATTAAGTCAAACGTGTGAGCAATGGGTACAAGACATAGCCGAGTTTATCAAACAGGACAGATTAAAGAACGCTGAATCTGTTTTACCATCTGTGCTTGATGAACAGACACTTGCGCGAGCCACAGTGAATTTGGCATTACAACTAATGTGTTTCCCTGCTTATGCGCATGACTCCAAAGGGCAGCGAGGTGGTTTGTTGCGCCGCCGTCCTCAGCAGACTGCAGGAAACCAGGTTCTACTTGCTCATGCCGCTATACGTTTGGGCGACGAAGTTGGTCGTATGTACGCTAGAAAGTTGACGGAATCGAAACATGGGGAAGCCAGTTCTGATGTTGGATCTAAATCATCAGTCACTAGGAACCCTGACTCTGAAACTAACAGCCACAGTACGGTGACCGGTGGTGCCAACCCACTTGTTACAACAAGATCAATTGGTGCCATATTTGATGTTCATAATGTATCTAGCACCGGTAAAAATGCACTGACAGCTCAGGCCTTTTCTGCAGCCTCAAAGGCTCGTGTCATGTCAAACACTGCCTCTGGTATAATGGAACCCACACCTCAATTGCATAGCGACGGAACACTGACAGATGATCAAAAACAATGGAACAGTAAACAAAGTGCTGCTGTAGGAGGGTATCTGTTGCACGCTCTTGTGGAATCGTGTTACGTACAGGTTGATTTAACAACTGCGTTAAGACAGACAAACTCCTTTGCGGAGTTAGATCCCTCAATGCTTGTACCCGATGTGAAAAACGCCGGTTCGGAACAGCGCGATGTTGTCAAGAAAAAGCGCAATTGGATCAAGAAAACAGTGAGCCGTATACGTCAATCACGTTTTGACGCCGGTAAAGTAGAAATTGCGGCTTTCGCTCACCAGGTACATAGGCATGGTGTTAAGGTGTATGGGGTGTTGGAAATGCGTGAATGTTGCATGATCCATTTGCGTGATGCTGTGGCCAGAGGTCTTGTCAATTTAAGTTGTTTACCCATGGTCTGCGAACCAAAGCCATGGACCTCGGTTTCATCCGGTGGTTTAGCACTGTTGAAACACTACTTTATACGGACTCAAAGCAGGCCTACGTTTGACGTAAGGGTATATGACCTCTCAAGAGTACTCAAGGTTGTTACGAACTTTGGTAAAGTTCCATGGAGAGTTAACGGTGATGTATTTCGTGTACTTAAAACGATATGGACAACAGACGCTTTGCTACCTGTGCGTTGTTTCCTTCCTGACAAATCATTGGTCGAGGCAGACCCCAGCTCAACAATTAGCGTTATGGAGCGTGCAAACGCCTTGTCCGAGTGTTCACTTTTTGAGAGAAGACTTCGGGTTGCTGAGGACTTCCTTTTAGAGCCTCGCATATACTTCCCGCAGAACATAGACTTCCGTGGTCGTATGTATCCATTGTCACCGCATCTCAACCACATGGCAGATGACGTATGCCGTGCATTGTTAAAGTTCGCAGATAAGAAACCCTTGGGTGAACGCGGATTTTTCTGGTTGAAAGTACATTTGTGCAACCTTTACGGTATTGATAAAGTCCCGCTATCTGAGCGTGTGGCATGGGTTGAAAAGAATACACCGTTGATTCAGCAACTGGTCAATGAACCATTTTCTGAGATATCACAGTCATTCTGGCAGCGTGTGGAGTCCCCATTTCAGTTTTATGCAACTGCAGTTGACTATGTGGCAGCCATTCGGTCAGGTGATCCCTATAACTATATGAGTGACATACCGGTCCATCAGGACGGTAGTTGTAATGGCCTTCAACACTATGCAGCACTCGGGAGGGATTTGAACGGTGGTTCTGCAGTAAATCTGACACCCAACGATCGACCCCAGGATGTTTATCACCAAGTGCTACTAGAAGTTATTGCTAAAGTTCGAATTGATTACCATTCTACACCGGCAGCAACCAAAGATGCGGTATACAGTCGTTCTCGCCTCGCTAAAATATGTTTAGAACACAGCATTTTACGGCGCAAAATCGTCAAGCAGACTGTTATGACAATTTGTTACGGCGTTACTCGCACTGGTGCCGTGTCACAGATCGAGGCCCGGCTAAAGGAGGTGGAAACTCTGGTTGCTATGGGTCCACAAACGATTCGGGATCTCGCACAGTATATAGCTGGTAAAGTTTTGGGTTCCATCAAGACGGTTTTTGCGGAAGCCATGTCAATCAAGAAGTGGCTTGACGACATCTCTGCTGCTCACAACAGACTTAATGTCCCAGTTACGTGGATAAGTCCTATAGGGCTACCATGTGAACAGCCATATTGCAAGGCTGTCACTAAAGTGGTCAGGACACCTATGCAAGCCATCAACATTTCGGAGAACGCTCCAAGTGTCGTGGACAAGCGCCGTCAGAAACTGGCTTTCCCGCCTAACTTCGTCCACTCATTGGATGCTTCGCATTTAATGCTAACGGCTGAGGTGTTGTTTAAACGTGGATTAAGTTTCACCGCCGTGCATGATAGTTATTGGACCCACGCTTGTGATGTCGATGTTATGAACGTGGCTATTCGCGACCAATTTGTGGCCATGTACAATGAACCAATCCTGGAAAATCTGTACCAGAGTTGTAACAAACGTTTACGTGGCGAGGTTACGATACCGCCACCTCCTCCTAGAGGTCGGCTGGACCTAGAGTTGGTAAAGAATTCTGTATACTTCTTCCACTGAGGTCCTCGGCACAACTTCGATATAAAATGTATATATAAACGTATATTTTGGATACACTATATATGATGATATATAACAGTTATTAAATAGGGTGGTCTGAGTACGTACATAATATTTCTAGGCTGTGGCATTGTTCCAATGGGGAAAAAAATCTCCACATCTCATATATACAGGCATCACGGAGGCCAATTGCACACAAATTTGTGTGTTACTACAACTGGCTCGATCATGCGAGGTGCAAGGACATCAATGAATCTACGGCGTTCCATCGTGATTTTGTGTCACCATGGTCTACGTCTACGGACATAAATCATAAATTATTCCAATGATAGCTGCTCGTTTAGTTTTCGCTTCAGCAACCCTTTGGGCTGCTATTTATTGCTCTTTAGTGTTCAATCCTACACTTGCGATAACACCGATAGAAGGCAAGCTTCAAGAGCATATGGATTCCAGTGGCCACCCCAAGCATACCACCACACTCGGGGCTCCAGAGGCCAACCACTCACGCCCAGCAGTCAAATCTATGCTTAAGAACCAGACGATGATGAGGAATCACTTGGAGAATGAGAACCTCATGGGCATGAAAGTAGTACGTTGAATGTTAGTGACGGTCAGTGGTTCGCAGATTCAAGGTTTTTGTATGGACGGATTGCACTGTTGGCCATTGCAGGTGTTTTCTTTCACTATGCTGGCAGTACATATTCTGTGCTGCTTTTCTGCCTTTTATGTATCGGCTCAACTTTATTCCAGCGTATGTTATTCAGCA
The DNA here is from genome assembly GCA_023705535.2 of Babesia ovis. Classification (NCBI taxonomy): domain Eukaryota; phylum Apicomplexa; class Aconoidasida; order Piroplasmida; family Babesiidae; genus Babesia; species Babesia ovis. Next base: position 397,927 of record BLIY01000003.1, read on the forward strand.
CTCCCTATATTATATATGACGCTTTACTTTTCATCTGTTGCAAAGTTGTCCCGTCCATTCAAAAGTAATTCAAAAACATGTTAGGGGTTACGGAGTGCGTCGTTCTACCAAAATGGCGGTGTGGTACTAATAGTCATGGCACTCCTGGGAGCCGCCACCGGGATTGTGTTATCCCAAATCTTTGAGTTCTGCATTATAAAGACGGCTGCATTTACGGGTCCCATGATGTCAGTATTTATGTCGATGGCGTTGATCGGCAAACGGTATGTTTCTATTTGACGGTCAATGCATTTAACAGTGGGATGATTCTGGGTGGATTTGGCGGTCTCTGTGCCGGTATTCCAATAGGCAGCATGATTGAAAGCTACGGAGTGGGCTTATCGCGTATGTTTTATGCGTCCAACTTGTTTTATACATGATACCAGTTGGAGCTATAATTGGGCTTTTGGTTGGAGGAATCTTGGGAATATGCCCATTCTTCCACTGGCTGGAGATGAATCAGAGGTACATGAACAAGCAACATGAGTTTGGAAGGTAAGTTATCACTATAATGTCGCATAACGCACCGTCAGCTTTGCTGAGCCGGGATCGTTCTCGAGCGACGGTTACCAAGGATACCAAAAAGTGATACAAATGAATACATCAGACTACCATTAGAGGACACATGATATCTATATATGCAATAATTACAACATCCAACGATAAATTTGTACATGTTACCACTTTATGTGTATGCAAATACCGATGTCTCGGCTCAATGTAAGGTGCCAGATGCGCTTCAAACCGCATTAAGGTTTCCACACATTTGTGTCATTGCGATGGATATGATAGATTTTATCACCTCGCGGAAGGTGCTTGTCGGCAAGCCGCAGGGTTCTGCGTCGTCGGCTGTTTCTACCGTTTCGCCACAGCGTCGAACAGAAGAGCGTTGCAACGAGCTCAAACGTATCATACGTTCGGAGAACGCCAAGAAGAAACCATGTGCTGAAACATTAAAGTGCGCTATTGACGAATTGCGTGATTTAAGGCGCACGTCATTACGTTCTGGATTAAAGGAAAGCCAGCGTTGTCAACCGGTGAAATGTCTCGATGACGACAACAAGGATCGTAAGCCCGTTCGTACGGCCGACTGGTCCAAAGTTGCTGAGATTAGGAAGCGCAATCGAGAAAATCGCAAGTTTGTTTTCTACATGCCAGCCGGCAACCAGATGGGCACTGATGTGTCTATTGGCCGAAAACGGCTAGAGAAAATGCAGAAAACCATGAACAAAGGCACATATGGGTACGTTGGTGCACTCGGATGTTCATTGTTTCACAGGCCTTTGGACGATGGTCCCGTAGTAACCATTGCTGGTGTCCCACAGCCCATGGACCGCCTTAACCGTCGTCGTCGATAAATGCAGTTTCGGCACATATCCAACCGCCTATGCCACAAAGCTATGCAAAACGGTAAAATAGTTGATATTCAATAATATTAGTTTACTTATAGTTCAGATACCTTTCGTATTCTTCCTTTGTAATTTTCTCGGACCGCAGCAGCCGCTTGAGGTGCATCTTGTAGAACATCGACGGCTTGAAGGGTTCACTTGTGTAGCATGGTTTGTGTGCAGCTAGACCCAAGAATAGTCCTAAGGATAGACCAAACGCCGTATATAGGCGCATGAAACGCACTCGATCTTTTGCGATACGTAGCTTGAACAGCCAATGAGTTGGGACCACCATGGTGGCAACCTGCAACATTGTGAGTGCAGGTATTAGATCAGATTGAAATCTACTCCCTATTTTTCGCGTCACACGGCGCCCGCAGGGTGCCATACTGCGTTACATAACAATCATCACGTAGTAATCTCTCCTACACTCACCTACTCACCACAGCGACGTCCAAAACGTTGTGTTTGAATATTTGCTAAATACGATACCCAGTTTCTGGTACCATGTGTTCATCAACTGGTTGCTGATACGATCGCTCCCTGGCGTGGCCCGCGCCCCCATGGATCACGGCAAAACTGAAGGATCTCCACCTTCTTGGATAAAATAAATGTTAGATGCAACCAGGGGGTGTATAAGTTGACTTTGATGCTTGTAGTGTCGTGTAACTTATCCTTTTGTCTGGTCCCGCATCCTTCTATTGCGCAACCATTTGGTTAGAACAATCGCTTCATTCATCGCTAGAATTATGTAAAATAGCTAAACATACCATCAATTGTACCACGCATTATAGAAAGCACTAGTACAGTGTCGTTAAATTTGATTTATTGGTGCTAGCTGTAAAGTCAATTATACCACGGTCTATGACCAAGGGCAATGCGCTACATCGTATGTATTAGTTTTGGATTTTTGGATTTGTTTTTATGATTGATTTGTTGGATATACAGGGTGTTATAATCAAATATGCTTGGTTATATCAGTAAGGTCCCTCTTGATGGTCGGATACGACAGATGTATCCTGGAGTTAACTCAATATTACCGGAGGAGTAAGAACAAGCAACAGGGATTATAGCACCGCTGGCTTGTTCCTATATTGTTAGCTACGTGTGATAGCTGTGTCTACCTTTGGCTGCATGCTTCCTTTGTTTCCGAGCAGCGTTCATCTGGTTATAATGTACCTTTTAATCTTGTTCGGCAAAGGCTGGATATGAGTGCTACGTCGAAGGAGAATGGGTAACACTAAGCTACGCACTACCAAGACAGCGGTAGTCAAGGAGAGTACGCCTTCTGCAGCTTTGCAGAGGATGTACCGTGGCGAGAGTGGGAGGCTTATTCTCTGCTACGTAAAAGACAAAAAGGCGTTAGACGGCCTCGCGGACTTTGTGAACAAGCATAATGTAAAAACAGTCAAATTTATTGAACCATCATACGCCTCCATTTTCACGCACCTGCTTCAGGAGTTGGCTTTGGTGAAGAATAAAGTCGAGGTGCTGCACATTGATCTGTGGTCTAACGGCGCACCCGAGCTCGTCGAGTTGATCGGTAACGCACTTGCAGCAAACAAGGACAGCCTCGTAGAGTTATCGCTCAAATGTCGATTCACTTCAAAGTTTCTTGCCAGCCTGTTACCGCTGCTCCCTACTAACATTGAGGTTTTGGACTTGTCTGAAAACATCCTTTCAGACATTGCGTTTTTACAACCACTGCTGGATTATATCAAGTGCAGTGATTTACATTTCCTCAAGCTTTCAAATTGCTCTTTGCGAGGTAACATTCTTAATGATTTTGTTAAGCGTCTACTTTCGATAACTACTCCGTTATCACTCGACGCCCTCGATGGATTGGATCTATCTGCTTGTGAAGAAATACCCAAAAACATTAGGCAAACTCTGAGGGACCCACCGGTGAAAACCAGAAAGGAACAAATGGGCTACGCAAACATTGGGATACAACCACACCGTAGTTGCAACGTTCAACTATTGGACTATCTCAAGAGTTCGTTACTGATGAGAAGATTAGTGGGTTCACGTGTGCGTGTTTGGTGGCCTGCTAGTTCAGATGAGCAACGTGGTTCTTTTGCAGGCCGTTTCTGGCCAGCAAAGGTTTTGCGGGTAAATCCTATCGATATGGTTTTTGTCGTTGAATACGATAATCAGGAGGTCGATCACATACCATGCAAGTACATTCAACCCGAATCTGCATTCCTGTATGGAGGCGGTCTTAACAAGAACTTTTTGCCCTCTCTTTTTGGGTCAAATTACTTCAAGAATTTATCTAACGAGCTGAAGTTGGTGCACTCACTGGATGTACTAGAGTTAGAATCCACACCATCTTCGGATGGGAATGTCGAAACCTCTTCTACGAAGTCTGAGTCTGACAAACCCAAACGTTATGTATCGAAATCTGCCAACACCAAACGCCCGTTGTCGAAAACTGACAACTCAACACGTTCGGCGGCTAAACCTGCAAAACCCACATCTGCAATAAATGCTGGGAATCCTACAACTTCTGTGTTAACTACTGTCAACGCCTCTGTGCTACCATCGCATATACCACAGACTCATTATCACCCTGATTTTCACGGAATTGTTCCCTGTGGCCCTCCATCAATCATACTTCCTCAACCGACAAATCTGTGGCCTGTTCATATTACAAATAGGATAAATTTTGTTCCAACGGCGAATATGCTATACAGTATGTTGAATTCATCACCAAAATCACATCACATTGTAGGTCCTACAAGTTACGTCGTGTTGAATGATGACCGCATATATCAAACTCCCACGACAACTAAACGCAGCACCCACCCACACAAACGTCAGACTATTTCTTTAAACAGCTACAATTTGTCTACTCCACTGAACAAGATGGTTAAGTCTGAAGGATATGTAACAGGTGACTCCCTCTATCAGTTAGTTCCCAGTGCTGGGCATCCACCTGCACCGTTGTATCTATCCACCATGCCAGGGTATTCCATTATGCAGACCGTACCCACACAAATATATCATATGGAAGAAGAGAGTGCAGACGACATGTCCGAGACTGTTGAAGAAAAGGTAGAAAGCGATCCAAAACATGAAATGTGCAGGGATCTTGAGTTCACCCCCAAGATGCTAAAGGAACTTCTTCAGTCTTGCCACCGACGGAATTATGATCCAGTGTTTCCCGAAGACCTTTCTCATATTGCTTCCCAATCTATAGACAATGTGGAAACCATCAAGGGTCTTGATGTTGAGTACAGTGGGAATCTGCTTGAACCCGGAGATATTTGTGAATACAGGGACCCTTTGGATTCTGACGGAATCGACCCATCGGACTACATAGTTGTAATCAAGGAGGTGAATAAGGTTGAACCTCTTTATAGAGTGTGTTACTTGTATCACGATGATGATGACGAGATATCTGTCTATAGTCACAGCGTCCGTAGGCTGGCGTTGATGCCGTGGTACCTCTGGGTAACCCTAGTAATGAAATTAGAACGTCAGATGTTATTCTCGAAGGGTCTTAGCGACCCTAATGTTCTCGAAAAGACACTGGCTGACTGTCTCTTTTGCCCCCAAAAGGTTGACTTGGACAGTGACTTTCTTGAGAATCCACCAAATCCTTTAGAAATGCAGCTACAGAGTCTATATGAGCGTGCATTCCACGTATCAGAAAGTTTTTTGACTCACCCTAGAATTAGGCCAAAACAGGAGCAAGAACTGGAGGTTGGCGACAGCATTGAGGGACTACGATGTCAGCTGGGCCAACAGCAACAGAAGCTTGATGCACTGCAGAAGCTGTACGAAGATGCACAAAAGCAATTGGAAGAGGAACGCGATCTGAATGCACGTCTACAGGCTAAGCTACACTGTGTCGTCTGTTTTGAACAGTAGGTCCCATTTGTTCGTATAAAATATAACTCAGGCGTATTAACTGTTTGTTGAACCCGTGCGGGCACTTCAACTTTTGCAGCGTGTAAGCCGAATGAATATTGTATGCATGTTTCACAGGTGTGCTGAAAGCTTTACTAGTTGTCCCATTTGCCGTGGCAAGATAGAGGATCGCAAGATCCTTAGTGTGGATTAGGCATAGTGACTTTATTGTGCGATGGGAGCAGGTGTCGAGGCTTCTGCCACCGGTTTCTGGATTTGCGGTGCTTTGACAGCCGCTTTTGGTTCTTTCTCCTGCAGCAGCTGATCGGCGGTGACTTCCGCTGCGATGTCTTTGAGCGACTCTTCCAAGGCCGCATCCTTGTCAAACTCCTCTTGCATCAGGGCATCCAATTCGTCCTCGAACTCTGTAGGTAACGAAACGCCCTGTGTCATTGCATCGTATATTTCCATCTGCGTCTCCCGCTGTTCTTCTAGCTGGTCCATCAGCACATCGACGTCATTAGTGGCCATACATTCCTGGAACTTCTTGTGAGCCGCTGCCCCTGTGGAAAGCGCGCTAAGCGCAATTTGTTGCATCTGAGCTCCTTCCAGGGTGATGTTTTGCGTCTCTAATGTCATAATCGAGGAAGTCACTCTCGATGCCTCTTCTTCGTACAGCTTCTTGCGGCGCAAAGCACCCAATGCTCCTGCCTTGTCATTTTTGGCATACTTTTCTTTTGCTTCCGCAACACATTCCTGCGTGCAACGTAAAGTTTTCGCATATTGCGACAAATATAACACGCATGGTATAATAATGTTTTGGTTTTATACAGATGGATTTTTATAGCATATAACACATGTACATTTGGTGTAGCAATCTGTACCCTTGGTAGTTACTGGTCATCATAATCTTTGGATAGTTTGGTTGACCACAAACAGTTGCAGATGAGCAAATATCGATCATTAAACTACTCATAGACATACATAAGGGTACCATATCAATTTCAATTAGAGACTACCGCCAAAACGTAGTCACCTACCTTCATACGTTCTTCCAAGACGCGGAGACGATTGTTCAGATCGTCTATAGCCCTTTTGCCTAGCGCTAAAGCAGATTCCACATTGTTCTACAGCTTGATAGTCCTCATCTACAATAACATACCCTGTTGCTAGCTGAAGGCTCACGAATGGCGCCGTTTTTTGATCGGCGCAGCAAGCCGAAGACCATTGTGTAATACTATGAATAATCCTGTGTTAATTACTAATGTCGCGTTGCCGTCATACGGCACGACTTTACATCAACTGTCTTTGGGTCGTCAGGCGCGTGATATACAACATCACTACTCGCACCCACAACTGGCAGTGATCCTTACACATGTAAAGCGTATGCCACCTATGAGTTAAATGGTGCATTATTAAAGTGGTTCTATGTCTGATTTATGTGATAATTTGATCAAAAACAAAATTCCAGAATCCTACATTTATGCGTACCATTCGGATAAATAAAGGGGTAACATCACTATTGAATCATTTTGAACCACCGTCTCAACGCCCTTTCAGCTATTAATGGATAGCATAAATGCTAGTTACCATACACACAACGAACGTACATCTACGTATATACACATAGATTCCACATGCAAACTATAGCGTTGTAACATGATACTAAATAGATGTGTAATGTGTACCGTGTATACCTATGTACCTTTGTTTCAGTTGGCGCTATACCTAACAGATGTTGCACACGTTAACCACGCACCGGTGGTTAACCATGAATAGTATGGCCCGAGAACGATTAAACATACAAATGCGTGGAAATACGTAAGAGATCTATTGCGCCGATACCCCGCATTACGTCGCTATCTGCGCATCACCCTGCGTAATGCATAGCTCCAAATGGTATGTGGGGTAAGAGTGCCGCGTCGCTCCTGGTGAGCAGTGGTATACTGTTATCCATCTGTTGACCAGTGTACACCAGATTGTAACTACGGCCGAAACCATCGGCTTGCGAAATCATACAATATATTACTACTATCTTAGGATTGATGTTCCTCGACTTCGATTCTGCGGGTGTTAAGGACCCCTTCAAACAGAGCACATCTGCGGAGAACGGAGGGAGCAATGCTGCCAGTCGATTAGTACATATACGCAACCAGCAGCGTAACGGACGCAAGAGTGTAACAACTGTCCAAGGCCTGGAGGAAACGCTGGACCTTAAGAAAATGGTCCGTGCCCTCAAGAAAGAGTTCAGTTGCAACGGCACAGTGATTTCACATGCGGAATACGGTTCGATTATTCAGCTCCAGGGTGATAAGCGACACGACGTCGTCCGTTTCTTGGAACGCGAAAATCTAGTATCACCGGACCAGATTAGGATCCATGGTGTCTAATGAAACTAGCTCTTAATCATACAATCATTGAGTTATAAATTTTTCATGCGTGTTTGTGTTGTCTTTTATACCTTGCGCGGTGTTTTTATACGCAGGTAACGACTTAGTTACACATAAGTGTTTCCAGCATTTTTTAGTTCGATATGCTTTCACCAAGCAAATGTCGTAGATACACATAATAATCAATGGAGTGTGTGTATCATTTGTCGCCACCTTCTATCGTGGCATTGGGCTGTAGCTCCAGACTCATGGCGTCATCTGCGTTCAGCCGCACAGCTCACCGTTGATGCCACTATAGAGGCACACATTGCATTTTTTGAAAATGACGTAGTGATGCTGACCTTGGTATGGGTCCTGGCGATCCTTTTATACCATTATTCCCATGCCGTTAGACACCGTCGCCTTCCAGGGTTGGCCTTCTCCTCACCAGATGTGGTCGTTATCGGAGGAGGTCACGCTGGTTGCGAGGCAGCAGCAGCCTCGGCGCGCGTAGGAGCGAAGACGATGCTAATCACATCGAGGAAGGCTTCCATTGGTATGTCTATATTGTATCATGATTCCATAAGTTGAACAGGCGAAATGTCCTGCAACCCTTCCATTGGAGGTATAGGAAAGGGCAATATAGTGTGCGAAATAGATGCTATGGATGGTATAATGGGTCTCGCTGCGGATGAAGGTGCCGTTATGTATCATCTGCTTAACTCTAGCAGGGGTCCTGCAGTTCGCGGTCCCCGAGCACAGGCTGACAGAGACCACTACGCAGCGGCTGTTCAACGTTTAATGCAGAACCAAAGTGGACTGACTGTAGAGGAAGCGATGGTTGATGATATCGTTGTCGAGGGCAACTGTGTTAGGGGAGTAAAACTATCCGATGGTCGTACTATCAAATGCAAGGCCGTAGTTGTCACTACTGGCACCTTCCTTAGGGGCAGATGCCATCGTTCGAAATCGCAGTAAGTTACGGAATTTGAAATTTCATTCTATCATAAAGGGTACCTGGGGGAAGGTTCGACAGGCTTAACCAGGATTTCGAATCCCCTGCGGACGGACTATGTAACACGTTGAAAAGGCTGGGTATATCAACGAAAAGGTTCAAAACAGGTATGTCATTAATATTGTTGAATTAGCATTAACAGGTACACCTCCGAGGCTCAGGAGCAGTTCGATAAATTACGACGTCCTGGAAGTTCAAAATTCGGACACATATCCAACTCCATTTTCATACTTGAATATGGATTCCAATGAGCTGCTGCAGCATGGGGTCATAAGCTGCTATAAAACCAGAACCAATGCCAAAACGCACAGGTTAGCTTATATAGCGCTTATATATAGAATTCCTGCAGCATCGTGAAGGATAATATGCACCTACTCCCTGATTACGAAAGCGGCTATGGCTTGGGACTGGGTCCAAGGTACTGTCCATCTTTACCGGCTAAAATCACTAGATTCCCACATGTCGCACAGCACGTTGTTTGGCTTGAGCCAGAAGGTGTCAATAGTGATTTAGTTTATCCCAATGGACTTTCTGGCGCATTTCCCCAAGAGATCCAGCTTCAACTGCTGAGAACCATCCCCGGATTAGAGGACGTAGAGATTGTCACGCCTGGATATGACGTGGAATACGATTATATAGATTCGCGTATGCTGTATCATACTCTGCAGTTCAAACATGTACAACGACTTTACTTCGCTGGCCAGATATGTGGCACTACAGGTTACGAGGAGGCCGGAGGATTAGGCTTGGTTGCTGGATGCAATGCTGCACTCTCTGCTGTAGAAGCCGGTCAGGAACTCGTGCTGGACCGCAGTGATGGCTATATCGGTGTGCTCATCGACGATTTGGTGCGAAAAGGTACCAATGAGCCTTATCGTATGTTTACCTCACGAGCTGAGGATCGCCTTTTTCTGCGAATCGACAATGCCGACCTCAGAATGCTCAAGAAAGGCTTAAGAACTGGAATTATTAAAGATCCAAGACGAATAGAGATGATACGGGAGAAATATGTGGCAGCACAGGCTGTCATAAACCGTTTGAGGTATGTATCAATACGTTGGGCGCATCACTTTTGCAGGAGTGTAGCATTACCACTTAACAAGTGGGATCCTACATTAGAAGGCACGGAATCGAAGAACGGATGGGATATGTTAAGTATCGCCGGAATGACTTTGAGTCATTTAGAAGCCGTTGTTAACAAACATTATCCTGAGGGAAAGACGGCAGTCAACATGCCTCTAAAAATGTCCCCGGCTGAGCAGGAGGGACTTGCGGCAGCCTTCGAGAATGCTGAAGAAGGTTTAGCTACACAAGCTGCTAAGCGATCAATCAACTCTACAAGTAGCAACAAACACCTCCAGAATGTGATTGAGGCGCTTTGTAAATATGCTCCGTTTATAAATCGCCAGGCGAAACAATTAGAGCGCACACTACGTGGAAGATCTATACCACTACGTCCAGACATGGATTATACTAGGTATGTTCACATTTGCATCGGTCAACGCGTCCCAGAGATCGATTTGCCTTCTTGTCTAAGGAGGAGATAGAGGTGCTAAATAGGCACAGGCCGGCGACAATAGCCGAAGCAGCGGAATTGCCGGGGGTAACACCCACATCTATGATATTACTGGCCGAAAGAGTTGTAAAAACTATGAGATCACCAAATGTGTAAGCTACTGGCGTGCCGCCGGGCGCCGGACAGGCATGTGTAAGTTAATATTTCGCTGCAATCGCAAAATAACTGCATTGAGATTTAATTTTTGTATCAATGTGTGTATATAAAGTTGTACTCTAGATGTTGGCGAGCGGTGTGTGACTTTATCCGCAAGCACATTGGCTGCTTGAGCTGATGGCCGACAGTACGGCGAAATGCAACTTCTAAAGGTCGCTGGACTCAATTTCGACTTATTTTCAAAAGGCAGTGCTAAGAATGACGCAGCCGAGCGCCATGCTGCCGAATTGGATAAGAATGGAGATGCAGACACCTCAACCTTCGACGGTACTGTATCATTGGGTCGTGATCCCGGCTTAAAACCAACTGATGCTTCTCAGCAAAATGACGGCATTACAGATGTCAACGATGAACTGGCTGATCATGAGTTACTTTGGTCTACAGAGTATACGTACGATGAGTTCATCGATTCCCTCTCTGTTGCCCATGAAGGCCGTGGAGATACCCATACCGAAAAACAGCATTGGTCGTACCCCAGGCGATGGGTTGTGAAGCTGCACAACCTGAAAATTGTCAACTGTGTTAGCGACTCACTCACATGCTTCGCAGAATTCGACTTTGGCGGTTCACGTTCCGAATGCAGGGTACAAATGGGTGGGAGTGTATGCATCTTGAATCGAGGAGAGACTAAAAACTACATTCGTACTACTGTGGTACAAAATGTTACCAAGGATGTACCACGTTCTTTCAACTGCACCCATGAATTTGAGTATAGGGGCAGTTACCTTGACCTCGAAAATGAAAAACTGAAAATCAAACTGTGGAAGTACAGAAGGTATACCGTAAACTGTTTGGAGTCTATTTACGAAGGTCAGCTGCTGCAATTTGCTACAGGGGATATACACGTTGAGATCCCAATGTACAAGGGTGTCAACAAGCAGCGCCATTTGAGGTGCCGCATTTCCTTTGACCTATACTTCCAGGAACTGTACGACTTTGAGCTGTCGTTCCTGAGTTGGAGGCTTTTGGATATACCCTCATTTATTGAACTGATTAACAAGGGTAAAGAGGCAACAAAAAGTTTGCAAACGGATACAAAGGGTGGTAAGGGGAAGCCGGAGAATAGGAGGCGCTCTAATATGTCGTTTTCCATATTTGACAAAATGACTTACTTCTTCATTCGTAAGAGGATCGAACGCGACTTTAAGAAGAATGCTGAACTCAAAATGGAACAAAATAATCTTCTGGAGGACGACAAACAGATAAGCATGAATACACTTGACCCTTATAAACTTTTATTAGAATGCCAGTCAGATATTGTGTTCAAAGGCAACACAATCACGCGTTTTGATAGCGCTTTGCCATCAATCAGGCTACAAATACATGTGAAAACTGACTCTGCATATCGTCATGCCACTTCGCTCCAACTGACATCAATTATATCGAAAAACGCCAGAGATGCCTATTGGGAAAACATGGGAGAGATTATATTCAGGGGTACCTTGATGGATCTGGAAAGGTCTGAGCTTGAGATTGATATCGTGGATACTGATGCTCCAAAAGCTGCCTCCAAAGTAGGGCGTGTAGTACTCCCGCTGTCTGGCATTGTGGATTACCCTTATCTGGACAGCAAAATTAATAAGCCCAAATGGTTGAGTCTCAAAGCCAGCATGGAAGGCTGGGGATCGACACTGGAACGACTCAATTTTGGGAGACTTACTGGTAGTATCCAGATACAAAACAAACCCCGATATCGACAGAAAACGACACCTTCCGGTCTGACATTGTACAGCTACCCAATTATGCTCATAGTTACAATTGGTGGTATAGACCAACTAATTACTGATGATGACGACGCCAATATTGATTCATATGTGGAGGTCACCTTCAATAGGCAGACGTACCGCACATACATCTGCAAGAACAACAGAGCCCCTACATGGAATGAAGATATATTGATACCATTCTTGATGAGTGATGCAGACAAGATCAGCTGTTCAGTGATTCTACAGAGCAGTCCCATTAGATTCAGTATTTGGGGTACTTCCAGCCGTGATGGCAAGGTGATGTACCTTGGAGGTACTGTGCTATACCCCTATGAAATCTTCTACACGGCCAAAGGGGCACTGAAGCAGCGTGTGAAAAAGACTTATGCCGAAAATGGCCAATATGGTAACATCTACCACTCGCGTGTATTTGAGACAAGGGTGTTTAATGGCCCACTGAAGCTATCATTCCTCACCGAGGACCACCAGTCAAACCTGACAGTATCAGCATGGCTCTACCCAGACATTCCTGACGAAGTGATGCCGGAGCAATTCGATTCTAGGTTGGTGCGTTCAGTGCACCCTCAGCTGCTGTCATATCTAATGACACCATATTATTCCAGGCTGCTTGAAGATTGGCGAAAGGTAGTTGAAATGAAACTCAAACCTGTGTTTAAAGATTCGGCGGCGATCACTGTCGAATGCCGTACGCAGTACCATCAGAGGGTATATTATCCATGTCTCATCACACCGATGCATCCCCCAATGGGAATCGACACTCCCAACGCTATTTTCCACATGATACGATGTTTGCCATTCGTGAGGAAGACTTACGATATCAGGTTCACTCCGGACTTCCTCATGAAACTCAAGGGTGGAAATGCGTTTGACCACTGCCTTCTACAGGTCAGTTATCTCAGGGGGCTGATACCACCTGTTGAAGCATTCGTATGTGTAGGAACGACGCATCAGGGACGTTACCATGCTTGGGTAACAACATTTGCGCCCGTGGAAAAAAATTCGGTCAAGATGTGGGAAAGCACAACTGGAGAATGTAACGTGTTGAAGAATAGGCTGCAGTCTGAAGATGATAAAAATGACAGTATTAATGACCGACGTCTCAGACTGAAAAGCAGTAACAAATTCCCATACAAAACTTTGCTTTATATGTTCAACGAGAATAACGTATGGCTGAACATACAAGGTCACACTGACCCACAGCTGTTGCTCTTTGACATGGACAATAAGGATTTGTGGTACCCTTTCACACCACCCCTGACCCACATAGACCGTGTGCATGTGCCAAAAATTTCATACACAAAGGTCAACGATTATGAAATGCAGCGACTGTCCAACGAGCTCCAACAAAATGTGGAACGCCACCTTACCATCCATAGGTACGCCCAAAATCTGCAGACACGTTGGAATAAAGATGAGGCGTTGAATGATTTCCTCATCACCGGTATGAAGCTACTACATCAAATTAATACATGCCCTGATGCGGACATTCAACTGGCAAAATGTGAACTTCAGGAGTGGAGGCTGCTGCTGAACAAAAACATCCCACAGAGTCACCAAGTTGTTGTAATACCCGTGCACTTTAATACACTGGACGCAGAGTTTATCGCAGACAATATCAAGAACAATGTGCCGTTACTCGACTCTCGTGAACGTTTCATCACGTTTGCAATGTCAAGCCGTGTGATAAGTTTACCTGGCAACTTGTTCAGCGTCTATGTGATATTGTTGATTGCACAAAAGATACATGAACGTGTGAGAATAAGGCTTGTTATGGAGCAAGAACGTCTGGCACAGAAGAAACGCAAGAAGAAACTATCATCAGTGGCCGATGAGGATTCGAATGAAGTGGTGAACCGTGAGGATAACCTCAACGAAAGCCTTAAGGCTGCACTAGAATCAAACATAGAGATGTCTGGTGAAGATGCGGTGCCCAAGAAACAGTTTTCAGCATTGGTTAATCAGATTGATCAGAATATTAAAAGCAAGGACAGCCAACTGGATACTTTACTTTCACGTACATTCACCAAGGTCATTTCACCCTCTTCAAAGGATAAGTTCGATGATGGCGACACTAAACGTTCTTCTGATGTCGACTCTAATTTTTCATCTGATTTCAACAGGGGATCTAGTGACCTTGAAGGGTCCAGTAAGGTGTCTTCGGAGTCGACGATGACCATCAACTTTTCAAACCTCAGTTCATCAGCTAGAAGCAGCTCCAGAATTGATATTCCCGTTGATGAAATACAAAGTCCTGAGGATAGCGATTCAAATATGTACATTGCCAACGCACCGAGTTACGACTTCGATAGACGAGATACGAGTGGTAGTGCTGTCATTGGTGGTACATACATCTCTAGTTATAGAGATGATGTTGCCAACCCGCACCTATTAAGCAGAGATTCGTTTGCAATGTCGGCATTAAGCAGCACAATTGGATCAAGGTTATTGATACAGACGGGATCCTTTGAATTTTCTGATCCGGATAAACAGGAGCCAGAATCACCTATTGAAACGATGCAAACAAAGGCTAGAAGGGGAAATGTTAAAGCACGTCAACAATCTATGGCGGACGAATCACCATCCTTGTTGCCACTTGATACCGCATCTCTGCCGCCCAGTGCCTTGAACAGTTTTGCATACTCTCATGAAGATTCGGGATATGGCGGTGTCGACAGTATAACAAGTGCGCTACAATCGATGTCACCATCGAGCGAATCGGACGGTATATTGGATACAACTGACTCTGATGGTGACAAGTTACGATATGCCACAAGTGAAGACTATAACAGCAATTTGGAATCGGATTACTCACGTAGTAGTACTCTTAAATCATATATAGCATTATCTCGTCATAGCTCAAGCACCTTGGCTGACCGAGCAATAGTTGAAGATGATGTTCTAGACTCAAATTTGGTGTCCGATTATGGATCGCCGAACCTGACTGATAGTGATGGTGTGGACCTGAAGAAGTCGTCAGACTCTGATATTTCATATACAGAAAATGATGATTGGAGTGATTCTATGCCTATAAGTGCAAAAACGAGTATTGCTACAACGAACAAAGATTTATATAGCGACTCTTATGTATCATCGGCATTAGAGTCTGAAGCTGAAGATATCCAAAGCGCTGCCACACCACCGATTAACAGGAATTTGCTTAGTCAAGCTCAGTTTGACACCGATACACCGAGATCAACGTCATTACATTCCGGTCGCACCCACGCTAGCAGTAAATCTGTATCGGATCGAAGCAGTGTAAGAAGTAGTTCTGTGCTAAACGACAATGTTGGCCAGAGAACACCGTCGATTAAGCATACGGGTCAACGTACCGTGCCTAAAGAGGAATCGCCGAATATAACAGGGCAGAGAACACCATCTCAGCCGTCTCTCACGAAGAGCGTAAAGAGAACGAGCATTGGGAAATACCCAACGGATGAGAAGAGCAAACAACCACAATCGGCCGATGCGCCACCTCCTTACATAAGCCGCGGATCCTTCCTCGGACTGGAACCGGAATACTCCATGTGCTCTACGGAGAATGAGGGTTATAGTTCCATAAGTAGTGATAGCACGAGTGTAGGTAGAGTGTCCTTCGCAAAGACAGCTACTTTGTACACGACGGACAACATCACCACTCAAGTGCCAACTCACGAGGGTGACACACCAAGTCAGAGGTTGGCCCGCTCACTCTTTGACAAGAGTAGAGTAAAGAAGGGCGAACAGAAGCGTGACTCGGATCAGAGCTACTCAGTGTGTGACTTCAAATATGTGGACCTTTTCCGGGGATTCCTTTAACATATCACTAATATTTATACATAAATTGTGCGACCATGAGAAAAAGTGAGGAAATCGTCCTGTTTAGTGACAACAGGGCGATGGTTGTCTACGATGAAGGCGGCGGTATTCGGGCGATGCCGCAGACACCTGAAAACGAATTGCCACCTATAGAGTAGGTGCATAGGGTGTACGTAGAGATTACATCTCAGGTTGCGCAGTAGGTGTCCGCTTTGCGGCAGTGAGATTGACGATACAAATTACACCTACATGGCCCAGACCTACTTCTACCTTCTACAGCGAAACTTTAGGAAGTGGGCCAGAAAGAACGACGATGACGAAAGGCGTTATCAAACGCGTTCGTCAAGCGCGGATCGAGCTACTTCGCTTAGGAAGCCATTGCCAGAAACTGGTGATGCTTTATGGAATAACAGCGAATATAGTAGAACAAGCCCCGGAGATCGATCACCATCAAGGGATCCTTATCATAGAGCAAATACCTTCAGTGGTGTGGGCACTTCGGTTCAGGCAAACGATATGGAAGTGCCAAAGCACATACCTCCGGAACTTCTGGTAACGGGCTACTACAACCGCTTCTTTGACGAACGGTTGAAACTAGGGTCAGGATCGTATGGCCATGTATATTATTGTGTTCATGTTATCGACGGGCTTCCATTGGTAAGTTATCTATATCTATCGTTTATAGAGTTATCGCAGGGTGAATACGCCGTTAAAAAGCTTCCGGTGGGTGATGACAGAAAATGGCTCAGGAAGATGATTCGCGAAGTCAAAGTACGTGAACGGTTAAGACATCCAAATATAGTTGATTATAATCATTCATGGCTAGAAATGCATAGGCTCAATGAATTTTGTCCCTATGTACCCTGGTTGTTCGTACTGATGGCATACTGCAACGGAGGTGATCTCGAAAGCTTCGTCAAGAAGTTTAGCGCGCAATTGTCTGATGAAGAAATATTCGTCCTCATGATAGACATAGTCAATGGATTGTGCCATCTACACAGGCATGGAATAATACATCGTGATCTAAAGCCCTCAAATGTATTGCTGCACTCTAGCCAAAAGGATGGAGTATTAGCTTTGTTGTCTGACTTTGGAACCTGCGAGGTGCTGGCAGAAATGGATAACAGAAGGGAGCATCGGCAAGGATTCACTGGCACTGTGGAGTTCACTGCACCAGAGCTCTTGCAAATCGATGAGTCTGGGGAGTTCACAATCTACTATGACACAAAAAGTGACATGTGGAGTTTAGGCATTGTCCTCTACTTTCTGTGCTATGGAAATCTGCCGTATTACGATGAATCACCACAGGTATGTCGTGATATGATACTGGGCCACACGTGTTTCAACCTACCACAATCACCACCCAGGTGCGGTGAGCTGCAAATGTTGGTACTTTCACTCACTCAACAAAACCCTGAATTACGTCCCGACTGCGATGATATAATGTGTGACCGAAGGATGGTTGCACTTATGCGTGATGAAGAATTCATCAAGACAGGCAGAGCAAAATTAGCGCTGAAACTGGCCATGGCAGACGACGATACACCGCTGAAGTGCAATCCCGATTCGCAGCATCCGAGCCTGATGAACATGCACGGTAGTCTCCAGGGTACAAGCATGTTTCATCGGCATTACTAGAAATAAACTAAATGTCGTGTGGAATGTAACAACCTTTGTTCAGCCAGTTGTGTGGACACGGGTGAATTGGGGTATAGGCGGACATGCCATCATATGATTTAATGTAACACCCGGTAGAATCAATAATTACTAGACTAATATTGTA
The DNA here is from genome assembly GCA_023705535.2 of Babesia ovis. NCBI lineage: Eukaryota > Apicomplexa > Aconoidasida > Piroplasmida > Babesiidae > Babesia > Babesia ovis. Next base: position 415,630 of record BLIY01000003.1, read on the forward strand.
ATCCGACGGTTACGTTACTGTCAATGTGAGATGCGCAAATTTAAGGTTATATTTAAAGCAAATGTGATTGGGTGATCATTATAATTATGATAACGTTTTATCAGTGACACCCATTAGTTTACATTAACCATCAGAGAGTGATGACGAAGAGAGATCGTTATAGTCCCACGGTTGTTGCCCTGGGATAATCGAGCTGTAAGAAGAATCCGAAGCTGCTCTCGATATGTTGTTTGATGTCGTAGGCTGTTGTAATCTACAGGATGCAATCCTCTCGACAGCTTCGATATCGCCATCCGCCACTTGAGACATTCGAAGATTTTTGAGATGGACCATCAAGAAGGTCACAATCTCATCAGGTTTGGTGAGATAGGGGAAGTCGCCACCATTCTTCATTGTGGCTATTTTGGCCCCAGAATAGCTGTTTTAGATTGTCATCAAGGACTGTGAAAAACCTACGCTGTGCGCATATCCTCGTTGAGGTCTTCGGGGATGTTGTTATTGTTAGTCTCAATAATGAGAATCTTGTCCGCTGTCCAGCCACGGTATCCCAGGTCATCCACATAGTCGGTTGACATTTGCAATCTGTTTACGATGTAATGACAATTACATTGACTTACGATATTCTACTGCCCAAGTCGCTTGCGCTCAACTGGTCCAGCTCACTAGACATGAACTCACGTGCCAATTGTTCAATAACGGGGATTTTAAGAACACGTCTATTGTTCACCGGACATATGTAAGAGTCCACAAATATGTTTCGTAATATCATATGCGGTAGTACAGAGAAGAATCTCCCGTAAAAGCCCCTCAGCTCCGGAGAGGAACTGAAAGAGTCAGTTCTGTAACAATATATCACATATTGGTTATGAATCAGCGCTATAACAGTAGTCAATGTACCCACCTGCGATAGGAATTACATAGTACAATCGATAGTACGCTTTCAGGGTATTTTTCAACAAAGAGTTGCAATAGGTAGCCGCCCAAATCACTGCCAAAAACCACCGGTTTTGTCAGTTTGAGGTACTCAAAGAAGTGTAAGAGTCCTGAAATCCATTCGTCTATGCAGCAGTACTCAGGATACTGTGCAGAGATACAGCGTACACCCTGAGATTTATGAGATGGAATATTACGCACAATGGTTATTCTATGTAACGTTAAGCAATCTTATGCCCGGAGCTTTCCTCTCTGCAGAACACCGTATCTTACAACGATGGTACCAATGAAGTAATCAATATGGTAGAGAGCACGATCAACACACTTGGCTATAAAGGTACACATTAATCACTAAGGTTAAGAAAAGAGGCAAACATAACTTACTGCTTCCTTAAGTTTGTTCACAACGTAGAAATAACACCCAGCGGTGCCGCATATGCCGTGTAGAAGTACCACTGTAGGCAGATCCTTGGGTCCGTTTTCGGATTCAATGGTCTTCTTAGCAGTACCTGTTTCGTAATAGGTCCAGTAAAGCTCGCTTATAGGGTCGAATACACGCTTTACAGGTGTTTCCCTTTTGAAGCGTGTATAGTCGCCTTGAATAGAATGCAAGGACTGCGAACACTCTACACTAGCGTATGTGTCTGATGTTATAGGGTGATATCGCCTAGACGAGGCCGTCACATGGTCCTCGGTCATTATTGGAATTCATACACTGGATGTAACAGATGCGCCTCATTGGTGTGTGGAACCATGGGTCCACTAGAAAAGTGAAGTGACGGTACAGATGACAAAAATGTTGTCCAGTCACACTTAAACAATGCTGTCTATATCGGAGGTAGATGATTATTTGCGAAGTTTGCGCGATCGCATTGGAAGTGTCCTGGAGGAATCTTCGGCATCGGAGAAGTTGCTGCTTGTTACCAACGTATTTGAACAGATACGAGACCATGTAGGTTTTAAATGTAACAGAAATGGAATACATGATTATTAGATTCCATCTCTGGCCACTCATCAAGTGCTGTCAAAGTATTTAGAGAAGCTGGTAGCGCTCTTGGCACGCTCGCTGATAGAGGAGCCCGAAAACGAACTGTCAGAGAAGCGCGACCTATGCATAGCTCTATGTAACCAGGTTATTATAAAGGCGGATGTTGAAGTCTTGTCTAAAGACATTTTTGGTTCCCATGTACTACAGTCAACCCTGCAATGTTGCACCTTATTTGAGCACCAAGGAATAACCCTTGGAGAGCCTTTGCAATACTTTGCGTCCACTGTTGAGTATGTTCGATGTTAGTTATGTGTACATTGTCGTTACAGGGACCGCTGCCTTTTCGAATTGCTGCATCATATATCAGGGTCACATGTATTACGAAGTCTTATAAAGGCCATTGCCGGTGCGTTAGATGCTGACGCATTCCAGAAGTCCAAAAGTAAGCTTTTTGATCGTTAGACAACATTTGTCTACAGGGAAGGCCGACGATGACTCCGAGGAACTGTTGCACAACAAGGTTTGTAAATTATATTGTCCCCTCCATGCTTATACAGCACGATCTAGAAAGCTGGCGTTTCACACTACTGGAACACTGGGCTGATTTGTTTTGCAAGGATTTGCAAGGATCACTATCTTCCAGTCAATCCTGTGCCACCGTCTGCCTGGTGCTGAGATTATGCCAGCAAACGCCGGGAAGTAAAGCGCAAGCAGTTTGTAAGGAAGTTCTCGACTACAGCTTTTCTGAGTGTACCAATTCTAAGATCGCAAGTTACGCTGCTGAAAAATGCCTATCATTTTGTGACAACGCTGAGTACAACCGTTTATTCAAGAGCAGAGTACTTCCTAGGGCTAAGGAATTATCTGAAAACAGCTTCGGCAACTATGTGATACAAGCCATTATACGCAACCGATACTTCCAACCCACACATTTAGAGGCGTTGTTAGAAGGTATAGATATCGGTAACTTGCTCGTAAGCTCATCTTCGTCGGTAGTATGGCGACTTTGCGAATCAGCAGTGACTCTGGGTACAGGACAAACGCAGTTTCTAAAGAAATTGCTGGATGCCTTGTGCATATCGCAGTATAAACCCAAGGAAGATAAAGATGAGTTGAAACCTGCGAAACGCAGAAAGACAGAATCTGTATCCGAATCAGATCTGGTATCCACGACGGAAACTGCTGGTCAAAAGGAAGATCAGCAGATATCTGACGATGACAACGTGGACGTCAAGTCTGCAGATAGTGGCAAAGGATATATCTGGCTGGCCCTGATTTCATGTCAACCAGTATACTCGGAACGTATCCATTTGCGTGCAACCGGAGCGTCTATTCTCCTGAATCTTCTCAAATTTGAACGGAAGCTCATTTCTAACATACTCAGTGACTTTAAACACTTTCTAAAAATCGCAAAATCACAAGAACGGTTAGCAGCACTGGCCACAGATCGTCATTTCTCAAGAGTGCTGCAGCTGATGCTTGACCGTCGTCAGGGACTCCTGAAGGAAAAGCAGGTGGAACGTCTGTTCAACTATTTAAAGCCACATTTTGTAGATCTAGCGTTAAATATCAATGGAGCATTCGTTCTATCAAGTCTTTTCAACGCAACCCCTCTACGACTTAGACAGAGCTTACTGACGGAGCTTGCTCCAGAAAATGAACGCATACGAGCAAAGAGCAAAAAGTTTGCAGAAATAGTTGGTCTAGAAGCATTCTGTAAGAACAAGGAGTTATGGTCTAAGAAGATGACCAAAGCAGAATCGGTTAGGGCCCTATTCAAGGATATCATTGATACGAACTGATGAGTGCACTATAAAACTTCACTACAAACACACATAACGCGAATTAATATCTCATTACATTTCGACGTCGCATCATGATTACAAAGTTAGATAAATATTTTATATTTAGCATTGTGTTGAGTGGTGGCTAAAACCTGGTTAGATTGCTAATTATATGTTTAATATCTCCAGTAAATGATTCCAGTAGATATGTGCATGTGATACCTATATTTATAGAATAGTTTTCAAGAGAGCCAGTCGGTGTTCAGCAATGCAGGATGCATTTGAGAGAGGGTGCCACTTTTGATCATTGCCCGGACTTCTTCAGTCGTGTAGGTTTTGGCAACATCTTTAGGCCGATGTTTAGCGAATAAATCAAATATCATCGGTAATTCATCCGCCTGTTTGCCACAAATGCCAATAACGTAATGACGACAAACTATGGCAACTTCTTCGATCTCGTCAAGGCATTCCAGTTTCTGGATATGGATAATGTTTAGCGCTGGAAATGACCTACCCTTATACGACGTTTTTCGTCGTCCGTAATCAGTACATTGTAGAGGGTGTTCATATCCATTATGCACACCTTCTCCCAACCCAACTCGGTGTATCTGTTAAGTCATTATTTAGACAACATTCAGTATTGGACATAGTCACTGTAATCAAACATATGGTTAAAGCTTAGAGTCTCTAAAAATCATGGACATGATCCTAGGCCTCACCTCTTTATCTGGCTGTCGATTGTTTGGTAAGCACTCGATCCGTGTAATTCGTTTCCCATTTCCTGTAACATATGTATCTAATGCCTCATAAACACACTTTAAACCTTTGTAGCAACTGCTGTCCAAAAGTATCGTTGGTCCTTGCCTGTTTTTTATACGTGACTTTTTAGATCCCACAAACCTGCTCCCAGTAAACGAAGCAGCATGGTCTAGTACTTAGTTGATTAGCGAATTGGATGATCTATTAATAATGACGTTTAGATCTATTGCTATTACCTTATTGCTTCCATCTATGGGCAGGTAAACTAGAGCGAATTCACTTAAGAACAGGGTGGGCTGACTACACAGAATAAAAGCTACATCATCTAATTGCCTACTCGTTTCTTAGCTTGTACTTTGATACAAGCGTTTCCACTTCTTCTATCCTATTTAAGTCCACGGGTACCTAACAGTTTTGAACGCACTATATAAGTTACCAACCATTTTGTAGCGTTGAGTGATGATATATTCGTTGCCAAGATCCCTGTAGGCGGGAAACAACCGCATTATAGGTTCAGCCTTTCTCATCAACCTGGCCTTTTTTGCAAGCAATTCGGGAGTATCCACGTCAAAACATGTCACATTGCGATAATGTTGTAATATCCATAGAGATATGGTGTCAAATCCGCAACCAAAGTTGACAATTTGGACATCTTCCTCTGGAAATTGATCAACAAACGCTTTAAGCGCGAGTCGAATAGAGCTGATTCGTAGAAAATGAACTGATGGTTGATGTGTAGGCTATCAATGTTGACTCACGGATGTTGTGTAACGGTCCACGATTCTTGCCTTTAACGATGTACTCGATAAAATCATCCTTCACATATCCAGCCTGCACGCATGACCTGCCAATGTGTGATTGAAGAAGTGGCTAATCTACCATTTTGATCGGAGAACGTGGTCACTGGTGTCCAAGCTCTCATCGAGTTCATCACTGGTATCAGCTGGGTCCAAAGCCATTGGTAAAATATTGATTTATGTGTTGCTATGTGTAGTATAAAGTGGCGTTTATTTCTCTTCCTCGTCGTCTTCATCCTCCTCATCTTCATCATCGGACCCGTCGTCGTCGGATTCTGTGAGGTGATGCACATTAGATTATAAGAGATAACTATACCTTCTTCGTCCTCAAAGTCTTCATCTTCCTCCTCTTCATCATCATCCTCTTCGAGCTGCGACATTCTGTATGTAGCAGAAACTTCGGCCTCCTCTTGTCTCTTGATCTTTACGTCCCTAGAGGCTAGGTACTTGGACAGCGGTTCGAACTCAGCGCGATCGACATTGGTGAATTCATACTCCTGTCCCATCTTAGTAGCAATACTAAAGGCAAAGAATCTGTTTTGAGTAGAAACACCGGTTCTGCTGAATTCGATAGAAATGATTTCGTCGAACCTGTAGCCATATATCCCACACAGCATAGATTGACATACCTGATGAATATAACGGGTTTGACAATGAATAAAAGCGATCTGTTGAGGGGAAACATGTAACCACTGGTTGCCTTGTATGTACAGGAGAAACCCTGAGAGTGTTTGCCGTTGCAAAGTATATAAAACTTACAGATTCCCCCTTTTCTGACTTGAACTCTCCAGGAACCACAATAGGTTTGCTTACTAAAGTTCCAAAAAGCTTAGTTACAACGTTGAAAGTTTTACCAGTCATCGTCTTTTCAAGTTTCATGGCTTCCAAATCTTCTTGTGGCATATTCATTTCGAGTTCAATATTCTCCTCAGCGTCGAATTGCATCACGACGAATGGGTATCTCGTTTGACCCTGTCTCATAGGTTGGTGAAGGCCAATAACGAAGTTGACGTGAGGGCTGTTAGGCTTGGGAACAAGGAACATGCGGGATATATTTGTGAAGAACATGGTGTAGTCGTAACTCTTGCCATGCAATTTGATGTGCTTCCGTGTGAACTCGATTTCGAATTTTCCTCTTGGTACAATAAGTGGTACATCGGTAAGGAGGGCCAGTGTTTCCGACTTGAGTTCGTCCAAACCTGCCTTGAGTAGGAATGTCTGTTGCATCATTATATTGCTAATCGTATAAATTACCTGTTTTAAGTCTTCCAAAGCCAGCTCGTTATCGTCAGAGTCTGGTTTGTTAGGTATACAGAAACGAATTTCCATCAATTCGTCACCGGCGTTGTAGCTCTTGGATGGCTTAAATTCGACTGCGAGGTCGGTCTTGGTAGGCACGGTGACCTGGCTAACATTTTTAGCATCAATATCAATGGCAATGTTTTCATCGATTTTGAGCTTAAAAGTGTTGTTGTCAAAGTCGTACGATCCCCAGTGCCATCCTGTGTGGGCCACTTCATCCGTGGTGGTAGGTACCTTGAAATGTTCGTCGAAGTGCTGCTTCAGCTCTTCGACTGCCTTCTCTGTAAAACCAGTAAAACGCAGTATATCGTGTTCCTTAGAAGCGTTCATCTCGAAGCGGACTTGGTACATCCCTGCATTTTGTTAGTTTACAGTGTTACAAATGTATTTTATTCATTTAATAATGGGAGTATCACCATGTTACACAGAAGCAATCGCGGCAGGTAACAGTTTATGCCTATCACTATCGACATGAGCTGTATGTGCCTTCCAGGTTTGTCCGTAATGGGAGATAAAGCACGCCATGATGGTACCAATTCCATTTTTAAATATACATCCCATTATTACTCCAGAAACACAAACAGAACAGATCGGTTATGGAGCTATGTGGCACATTTATACAACACACACTGTTGTATACCGCTTTGACTGGTAGAGGCAATCACAGGCACAACGGTACAGAGTCTTCCATTGTTGCACACTTCATACGAACACTTACCTCCTCCGATGTTAATAATGGCGATATGTTGAACGTCATTTCGTTTATGCTGAACGACTTCGCCAGTGCGTTTGTTCTTCCAACCGAAAAGCTCGGTAGACACCTTGAATGCTCCCTGCAAATATTGGCAAGTTGACGCTATCTTCTCATACCGAATCGATAGTTTCCGGTCGCCTAATCCCAGCGAATACCAGTACGGGGTTAGCAGTCGCCATTTTGGCGGTGGTATGTCGCGCACAGCGCTAGAGGATGTTATTCAAAGGGTGGCTCAACCGCGTCGTGAGCGCCTGAGCAGATGGATCTTAATTGGCACCCTTCTTTAAGAGAAATATGTGGCTTATACGTTCATCGCACAGCCGATGTGTCATGTTGTTATTCCTCTTTCTGGGGTGTAAGATGCGGCAACGTCAGCACCGAGCGGCGAAGGATTACATATACGCGATGATAAATAGCGAATAAATGACATATAATCGGATATTTATACTGCCTAATGTAAGTTTAGCGGCATTGGTGTAGGCACATCAGCTAATGTTCAGATGCTTTTTCATATCAATTTAACATGACGTTTTCCGATTGCGGCCTCAGCCGTAAATCCTGTATGGCTTACCCATCGTACTCTTGATGGTAAGACCGCGAACGTTGTGCCAGTTCTTCTTAAGGAGACTGACCAAGTAGTTAATGGCAAGAACAATGTTTGCCCTGAGTTGTTCGTGGGTCATCTCAACGTTACCAACGGCAACACCCATGCAAAGCACCTTCTTCAGCTGGAACTTAACACTGGCCTTGATCTCCCTAACCTTTTCCTCCATGTTGTCATTGTGTGTGAGCTGGGTAGGGAATTTACCAGCCTTGTTAAGTCCGGGACCGAGGAACCTAGGAATTTGGGGAAGAAGGGTCTGGGAGGCGAGGAAAGCACCGTATTTGTTGGCAAGCTTCTTGACCAAAGTCTTGTTCCTGTTGAACTTCTTGAGTCCCTCCAGGTCAATGAAGTCAATGCCCAAGCTCTTGGCTTGGTCACAGTGCACCTGGTCACCGAAAACACAGATCTTCATGCGCTGACGTGGAACGTTCTGCAGTACAACAGTTCCGCTGAAACGCTTGTCCCTTTGAGTGTCATAGTCCTTAAGAGCTGCACATAATATAAAGGGTGTGATAGGACAACGCTAAGGTGACCGTGATAAATGCAAACATAACACGTATAGAAACCGTTCACACGTGATGAATAGTGCACAAATGTAACAATAAGGTGATTTAACCGTTTGATTCGCCATTATGACTGCTATACCAGAAGATCAGTAACAGTGCGTCATGGCTTCAACACGGCAATTGGCACAAGTTCGGGTACATGGGATATATTGACTTCACCACATATGGAAAGCACTCTTATAAATACTTTAACGCACATGCTACCCTTTGCAAGAGGGTGATTAATAGCCTGGCCCTGCCATGAGGTGTCACCACCGCGAAGCGGATGTTGGCAGCACAAATTCGAGTAAAACTTACAGATTTGGAGTTCGACAGTCTCGACAAACTTCCTCTTCTTCTCCTGGGACTGTGTAAGGATGGCCGAAATGGCCTCGTTCAGCGTGTCGAGGGTGAGTTTACTGCGCCGAGTGAATGGCTTATTGGATGGAGCTTACCTCATCTTTGGCTTCTTTCCTAAACCTCCTTTTACGATGCACGCCAACAAAAATATAGGCGTTCCCGATGCTTCAAGTTATTCGGAGGCCTACGTTAGTTACTGCTGACTTCGCCAGTTGCGAGACTGTATGTGTGGGGACGAGGGATCATGAGGGCCGGTGGCAGTTGGTCACCGAAATCAGAATTTTGTGTTTATTATATGGATCTTAAATAAACCAACTGATTTACAATATGATGTATTGTGGTTAAAGTAATTGTCGTGTAAATGTGTGCCAAGATCAAATTAACGTCAGGTCATTCATAACGGCTCTAGTAGTGTTTAAATAGGTGTATCCTTTAAGGTGTCAACCTAATATAAGCTGTGTCCTTTGTTTTTTGCTGAAATTTGTGGGCTATTGGCTGTGATAAGGGGTTTAATGGATCAGACTTGTGATATTATATATAATACTTTCCCCAAAATCGCTTTGATTGTTCACATAAGTACTTTAACACAATAACTGACTATAGCAACGTTAATTGGCAACTAATGTGGTTGAATTAACCGCCAAGATGGCATGACGGTGTTTTGACGAACATATGATGAAACTCTAGAAAATGGTTTATATTGTAGATACCGTGTGTTCGATCGTGTTTTATCGCTCGAAGCGGACTAAAGTGGCGCAGTTTTGCCCAATGGGTTCCCATATGACCCAACCCCATCAGACATCTGTTTCTCGCGTTACTCCACAAAGGAATAGCGATTTCGCGGTTGACTGGGATTACTGATCTTCGGAGAGGCCCAAAAAACAGCAAGATGGTGGATGAACGTCGCAAGCGTGCCCGTGACGAAGGTATGTCAATGTTCTATTGAACTGCGTTATATCTCACACCTTTACTGATTTGTCTAACAGATTCTGACGAGGAGGATCCTCTGTCCAAGTATGACCCTGACAGGGGTAGGTTATATCGTACTGTGTGCTGACACGATATAGATGCTGAGGATGTGGAGCCCAAGCGTCCGCGTTCCACACGTCGTTGCGCTCAGAACCGGAAGTTTGTAGACGAAGAACCCACTGACTCTGAGGAAGAAGACCAGCTCCCAGAGGAAGATGAAGTAGCCGATGCTGGGGAAGAGGAGGAGGATGATGGAGATGAGTACGACTCTGACGACTTCCAAGAGGAGGACGAGGAAGCCGGCGAGGAAGATGTGAGTAATTAGTCTAGCCTTATAAGTGATGTATTCATGTCGCGTGTCTTTATAACTTTTATGGTGTGTATATTACGCAGCAGGAGGAATAAGTCGCTATCCCTGGCGCGATGGATGTTTTGACTCTGTTGTGCAATCAACCCAGTTGATTGTCATCGCTCGTAATTAATAATCTCTTTTAATACATAAATTTTCAACACTTTAAATAATTTTGATCTGCTCCTGCGGTTCATCACCTAAGATCCATTGGTCGTCTTCTCTTATTGAGTTTTTCCGACGTGTTGAAGCAAGTTGTACCATTTCCCAGGTATGGTACCCTTCTGGATGAGTAGAACGCATCGATGAACTCTATGGCCGAGATCAGTAAGGATCCTTGTTGCCAAGGTGCCTGCGGCAATCAGATGGTATCAGCTGAAGCAAGTAGACAATTGTCTAGTGATCCTGATGGGCAGTCACAGCCTGGGTGCGACACATGTTATCGTTGTGGCAGCAGGCCTGCAACGTTGCTGACACGAAAGGCTAGTTGTGCCGAATGCTTCTTGGAAGTTTTCAGGCGCAAGTTTGCATCAAACCTACGCTCTCGTTTCATTCGTAGAAACGAGAAGAGGGAACCTACTGTTGTGATAGTGGATGGGGGTGTTTTCTCTACTAGCTTGCTCCATTTAATGTTGGAGCGCAATAAACGCAGATATGTAACGGCGGCGCATGCTCCTGCCGAAAGTGATACTTCGAGGCATTTGTTTGGCTCCGATGATATGGCTATCAATTGTGTTATATCAGTGGATGACCATGTGGGCACAAGTGGTAGCTTTGAAGAACGTTCCAAAAAATTCTTTAAACATGTAACGACTGTTGTGAATAACTTAGGAAACTCCAACGTGGCGGAAGACTGGGTCATCGAGGGAAATCATATAAATGAGGCGGTTATACTAGATGAAGTGAAATTGTCTCATATCGCAGTATGTTATTTTTTGCATAAAGAAAAGGGACTTTGTAATGAGCGATGTTCTTCTCTCAAAGCACATCTTACACGTATGTACGACTCATTATCTTGTGACGAGTTAGCGTACTCGTTGGAGATATTGCGCAGGTTGAATTTAAAGAAATACCTTGCAGAGTGTAGGTTGAATGGTACCTCTGTATTTGTTGGTGATACACAGGAATTAATCGCACGTAGGGTCTTGATGCTAACATGTATTGCAGCCGGAGATCGTGTAGCTTTTCGCAGCGCATTTGTGGACAAACATAGTTTGCGTCCTGATACATCAATATTCCGCTTGTTGAAATCGTTTTCAAGTAAAGAGGTCGCGTTGTACCATAGACTCAACGGGTTACCTGATATGCCATCTCTGGATCTCTTCTGGCACAGCAGTTCACAGTCCACCATATTGGGTTGTGTTAACGAGTTGGTTAGTTGTGTGGCATTTGCACATAGCAGCACTTTGTACAACGTTAGTAATGTTGTGGAGAAGCTCACCCCAGCCTTTCCTGGTAGTACATCAGGTACGGTTCTAAATGTCTATGTTCACAGTGGCGCAGTATGCCAAGTCTGCGAGGGAGCCGTGTACGAGTCGGACACAGAGGTACTTGTTTATGTTTAATCTTTAGGCGCATAAAGCTTTCAGGTGTTCTTGTGTAGAGCGTGCTCCTATTTTTGCTCCCGTAACTGTGATTTTGCAAGTTTGACAGCGGATGTCACTGCTTCGGTGAACGTGTTACAGGCATCGTGAGATGCAATCTAGACTTGTGAGCCCGTTATAATAATTTCATATCGTATATGCATGGTTATTCCACTATTAGTGTATTAGGATGGTTACATCTGGTTGGCGAAAGGGGTGGAGTGAAGAGCTGAAGCATGCCACCAATGCATCCCTGTCGACACTAAGCGATTCCGACTATGAGAGCTTCGTCGACGTATTGGCCTTCTGGGAGGTAACTTGGATGAGTTATGATTTCATATTGTTAACAGGTATTCCGCCTGATGCTGAAAGCTGATGCTCTGATGAGTAGCTGTGTCAAAGCATTTTCTGGTACTCGAGCCTGTGGAACTAAAGCCGATCAAGAGTTTGATATGTTATTAGAACGCGGTATTGCTAAAGGTAAGGCGCTTTTCAAGGATATATACCTGGTATCGCAACTATTGAATCACTATGTGAACCCTCATCAACGTGTTATGAGTGACAGTACTAGTACTGATTGCGTCGATTCTTTAGTTTCCGATACTGAAGCCACTCGCGAGTCTAGTAATGGCCGTACCCTGGGATCATATCAGGGCGATACTGCTAGAATGAATGGTCTCTTTGGTACTGTTGCACGGTCCACTCAAGATGCTTCAGCTAACTGTTGGCGAAACGCCTCAGATCATGGATGTATTGCCATCGATAAACCATCTACGGAAACGTTGCAATCATTGGCTGGAGTAAGCAGTTTCGAGAGCTGGAACATATTTGCGAAGCTTCTAGGTATGAGCAGTGGTACGTCCAAGCAACGCATGCTTCCACTCTACAGCAAAATTCCGTTCATTTCCCTGGGTAACTTTGTAGTCTTTTACCGTATCAACGAAGGTTCGTTTGGTAAGGTACATGTGGGATTCCACAAGTTGCACCGCCGGACATATGCACTAAAAGTTATCAGTAAGGCTCAATTCAACTGTGATTCTTCTTTGTTCCGTCGTTTAAAGGACGAAATGAGCCTTGTAACGGCAGTTGTACATCCAAATATTGTGCGGACGTTTGAAATCCTCGAAACGGTATCCACCCTGGTAATAGCTATGGAGTACTGCGATGGCGGTGATATGATTGGTTTGATAAAAGATTACTCGCCGATGTCAGAATCAATGGCACGTACTATATTCCGAATGGTTGCTAGTGGTTTACATTATTTGCATTCGTCCAACATTTGCCACCGCGATATCAAACCAGAGAATATATTTTTGAAACGTGTGATTCGAAAGTCTGGCGGAGGTAACTCTCTCCCCAACGACAGTAACCATAGTAATACCAAATGCACCTCACCTCAAGCTGGTATGATGTCTTATGTATTGAAAATTGGTGATTTTGGTGCAGCTACACGTATGCCTGAGGACCGTCTGTTGTTGGACACCGTGGGTACGATGAGTTATGCTGCACCAGAAGTTCTGGGGTGCGGTGGTGTAATGGGATATTGTGGCAAAAGTGCTGATATATGGTCTCTTGGTATACTTTTGTACGCAATGTTGTTCGGTGAACTACCGTGGCACAATGAAGACATAAATCTACGTGAAGCAGTGCAACAGATTGTGAACAACCCTATCACATTCCCCCCGGAAATGAGTCCGTCGTTAACCAATCTGCTGGGAGAAATGCTTCAAATAAACCCTTCTCTGCGTCCCACTGTTAAAGAAGTACTGGCACATCCTTGGTTGTGCGAGGGTGCTGATGAGCACTTGGTTGTAAAGAAAATACGCCCAACCTTGTCGAAGCCATCATGAAGCTCAATTGACTCAACCGGTTGTTATAATTCGTCATACACTCACCATGTTATCATACGTTGTGATTGGTTCAGGGAACTTTTTCTTAATGTGAAATCATAATTACATTTACTTTATTGCCATACATACACGTGTCTCATCAGAAACGACGTTTTTAAGTGGCACAAAATGTAACTTGCTAGCAAGCGTCACGCCGCTCAATAGTTTGTTAATTCTGGGTCCTGTAGAGGCATGGGACAATAACGCCGTTATGCTCACCTATACCGCTGTAATGGCTTATGCAGAGCCTTGCATCTACGTCCCATATACGTATACCATCGAGAGCACATGTAACTAAGTTGTCTGCTTCTACACAGCCGGTTACCGCACCCCTGGGATATAATGTGCATTTGTGTCTACGAACTTACACATGTCCAGAGAGGTAAAACATATCTGTAAAGTTACCATATGGCACAACTGCGATGTATCCCATATCACATGGAAGGTAAAGTCGCGATGCCGTGATGCTCGGCACTAGAGCGAGTGGTTCGTGTTCAATCAAGTGTGATTGTACTGCTGTGCGTTTAGTGTGGTGCCAGAACCGGATGTTCTTGTCCCTTGATACTGACACGAACGAAAAAACGCGTTGGTATGGCCCTTGCATCAGATTCGCGATGCCTTTAATCGTTGCTGAGTGTCCCATGTACATGACACCTTTGCTGTCCTCAAGAAACAACCTGTGGTACATCAATGTCAGTGGCTTATCACCTACTCTACGAGTCTTATGAGAACGAGATCGCCATTTTGAGCAGCTAATAGAATAGTAGTGTTCTCAAAATCGACCTTTGCATCCGTTATTGTGTTAAAGAAAATCTGCTTGTTCTTCACTAGAGTCCCAGTGCGTATCTGTTGTTATGTTATATCAACAGATTGTGAAGACATACCTGCCAGACATATAGCCTTCCTGTGTTAGATCCGCCATATAATACATCTCCACAACGAGAAAAGGTGATAGTGGTGATCTGGAGGACATGATAATCTTCCAGTGTAACTTACGAGCTCAGGTACTGACACCCTGTAGTTCTGCGATTCCGATATAAATGCGATTTTCGCCTTATCACTAGTGGCAACACAGACTAAATCAGATGTTGCTGCTACTGAATTTGGCGTGCACTTGAATCCATCCTGTCGTGGTATTCGTTCTTTCGAGATATTCGCTAACCTTGGATATTTCTCGTTCCACCCGTCCGCTTGAATCAAGCAACAATATACCGTTATCTCCAACGGCTATTACATCCCGCATCCTTCCATATCAGTATGTGATTTTATGTGAGTGAACTGCTACACCCTAACGGGTGGAATCCATGTGTTCTTTCCCCCAGCCAGATGTGTTGCGCGATGTAGTCTCCATTTATTATGGTAGGATCACTGTCGTCCATTCAGAAACGGTCGCACCGTAATTGTGCTACCTCTCTGGGCGTTGACGACTGTCGCGTCGCTACAGGAGGCAAGGATTCATGTGTGCTTCTGTACGACTCTACACCTGGTGAACTTCGTAATAGCGGTCGTTTTGAGGTATCAGCAGTATCATCTGTACGTACAAACGTACTGAGTGTTGATTTATCTGGTAATCGCGTGGTTTGTGGTACTTCCTGTGGTCAGTTGCACTTATTTGATATACGTGACGGAGGCTCTGAACGTATATTGGCACATACTGCACCTGTGAGTTGTGTAAAGTGGTTAGATCCAGCAAGGAACACAATATGTAGCACATCATTGGACGGGAAAGTTAAAGTGTGGGATGTTAGACATACATCTATTCCGATACATGAGCTGATAGGTCACACTGCTGGCGTCAACTGTTGTGACTCATTTCCAAACGCTGCGCCACAAGATGAACAATCCATAAGTTTTGGTGAATACTATGAAAGAGTTCTAACGGTAGGCAGCGATCGCACCGCACGTTTGTGGAACCTTAACAGTGGTACTCATTTGGCGTTCAAGGTCCCCTCTACATTGTCACAGAATGCTGAATCTTGTTGTATGATACGCAAGAAACCTCACTACATATTTGCAGTGGGACTAGATACCGAATATCTATTGGTATTTTCATTGAAGCTAAATAAGCATATCGGTTCTCTGTCTTTGGGTGGACCTAACGTGTGGGTGAACTGTATCCGTCTATGCGGACCATACCTTCTTGTAGGTACTAACATTGGTAAGCTATATTTTGTGAGATATACCTTTGATGATTCTTATGCCAACTGTAATCTGGAAGTCGAAGGATCGTTTGACTATCGGGGGTCTGTGAACGACATCCGTTTTGAAAAGGTCGATGGTAATCTTTGCGTCTACTTGGCAGTAGGGACGGAGATGCGTTTGGGGCGCTGGGGTGTATGCGAACTCGGTAGTGATTGTAAACCTCAGAATCTAATAAACCAAACGATATTTAAGCTATAGGAGATCCTATATCTGCGTGGGGCAGTTTCAACTTTTTCTGTTTTACAATAATGTAGAGATTCAAAACTAACACTTCGTTAACGATGTTTTAACACCAAAATACCTCATATTACTTATTATGCTCTTGCTGTTATGTTTAAATGGCTGTACTACATAGTTGTAAAATTCTTTACATATGTCTAACGAAACCTTGCGAGGTCCATCTTATGGATGGTGGTCCGTATATATATATATATATATATATATATATATATATATATATATTGCGTATGTATATTGTCGATTCGTACAATGATGATAAAGAAGTCATAGAAATAATTAATGGCAATGTGATACATGAACTGCTTAAAATGAGGATGGTGTTGAGATATATATGTTGCTTGGATAATACATGAAATATATACAATTCACACTCGTTCACATATTTCATATGTCGTTAAGGTATAGTGTATAATCCGATTTGTAAAAATACATACTGTGATATATATCTGTATATCGATGTGTTGTTGTATCTCGATGCGATACGTCCAACATGTTTCTGAGAGAAACAAACTATAAGAATACATTTTACATTGTAATCTATTTGGGAAATTTCTCACGTAGTGGTTTGCCTTTTTTATTTTACAATGATGCGCCATTGACTTTAAAATTCAGATGACCTTTTCAATTTCGCAAAACCATTCCTCATATTTCCAGTATATTGTTATATCTCATGGGCAGCTAATACAATTCCTAATAAGTTGAATTTATAAGTCTTCAGAGTAGCTGAATGTTTTATCAATTGATGGTATAACAGACCCCACCATAATCATTGACAATAACATGAACCAAAATGGTAATAAACTATTCCAGCTATAAAAATATGCATTGATGATTCCATATAGCAATGTGGTGTCTAAACAATATATACCGCCGTAATCACTGACGTTGTTCAACATATCCAACATTTCCACATTGATTATTAGATTAACATGAAAAACAAATCAACAAGATAAAACGATGTTAACGTTATCAACAAAATTGACGATATGCAACAGTTTTATTTTAAATTCATATTTTATACATGAAAATCCTAAACAATTGTCACGTATATAACGATAAATAAATAGCACAATCAATACAATGACGCTGTTGTTTGGGTGTAATTATACTTTACGATTTTATGAATTTGGGGTTCTTATGTCATTTAATCTAATCTTGAGAAAGTGTAAGCATATGCTACTAGTGTGAATGATAATTGTTACCTTTGGTTAGCCGTAGTAATCATGGATATCTGACGGAACCGTAACCAGTGGATATGGAAGCATTTCACGTACTAACATTACTCACAATTATCGTCTATTGACATATATCACCCTACAATAGGTGATGGAGTATATACGTAACTAAAATGAGGTCAACTATGTGCAATTTAACAAATATCTTGATTTGCACCACAGTTGCATAATCATTCTACGTAGTCTTAATTCTAAGACTGCAACACCACTAATTTAAGTAGTATATGTCACTATATGCGAGAAATGCAAATATTATATCATAAAATGAGGATTTTCTGGCGATACCAGACTTTAAAATTTCAGAATGTTATAGGTTTAACAGTGACATGGTGGTCTATAATGTACATAATGTTGGATTCTTGCGAGGACCAATGTATCTTGTAATTACTACATAATATTCAAGCACATGGGTTCAACGTATAATTCAATATAGACCGGAAAACAATACTATGGATCTTAATAGTTAAAATAGCATTTGTACAGATACTGAAAATACAAAAAACATCCATGTAAACACCATTACGAAAAGCAAACATTATTGTACTCATTATTAGTTGAATACTTGCTGGAATTCCAGATGGAATACAAATACTGTATCATTTATTCGACTTCTCTCAAACCGTAGATGTCATCATATGTACCACAACATTATTATCATATTCGCTGAATATGAGAGTACTCTTTGCCCTCATACATCTTATTTATGGAATATTATTCTGGAATACATTTTAATTATTCATCATTGGTTTACCAATCAAGGTGGGGTATTAGTTCAATTTAAGGTTACTTCACAAAAGTACAAACGCATATATAATACATCATAAGTATAATATATATTATGATCAAAGCTTATTATCAGTTTCCTTCTGTTTCCTCTTCGAAGCTCTTGCAAGTTTCCTCGCTTCATTTCTCTCCTTTTTAAGTTGTATTTTCAGCATATGCCGTTCGTCGTGAATGCGATACATGGTATGACTCTTTGAGAGTAACTGTAAATGTTCGGGTATTGGTGTCAAGTGATACAATTCGTCGGTTTCCTTTTGTACCTGTGGCGGTAAAGGTGTTCTCCCCTCACGCCAGTGTACCGATAGCTCCGCATCCAGTTGTGTTGAATTTTGTATGAAAAACTTTTGTAGCGTCTTTTCCACCGTATCATCACATTTTAAACCCAAAGTTACTATTCCATCTGTGAATATTGACACATCGATGTACCATTACCTACCTTTAATGTTGAACATGCCGTTGAGAGAAGGATGATTAAGGAAATCATTCCATGAACCAAATCGCATAAGAATTGACAATCCTGCTTTGTGCCATTTACCCGAATAGAAATTGCGCTCGTAGACCGATGTAGCCACATCATACAAACTGCATGGTCCGAATCTTATGAGTTTTTCATAAAGTTGTTTTGCGACATCCATGGCTTGGACTATATAGTGCTTATGTTTGTAGACATAATCCGGGTCGTTAGTTTTATCAGTGTCTAGATGACGTATTGCGATAATTTTGCTGTGTAAGGAATACGGAAGTACTAGGTTGGCACTGGCTGCTGCCACAGATGCCTCCTTGCTACGGAATGTAACATACCCAGTACCGTTACACTGGTATGGATCGAGCTCATGTGGCATACATCTGCAGAAACTCACAGTTCCAAACTTTGAGAAGAACCGCCTCAGTCTTTCTTGTAGGTATTCGGGCGTTCTACCCATTGGCAAGTTGCGGAGCTCTATAGTATTGGGTCCATATATGTTCACGGCATCATATCTACGGCACTTATACGTGACTATATCCACAGGCTTACCTGCTCTTGGGTTCACCGTATAGCCAGTCGATCTTGCTACCGTCTACGTGCGACACTTCTGGATAATGAAGTAGTTTGTCCTTTTCCCAACGCACATATGGTTTAACGAAGAACCATCGCATCTTAGATGCTCCAGGATATGCGTAGGCAGCGCATCTTCGATGCGTTACGCCGATGATCATTTTGACCTGGCTGCGGGTGTGTTTCTTCGGCGCCCGCGTCGGCCTACTTTGTTGCGTTTAGTATCAACGTAATTGCTTAATGTCCATCGCAAAAAACTTTTGTACTATTGCGCTTAAGCGCCCCGCTATTTCAGCGGGTTCGCGTGCTGGAGTTTACTTCGGGAGCTGTAGACCTTCTACAGGCTTGTCTGCCAAGACCTCCTCTTTTGACAACGCTCCGGTCCTATGTAAGCGTACACAACATCGCAACTTATCAACCGCTGCGAAAAGCACATCTACTGGGGTTGATGTCACCAATGGTACAGTATCTGAAGGTGTTGATGGCTCTGCTGCTACGTCACATCCCTCACCAAGTCTCCCTTCTGAACCTCTTGACAGACGTACCTTCATAAAACTGCTCACATCAGTAAACGATGGAAACCTTGGTCTCGTTGTTGCACTGAATAAATTGAAGGATGAGTTGCAGGTTGAAGGCTCACGTTCCTATCCATTCCGTGCAAGAGATCTACGCGTGTTGGCTGAATTCACCTCCAAGCTGTTGGCGTTACGTGATGACACGCGTAGTGTAGATGCTTTGTGCGGCGCTATGGAGCTTTTCAAAGGGGATTCAGACGCATCAGCTGCTTTTCACCTTACCCGCTTGTTCTCATCATACAATAACTGTCACGGTAGAACCTTCACTTCCAGCGTATTCCAACGCATTGTTCACAATAGGATAGGCATGACAGGGGCAAAAATGTTGTCTCAAAAGAAATTAGATAAGTTGAACGAGGTAAGTGTCTACTGTGAATATTCAACATTTATCAGAGCTATGAATCAGGCACAAAATGTGCACTCCGTTTCCTAGCGTCTGCTATAAGTGAAGGAGATATGGACGGTTTACGTGGTTGTTGTGAGAGATATCTGTTTGATTTCTTACAACAAGGAATTAACTACCTGGAACGCATGGGTTTGAAGGTATGCGCTTTATTTTAGTTGACTTTCACACATTTCCAGCTGGAATTGAAGATATTAGATATAAAGGAAGTTAAGATGGACGTTTTCCTGCTGACCATCGGTGGACAGCGCGGTGATACCATCCCAGCACCTTTCATCATGAAGCAGGCAGTAGGCCACCAGATTGTGGTATCGCTACCCAAATCTCCAACCTCTGGAACTACCGAAGTACCACATACAAGACAGCAAAATCGTGATTTGATATTCCAGACATTCGAGAAGGGTGCGATTGCCAAAATGGATGTGATCTTGAAGGTGCGTCAAGTCCTACGTTTACATGACACTAACGGCGCTGTGGTCTGGGAAGATCCTCGCAAGATGTGCACACACAAAATGACACTTGAGTCTGCAATTGATGTACCATCACGAGGTGCAGAAGCAGCTGAGCCGACTGACTGGACAATTGTTGACATTAACGGAGTGCTGAACAGTAACGCACCATTTACTATCAGCACTGGTTAGAGGAATAGTTATTATAACGACTAATTAAGCTGTTAGTATTATATTATAATGATCTTGGTTGAGGGCCAACATAGGCTGCTATATGCTGCAGTCTGCGTTTTACATTGCGTTGTTCTGCGATATGTGCCAACCACCCTACATTTCATTAACTATGGAAATGACTCCTAACCTATTAAACGAGACATCAACACTAGGCTCCTCATCCCTGCCACAGCAGTTTCTTGATTGTATTCCCACAAACTATATAAGATGGTGACTGATTGTGACACTATGACATACCTCCTTATAAGATGGTATACAAACACATCGAAACGGAGGTAGCACTTTCCTTCAAGCATTTCTTCGATATCTAGCAACTGTTTTATTGCATCATTTCCACAGCATTCCTGCAGTCTTGTTATAAAATTTATGGATAAAAGTCACCATCAAAATATCTGTTCTTGGGTCCTTGCAAGGGTGAACATAATCACTGAATGGTTTCGGCATACGCTTTTCCTCATGGAATTTATGTATAACTGCCATCTTTTCACTTTCACAAGCGTTAAATAAAGAGTCAAAGTGTTCCCATGTAAACATAGGAGCACACTCCCTATGAGTTGCGAAGGCCGTTAAAAGTGCCGAATATATAGTGGATTTTTCCGAAGCGCATATTCTCGCGGCATATGAGGAACCTAGAAACTGTAAGAAACCAAGGAAACAGAATTTGAACGTATAGATAATCCACGGTTTAGATCACGAAAACTATCGTGTATTACTCACTTGTTAGTCCATGATCCGTGTAGAGTATTGCGATTGAATCAAGAAGTCGTCTTCTGTTATCATCTGAATATTGTGTATACTCTGACAAGACGAATTGCTGACTGAAATCCGTGAATGGATCTTCCTTTTGCATTGATGTTCTCGTTACCGAGTGCCAGTGAAGCATAATTGCTAGACACTGCCCAAATACTTTCTCGTATCGCCAATCATCCACGTGTCCACTATCCCCATTTAAAAGACTTAATGACATCGTCATTACATCCTGTTAAACTATATGCAACAATTGATGGGCCCTACCGCAACGTTAGCATCTAATGGCATAAGTTCTTGTGCTTTGTATATCAATGGCGTGACACTCTTCATACCGTCTTTGATAGCGTCCATAAACTCTCTATGTTTTGATTCATCAGGTAGTTCTTTCTTGATTAAAAGATGGGCAGTATTTGTCAAGGTGCTTCTTTGAGCGAGTTGTTTCAACGGGTATCCCCGATAATGTATATCTATACAGACGTTATTCCGTATAGAAGGTCACGTATATTACCTCCATTGATGACAGGCGAGTATATTTCGGTCTCTACAGTAACCAAAATTTGATTCCTTTTCCTCAGAGCAGAATCTGTTGCTGTGCCCACGGCCCTAGAGAGCCACTTCGAGGCTCTCATTTTTGCGGCTTCTACAGCAAATAGACAAATACATCACATTTACATCTTGTAAACCACGTATAGAAACAATACGAAAGTGTGCGTATATAGCAATTTGATCGTTATACGAACGCAAGTCAATGCCGCACATTGGAAGGTGTGTCAATAAACTTCTGACCTGTAAATCTGATATATCCGCTTAAACACCCTTTATAATATATATACAAAATGCTCCCACCGTAGCGCCAGTTTGCGCGTAATGTGCAATGTTGGAGCTATATCACGGCTTCTTTTGCTGTGCTGCATAATTCCCCTATCATTTTGTTTTCGGAAGAATGGAAAAACACGTCTTCCAGGACATACTCGATCTTTTAACATTTCAGCTCGCAAATATCGTGCGAACAAACAGCATTGGGGACCTTTAACTCGTGGCCGTAAGCCAACTGAGGCAGATTTTGACGAGTTTGTCGAGGACATATTTTCCAACCCCGCATTCAAAGCTAATGAAGAGAAGGTGGAACCAAAGACTCATGGCACAGCCATAAAGAATGAAAACGTGCTAAAGGGCCTGGGTAGCAAACACTACCAGGGCATACTTGATGAGATCAGCACTGAGGTGTCTGTCCGTCTACGTCGAGAAAAGGAAGATAATAAAACGGATGCTGATCTTACTCAAGAACATGGGAAAGCCAATAAATCAACACCAAAAACAGACAGTCCTAACTCTAATGCCAATACCTACTTCCATGGTCTAACAAGGAAGACCAAATTTGTGGCCAACAATAACTTCCCGACGGTAAAGGTTCTGGATTCCAAGTATATACTTGATGGTTAGAAATGGAGATATTTAATAAAATTTATTATAGGTCTGAAATACCGTAATTTGGGCGAAAGTGATTTGGTGGTAAGTGAGTTGGGAATTGGTACATCCATGTATGACAATCCCGAGCTTATTGACCATGACCACGCCGTTGAGATTCTGGATACAGCACACAAACGTTATGGTTTGAATTTTTTCGTTAGTGGCATAAATTATATTTTCCATATTGTACAGGATACGTGCGAATATGACCCTTACCCATATGAACCGAGGAGTTACCTTGAAGGTCAACACCGTAGCATGAACGAGTTTTTACGTTCTGTCAGTCGTGAAGATGTCGTCATCAGCGGTCGTATATCATCTAGTAACTTGGGGAAATTCCACACATCTGGCCGTTTCCTGTCATGGGTACGAGACGACATTTCGTCACCACCAAGTCTGTAAGTATATTCCCCGATATATATCATCTCACAAATCGTAGATCGGTTATCGAACGTGCACTCGATAAGTTTCTAGCTCGTCTAGGGACTGACTATTTAGACATCCTATCATTTGTTCACCCGTATCGTTACGTACCAAATGCTCACCTCGGTGAGGATACGTACTGCTGGGGACATGAACGTAATGTTTTCACTGGAGCTGCACCAGAATCTGCGGATGTTCCCGGATATGATGCGGATGAGCTTCTGGCAGCACAATGTGAAATATTTGAGAAATTGGTCGCTAAGGGCAAGGTGCGTGCCATTGGTCTATCAAATGAGACGGTCTGGGGCCTCTACCAGATCACACAAAAATCTGATCGCAAATTCCCCATAGCTTGTACGCAGCAAATGTATAATCTACTCCACCGTAACGAGTTGGAGTCTAGCGGTAAGTTTATCGTTCTATTGTCCACTGATAAGTTACAGGTATATCTGAGGCTGTGCTCAAGGAGCATTTAAATTGCCCCGTGGTTGCATATGGTGTACTTGCTGGGGGCATACTAACGGGGAAGTACATTGATCCAGAGAGGTTAGACAATTTACTTGGTTTTATATTTTAAACAGACACAATCCAATGGGCGCAGACAAGACTAAAGATAGAGCTAGCCTTGCCGATGCCAATGATTACCCACGTGACTGTTAGTTATTACATAGCCCTTATTCTTTATTCATTGTCAGATGAAATACCTGAGGACTATGGCCACCTTCATTATGGACCGGCCAATGCTCGTTGCAACTTGTTCCCCGATACCTTTCATACTCATAGGTACCGTTTGAAACGTGAAATGTTTACAATTTAATAGAACTGTTTGGTCACAACACGCAACTGCTGAGTACCTCAAAGTAGCTCGGACTCATGGGATGACATTGGCTCAACTGAGTCTCTCCTGGGCAATAACTCGACCTTTCGTATGTTGCATCTCATTTGTATAACCATTCTTTAGATCGCTTCCACTTTAGTAGCTCCTCGTAGCATTGGTCAATTGCACGAGACCATTGCCGCAATGAACTACCCAATGACACAAGAGATAGAACGTGATATACACGAGCTGTTCCTTCGATACCGAGCACCAACCATGGGCGGCCCTCAACTTTTGACACGTTTGGATGATGATTTACCGGTGACAATGTCACAAAACGAACGTCTTCGTAGGGGTAATGTACCCATTTGGAGTGGTGGATCACATTGGGACATGGACAACATTCCAACAGTGCAACGTATCGCCAATGAACGCAATCACGAGGCAGAATATACCCAAATATTGTCATTGTTTGGTCTGTTGGACAAACCTAACGACGATTGCTGGAAAAATTACCGTTGCTGGGTTGAACGTATAAATGAGGGCCTTCCTGGTAAGTGTATCGTACGTTTTATTAACATTCATAGGTGAGTACTTTGCCGTTAAGGAAAGTAAGATATTGGGTTGGGATATAATGAAGTTAGACGAGTTTACACTAGTCCCCAAGACCCCAGAGGAGGTGGCGAGGGATGACACAAGCGACTTCCACTTTTACTGGAAGGGTGGCCAGGTATATTTACATATATTATTTGACAGCATATTTCAGATATATGTGGCTCCTACTTCTGATGCCATCAAGCAATTTTATGAGGACCGTGTTGCTATATGTAACGTGATTCATGGTCGTGAGGAGGCCTTCCGAGCTGGTCTTGGAACGAATCAACTCCCTGAGGGCATGAGCATATGGTCGCCGCTTGATGCAGATTTGGTTTTCAAACGTCTGAAAGAGAAGTTCGATATTGATATAACTGAACCCCGTTTGTTAGAGAACCTATTGTTCGACTGTGGTAAGGACGTCGTAACCTTATCGGCGGATGAACGTCGATGTGAAAAGTTTGCCTACTACGAGAACCGAAAACACATATTGAATAGGGATTTACCGGCTGATTCTGACGATGATCGTCCTCAAGGGGCGCCATAATTTACGTTCGCCGTGGTATAATAGTGGTGATGTCACCTAGTAGCAAAGACAACATCGCCTCGTAACATTGCGATAAATATATTAATGTTTAATGTTAGTTATTTCCTTCTTATACACAGGTTTTAGTGCAATGTCCGTTGCGTGCTATACATTATCTAAACGTTGTATTCCATTCGCCATAGCGTGACCATTTGATGTTGCCAACGTCCAGCATGGTATAAAATTACACAACAACAAAACCACTAATAATCTTCTAGCTTTTATATTTACTCCTCTTCTTCTTGCTCTCGATTTTCTATGTCGTCTTCTGTTTCCTCTATTCTCCGTATGATCGTCAGGTCTGCTCCAACGCTAACCTTACAACCTGCAATAGATTGTATATCTTAAGTACGATGCCCACCTTCGTTACCGACAGTCTCAACTACCGTACCAGCAAATTGTGACTGGACCTTCACAAGTACCTGTATTTAGCTATTCAACCTATTAACCGTTACTAACCTGGTCCGTTTCTATAATGCATAAAAGGTCACCAACATCAATATGATCACCCTTCTGCTTGTGCCACTCATGTATCTTTCCATGAGTGATCCCATTACCGATATGAGGAACCTTTACTATAAACAGCTTTCCAGGATCCAGTGGCGCGCTAAGCGCATCAAATTTGGGTTCCAAAGCCCCCTTATCATCACTAGCCGGCTGTGATTTTGATTCAATACCTGTTGTGTTTGTAACTACATCAGGAACGGCTACATTTGACATTCCTCGGCCTAGAACATTGAATCCACGGGCAACTGGACGACAGACTATTACAGGCATTCTCGAGAGAATTGGCGGAACCAATCGCAAGGCTATATTTCCAAACATTATGCTACGTTTATGTGTATCATTGTGCGACAGAATTTCCCTCTGAAATGAGCTAACAGTGTAGCCGCAGGTGGAGTGAGACCAATGTATACTCCATGCCCACCATATGGCTCACCGTACACTTTCTCCGTTTCTATGAAATATTATACGCATCCTTAACCTTCTCCATAAGCTGGATATAGAAAGACAACGTTTTGAAATGCGTTACGATCTCGTTTTTATCCTGAGTACATTTTATTTCCTGTATGTGTAGCAACTCACATCGTTGCTAAAAGCCGTCTCCAGCAGTTCAACAGTGTTCTTAACAATATGTTCAAATTGGTCATACACTTTCCTAGCTTCAGTGGAATCTTGTAGAGCATCAATTTGTTCGTGCATCTGTTTTTCTTTTAACCATTATGTATTCATACACACCTCCACTATTTCCTCCAACTGCGCCGGTTCTGATGTTTCCATCGCTTTGTTGAACTCCTAAATAATGTCAAACTAATGAGATGGCACGTTACCTCTTCTCCGTATTTGACACAGAAGCATAGCTTGGCTCTTCTCTTATCATCCATGAGAGTACGATAAGAGTCATTGACTATACTTGCATTGGTATTTATAATTGTCAGTTCTTCATCTCGTTTGTTAGCGTGTATATCCGGATGTAACATGAATTGGTATTTCTTATACTGCTGGTTGAGTTGCGTCCGATCGATTTTGTAATCTATTGGCCTGAATACACATTACATCCGATTGAATTGATCAAAACATACAGATTAAAAATTTCAAAGGGATTACATCGCTCGAGCTGTCTGGATTCCACTGGCCAACTACATCCCTGTCGTACACATTATAACAAAATAAGCTGTTCTCACCTTACAAAAGAAACACAAAACATCTGAGGATAGCAGGGAAGCGCCACATTTACGGCATTTCGTTGATTTGTTGGCAGTAGTGACAAATTTGACAAAGTGTGTCTTATGTGCCCTGCGATATTCGATTAGACGTGACGTTATGTTGCCTATACGCCACATTGTGCACCTACAACTGTTTAACTGGTACTACCGGTGGTTTCTGTGTAGGTATTTTCGGCTGTTCAAGCATTTGTGTGGCATCAGGCGTACCCCTCTTCGGTTCTAGGTCTAGCTGTAGAATTGGTGACTTTCGCCTCTGAACGAATGTTAGACATTTGAGTGTTGCACTTACGTTGTTTTGTATCATGTATTTTCGGTCATCTTCAGAAAGCATTTCATCAATGATCCAATCCGGTATCATCTTTTCAACTTCATCACGCAGTTGCATTACCGCTTCTACGAAATGAGGTTCAGTGCCTTTCAGGTCGTCTCTGCGCAAACTATTGCATCATTGTACACCTTTTTTACCTTTCCTCGGGTGGCGTTTGAATCAGAGAATTGCTTGCAGATAATATAAGGTCCTTAAATGCCTTCCAATCAGATCGTGGCATGGTTGCTAATATGAATTCTAACATATAGCTCCTCACTTGTGATTCCTCGAATGACAATATGACCGTGATCAAATAAAGGTCCTCAGCCATATCGGCTTTTGCCATTGAATATACAGCTCTTTGTATAATGGTAAGCAGACATAACCATGGCTCTTCATGTGGTTTGGCAGCGCCTTTCTCCAGTATTTGATCTCCACATTCCTTCCTACATAGAGTTATTTAACCATTTATATTAGCTCACTTTATTCGTTCCACTTCCTTGGATATTAGCAAGTTAAGGTAACACACGAAGTTGACATCGTATTGCTGTTTGTTCATCATCATAAGGTCATTCAGATTTTGGAAGTCGTCTCGCGCCCACTTGACAATCTGTCTGATTTTTTGCAGCTGTATCTTCTCGTCATGCACTAAGTATATTTGTTGGTCCTTGTAGAGGCTAAGCACGAATTCGCTTAAAAAGCTAAGCCTCTGTTCCTCATGACTGTCTTTTATTTTGTTGAAGCAGAGATAACTCCTCATAAGTGTCGGATAATCTTCCGATATAAGCAGGTCCCTAGTAAACATGTATACTACAATTGTTGACACATACGCATAGTTGTTACATATTGTGGAACATTTTTCCGGTGATGCCTGGAGTAACTCAGTGATGAGAAGTTTCAGTCGTTTCTCCTATAGTGTGTTTAATCAAATTGGCGGATACGTGACACCTACATTAGCCTTCCACCGTTTTCGTAGCTGGTCTTTCTGGACGCTTGATATAGTTTGATACTTGCTTGCTAGCATGCTTTTTTCTGGGTGCATCATGGCAATATCAAAAGTATCCTTTCCATCTATAGTACCCAACGTATTGGTGACTTCATCAGATGTAGGTTTAGATTCTTCCAGTTCTGCAACAGTCTTCATGAGGCTAAATTCCTTCTCCTTTTCAGCAAGTATCGTGTTCTCCCGGTTGATACGTTCATCAGCTCTCCTGTGTTGCATATAGCTAAGGACCCGACGTGAAACTTACTGCATCAGTTGGTCGTACTCTGTATCGCTTAATGCCAATGATTGTCTGACATTATTTACCAGCTCCTTGATGGTTTCCTGCGGCTGTGGATTCTTCGTATGTTTGACCGCTTCAGTGAGTTGGTTGATCAATATCTTTTTTGTCTTTTCATCTTCCTATAGACTATTATAATATGTTATTCCGTTTTACCTCATCTGAGACACCAGGTCCATCATCACTTTTGTTCCAGTCGATAGTTACGCCAGTTTCTTCGTCTGTAAATACCTTATTAGGATCAGGTTCAACTTGGGATTTTCGTTTCTGCTGTTTCATTTGTTCGTGGTATTTTATGTAGCTCTCCATGTTCTCTGTATTCACAAATGCCGCACTTCCCATATAATCGAATTCGTCCTCTCGCTCTTGCCGATTTTTCATCAATCCATCTAGCTTGTTTACATCCCTTTCGAAGTTTTTAATAAGTGTATTGAGCGCAGTGATTGTGTTATTGGCCCTCTCCGCACCATACTCCCCCGATATTATCCCTGTAGTCGGACTGTTAACAAAGATCATTTGTGATCCATCTCCCGAGTACTTCGAATCCTTGTTTTCAATCGGCTTAATAATGACGTCTAAGTATTCATCAAGGTCGGGCTGTGATGTTTCGTATACTAACTTCCCTCCACTACCTTCCGGAATGAATGTCACCTTTATGGGCAGTGTCGGTTTACCGTAAGGTACATCCTCAGAGGGTTCTCTTCCCATCCATCTTATAAGAATTTCCTCCAGTTGATGCACATCAACAGTCGGGAATTGGTGTTGTGAGAATATTCCCTTAGGTTCTAGGCTCTGTGCCTTGGTAGGAGCAGCATCATGATGCGTCACGCTGTCGTATGATTGCTGTTGTATTGATTCATTTTTCAACACTCCAAACCACTGTCCCCGATCCATTTCTGATTTCCTCAATGTTATGATAAGTTGGCGGATTCCTTGAGTTTGCTCTATAGTCCAGAAGCTGCCATCTGCATCTACTGACCCCTAAACCTCTGTTAACAACTGTCGTACAACATATGGAATCAACTGTCTATACCGTACCTTTGTATTGCCGCTTATAATCGGTTTAGCGGTGTTTCTTTTGTTGATGGCCTGTATGAAGTTGCTATGTATGACTACATCCAGATCATCTGACTTGATATTGGAATCTACTATAATCGACACTTGCACATTTTGTGCATCCTCATTCCAGGTATATCCATTTGTTCTACCCCAACCGGCGTGTAAGGTAGGTGTTCTTTTCTTATGTAACCTTGTTGGTTGCAGATGGAGGAAGGCAGCGGGTTGCCATCTAAATGGCGGAATCCTCAACCTTCCACCATCACACTGGACTGAAAATACAACAGCTTGACTATTCGACCTTTTTCGAGTGTCACATCCCAAGGTTGCCGCAAGCGCTGCGACTGACTTAACGTTCATTTATTCTCGTTACTCATTGGGCTTTGTCTATCTTCTAGTGTTTAAGTTAACGAACATAATCTATTGCATACTGACGTTGGTTAATGGCTATAATGTGCGACAGGGATTATCCTTATTGCAACACAACTTGGGTGCGTGTGTCTGGTGTCGCGTTGTAAGTGATGTCGTTTTTGTAGTATTCTGGTACGGATGTTTAT
This sequence comes from Babesia ovis, assembly GCA_023705535.2. Lineage (NCBI taxonomy): Eukaryota > Apicomplexa > Aconoidasida > Piroplasmida > Babesiidae > Babesia > Babesia ovis. Next base: position 445,973 of record BLIY01000003.1, read on the forward strand.
GATGAGATTGGATTTCATTATACCATTATTTTAAACATTTTATCTTCCACATTGACAATGGTACATTTATCGGTGTGTGTGTACCCATGTCTAATATACGCTGCAAATTGCCTCGGCGATGCTCCTCCAGGTCCGGACTCTCCGGACCATCCATTGGTTGAAGTACCTGAAGCATTGCTTCCTGATGATTTAGGTATGTGGTGATCTCAGATTCCTCACATATCAGCACGCTTGTTCCATTTGTTACCTACATTTTATTTCTAACATTATATAGGTCGTGCCAAGCAAGCTGAAGCCAACGAAAAGAAGATCCACCAAGGCGTTGAACATCAAGAGGCAATGATGGACCATATTGCTGAAGAGCTGGGATGTAGGTCTAATAATACTTATATACGTATTACCTTATACGGATCCTTGTCCGTTATGTGACTACATTTAATCTACAAAGCTGATACATTTTTACAGCGCTTGGAATAAATTCAAATTTGGATGCTGAGTAAGTTGAAACATACCGAATAATTTATCAGATACAGAAAACTTCCCTTATTGTCGTGGGATAATCAGGATAACATCTTCTATTCCGGTAAATATTTTTTACTGTATTCCTGTTCTATAACCTTATAGAGAGCACTTTGGATGACCTTGAAGCTCCAGTGATATACCTAACACCTCCTGTGGTTCTACCAGATGAACAGATGGAGGTATGGGCATCCGGGTTATCCATTGTTAAAATATATAGGCTGACAAGGAGCTAGAGAATATACTTGTCGACACTGGTTTGGAAAATAAGCCAAAAGCTGTCGATCCATTTCGGGTACGCCATGGATATCGTTGTAACATGCCTTACAGCTAACAACACTTGACGAGGTTAATACAGCTATTAAAGTGTGTAAAGGCACCATTGACAATTTGCGGCAGAAACGGAAATCTCTGATGAAAAAGTGAGTTATACATTATTGTCCTAACAGCGTTTTAGTATTCGGGATGCAGCTGTCCAAATTGCCACTGACCATTCCAAGCATGCTACTTTCAAGTCTCTAAACCAAGGTACCGTGTACCATATGTATACTACACATGGCTTCAGATTTGCTGGAAATAGAGAAAAAGTTGGATGACGAGTTGGCTCGTTTACTTCAACTGGAGCATGTAAAGAAGTCCTTGACCAAGGTACGTATTTATCAAAGGGTTGTTTACTATGCAACACAGGCACACGGTGCGGGTCACGACGTGGAGGATGCTGAAGAAGATCTCGAGGAACGTGAAGAAGAACTGGCTCATGCCGTGGCTGATGAGGAAACTGAGGAGGATAATGAGCAAGAAGATTCGGAATCCTCGTCCCACGCAGACGAGCTTTAGGGCTTAACATATCGCTATCAAATATTTTAGTCCTATGTGTAGATGTAATTAAACAGTAAATTTTATACTATCTCATTAAGCCCGCCGTTTTTGACGTTGTGCATCAGCTTCCATGTGTGCCAATAACCATATAGGAATATTTCTTATGGACTAGAATTTGCAATTTCTAGCAAGATTTACATCATCGTATCGCAGCCGATGTGTCATTGGCAACTTTAGACAGCCCGTTTGGCAATGAAGTAATATATTCGCGTGTGTAGCTACCTTCCGGAGCATGGGCCTGTATCAGCGACAGGAGCTACTGCAAGCGCTCCACGAGCGTTTTGAGCCCCTAGTTCACGACGTAAACTTAAGAGAATGTGTCGTCCGGGTTAATGACACCAACGAAGTGATTAGGACATCCGAGCTATATAACTTCTTTGATTTGACTGATGTGGACATCAATTCACCGAATGAACTTAAGAAGATCCTGGATCGCGATTTCCTCAGTGGCATCAAGCTTTTACGGTCAATAAATACACGGGATATACGGCTATATGAGCTGTACCCATTATTCCGTCGCATCCTAATTCTGACGGAGGGATTCCTGCTACAGGTTCGTAACAGTGATAGGTTCAAAGAAAGACTGAATGAAGATGACATGTCCTTGATACCGGAGATATCATTATTTACGGTTTTAGATGATATTTACGCTACTATATGTGGTAGTAATATCGAGCGGGACGTGCTACTCTCTGGCTTATCTACCTTTTCAGGTGTAACCGGTAACCGTTTGGGCACAGTTTTGCAGAGTGCAAGTACTTTTGCTAGTCTCTTGTTACCAATAATTAGGCATTCGTTGGATAATTCAACAAGTAATACGTTGGAATTAGAGCTGTCTACATTTACTTTCGCTGCTCTACAGAGACTGTCTGCCATGTTTCTGTTACTGCTGGTGATTGACCAATTGTTATCCAGTGAGAACGATGTCTATTCCATTGAGGAGGCTGACAGCACTTCTGCGGATCTTTCCCCCGTAGGATTAACCGATAGCATGTTACGTTTGGCATGCTTATGTAAGGAGACTTTGCAGGAGCCCTTGATGACTAGGGTCTCTGCGCCTTACCTTTGTGTATCGTGGCAAGAGGATGTGGTTGTACCCATTTTAGACCTGCTAACATCGACGTTTTATCACGTGAATAAACTTGATGTGTCCAATGAAGCTCTAATTGACCTAGTGATAGAGACTACAAAGATGTTTATTTACAAGGTCAACAATGACTGTGACCCCTCACCGGTTACTATAGACCGCATCTTACTATATGGTAGGCTATTAATTTCGATGTTTTCTAAGGGAACTGAGGAAGTTAATGTGATCCTGTGGTCACACTTTAATGCCCGTTTATCTCATGTACTGAAGGTGCAACAAAATGTAGCCGCTAATTCCAGCGGTGCGAATTCTACACCGAATAAACTTTCCATAAATGACACGAGTATATCTGGATCCACAAATGATGTATCACCTTCCCCTAGACCGGTGTCCATAAGCGTGATGGCATTGGTTGGTGAAGGCGAATTGAAGCACCAGTTGAAAACGTTTGCAACTACTCTAGACTACTACATACACCATGCCTCGGATCTGTTTGAGGTCTTATTTACTGGTTACCAACGCGACACGGACACTGAAATGGTAGAGTGCATCTCACAGCTATTCGTACACTTTTCCGGCCTCGTTCAACTGGTGGATGCACTCGGATACATCACACAGCGCTTTCCAAATTCAGAGATTAGTGAACTGCTAAATCACGTGCTTACCACTTTGTGGTCTATTATCATATCATTGGGTTCTAAAATGTCATTTGACGTTTCAAAAGCGTGTTTCTACTACCTTGGCAGTGAGTATCACTCTTCTAATATGGCTGCCCAGATTTGCTGCTTTAAGTCACTTAAGTGGGACTTGGAATCATTACAGCAATGTTACTACGCAGACGATGGGGAATATGATTTACGTGTACATATGCTGGCGTCACTTTTGCGCAACGCCTCTGGTTTATGTTGCGTATGCGTTTCCTACGGACCCAACGATGACCGGCGTGTCAACGTTAACCACTTGAGTATCCCATTCAATCTCATAGCTCGGTGGTTTATCATGGAGATCCAATTGTTCGACTTTGAAGGCAGTGGGTACGTTGGGTCCAATATCGACTATTCATTTATATGCAGGCTGGTTGACGAATTCATCGGCTGGTGCCACAGTCTTCGCTCTGAGGAGTATATGTTAGCACACTATCTTTGCCATCTGATTGCACGGTATGTCTATTCCATTTTAAGTAACAGTTGCGCAGATTATCCAAAGAAGATGACTCAATAGCTGATGGTGCAAGATACATCTTGGATATATTGCTCGGCATATGTATGAACAGCGAGGCCGGCAACAACGGTCCACCAATTGTGTTGAAGGGGCTGAATCCAGGAAGAACAAACGCATTCCGTTGCATAGGTGTATTGTTGCACAATGGCCTATTTACTGAATGGTTTATGCGTAACATAATGATACCACAAACTTGCGCATTTGTATTTCATGTACGGCAACACATATCAATGCTGGGTTTAGCGGATTCTCTGGAGCAACTGTCACTTGGTTGTTATTTCGTCACACAAGGTTTAGAATGTGAGTGTATCTCTGCTCCAATTGTTGGCTGTTCACAAAATCTACTGTGCTTCATCGAACTAATAACGACTATACCTATCGATTACTACAAACAAGATAGTGACGACCATCTGTCCCAGATGATTGGGCATATGCTCAACGTCCTATGCAGCCTGACTACTCACACTGCACAGCTGCTTTACACCAATAAAGAAACTTGGGATGTAGAGACTCTATTTCGCATGTTCTTACTGACTGTGCGTCTTGCCAGTGCACTGGTACACACTGGCCATTTTGGTCGGAAGGATGTGGAAGTGGTGTCTCTGCTGAAGCTGTTCTCCGTTTTATGTATGTCGTCAGTGCGTCTAACACAAGATGTGGACATATATCTGTCAATGGTGCAAGATGCTATACGTATATTCCACGCTATATTCGAGCACGTGCCAGTAAAGGAGCAACTACTGAAACTACACCGCGGCTTCATGACGGTGCTATTTTCCAAAATGGAAAGTCACCCAGGTTTCCTTTTGCGTCATGGTAAGTGCTTTTCACTACACTAAACATGCTATATTGTAGATATATACAAGAATGTCCCTAGTGCGATGTTCGAGCAGTTATGTTCCAATTTTAACAACGTCCTTCAGAAGGCACGTTCACTGAGTCACTACTATGGCACGCTATACAACTTCCGCATATGGATGGCACTTCGACGTCATGGTATAGAGTCTGAGAGTATCCAGGATGAATATATGGATTCCAGCTTATGCGTGGCTGATGACTTGGCGGAGGTACGGATAGCGCTAAACATAGCGTTTCTCGTCTTCTGTAGACTTAACGACGTTAGGAACATGTCGTGTATTAGCGACCTTGTCGAGAAGGGCAGTGCCATCGGCATGTACAATAGAACTTAATTTGTAGTGGTGTAACCTCTGATACATGTGTGTTGTGCTACGATTGTCTTAGCGCCGTTTTGAAGTTGATTATTAGGCAATATATATGTGTATTTTACACATCTTAGCCGACTAATATCGCCATGTCCACAGGCATCAATGGAAGTATCCCGTTGAGGTGTGCGAGTCCATCGCCATCATCTGACGCGGATTCTTCAGCAGATTCATCACAAGACATGCCGTCAACAGCAACACTTCATAATAGTGCAATCGCAGGTATCAGATTACGTTCATTTGGTGTATTTTTGTCTACGCTAATGCTCACGGCTCTACCACTGGAATCGCTGCGTTGTTCTCAGTGGCGTATGACACCATATCGCTGTTCTTTCATTGGTTATAGCCAAGTTAAGAATAACATTTGGCCATCTTCTAGGTTGACTAGCGAGTTGAGGGCATCTAAGATCGATGACATTTTGGAAGACCTGAAATCCCTTACTTTACTGGAGACGTCGGAGTTGGTGAAGAAGATCGAGGAGACCTTCGGTGTTTCGGCAAGCATGGCGGTTAGTGCGGCTCCCGCTGCGGCTCCTGCCGCTGTGGCGGTGCCGGAGGACGATGACGACGATGAGGATAAACCCAAGAAGACATCGTTTGAAGTAGTGCTTTTGGAGCGTCCTGAGGAGCAAACGGTTCGCATGGCTCTGTTCCGTATGTTACGGAAGGTTATGCCAGACAAGCCTTTGACTGAAGTCAAGGCCGCTATAGACAATGCTCCCACTACTCTCAAGGTTTGTAGCCGTGAGGAGGAGGCCAAGGAGGCCTTGAAGATTATCGAGGGCGCTGGTGGAAAAGCGGAAATACGCTGATAAGCCAGTTTTATTTGTCAGACAATAGATGTCTTGGTTTATGTGAACACTATAACCATAGACATTGCTATCAATACTGAATAGATATATTGAATTATCGTACACTAGCAATACACATCCTTGTTTTACACTAGACATGTACTTAGTAGTATCACCCAGCCGATCACAACTAGATCATACAGAGTATGACCATCTGTCATCACGTGATTAATCCGTATAAACATCTATTCCGTATCAACAGTACCGCAAGTAGGACATCTGACAAGAGTCCATGTACGTGGATATACCAGAACAACGTATCTAGAACCATTTTGAAACACAATGGATTTATCTTAACATAGTCCTTATAGAAACACATATAATGAATTTTGATATCAATTGATACTTCCGATAATTACCCCTTTGTTTCTGTCCGACAACATTTGCCGAATGACAGTGTTTTCAGTTGAGGATAGGTGCAGTTGCTGCCTGTTGCGCTTGCAACATCTGTTGCTGCATCTCGAGCAATTGACATTCCTTGTCGTAGTGGAACATTACTGGCCCTACGAGAGTGACTGCCGATGTTCCAGCGATCCAAAGTACCCATCCGATGAAAGACACTGTGCGTTTCGTGAAATTCACAATAGAACGTCTCATCGCCGATATTTTGCGCCTGACTCTGATTAGGAAGGTCGGCTTCTTTGTAGCGTCACTAATCATGATGGTAAGTGTTTGGTTGAGGGACTCGTGGCCGATCTTCAGTGGTATATACGCACCTCTTAGGCGATTAAAATCGGATATGGATAAAATATTGAGGTCTTCTCGTTAGTAATATATATACTCTCTGAGTTACCACCGCGAGCTGTGTTGTGAGGTGTAAAGGTAGAGAGGCCTTAATTTTGTGATGGGGTCGCCTTTATCTATATTTTGCAATAGTGTAGTTCAGTATCTGTATTGCAATTGTTTCAAGGTTGTCTGCGGCTGCGCAGCACGTCAACAGTGTTAGCAGCCGTGGTCGCTGTGCGTCTATATATTTGTCTTAGGATTCGTCTTTACTTAAGGCTTTATTATTTCATTTATCGTATTATATACACTATATTACATCATGCCGAAGTTCTACTGCGAGTATTGCGGGATTTATCTCACTCACAGCTCGCCGGCTGGTCGTAAGCAGCATTCTACTGGTCGCAAACACATCAATATGAAGGTTGACTATTACCAGAGTATGTTTATTCACATACAATGTGTCATCCCATATAGAGCTTGTCCGCGAGCACTTTTTCCAGCCTCCTCCATACACAGTAGGAGCTGCTCCTCCCGGTGGTAGGTCAACTACATTTTGTTCTATGTACGTCTACAGGTTTCCCTCCTGTAGTACCTGGAGCTGTACCTGCTCAAACACCTGTCGAAGTTCCCAAGATTCCAAGTGCGACGGGTTTCTCAGCTGAACGTCAACCTGTTATGGGTATGATGCCTCCAGCTCCACCCATTCCTGGCGCTATGCCACATCCGCCTCCACCCTATGGAGCACCAACAGGTGCACCAATGGCTTCGCCAACTCCTCCTTATGGAATTAGGTGATGTGTAATGATTCCATGTCTAACATGGGTCATATAATTTGCACTCGGAACTATATCGCATAACATTTGGACATCGATCCATTAATATTCTATCTTATAGGATATACGTATCATAATGACTTATATCTGTGGATTGCTAACGACCAATATTACATTGGTTTGGTGTCCATCCTTTTCGGTGATGTATTTCAGCCGATCCATGAAGAATATGGACTGTTACTACAAAAACATTAGATCGACTGTTGCATCTTGATACTAGCTTATTGTATCTAACTTCGCATATATTCATATACTGTTGAATCCAGTGTTTGGTGTGTGTATAATACATTTTACACATTCACCAAGACAAACACCAAGTGACACCGATGAACTATGTATCAGCATAGCCAACTCTACACATCCGAACTAGCTATCGGATTCATTCAAAACCGCTTGTTATTAATAGGTGCTATGTCACATGTGTGTTGATTAAGGGGCATCTGAACGCCCTAGGCGCTAACACGACAGCACCAATCCATCAATTGTTCTTCAATTCCGCTTAATCCACCTAATTCTACCATATTATAACACATTATATCAATATGTGTGGGTTTTACTTCCAATCGCTATGAAATACTTGGTGTACCAATGAGGTCAACAAAACATTCACGTTTACACATTAGAAGCTTATTTTCACGGATGAATAAGTACTAGATCACATGGAGCACGCATCGGTTGCGAACTCGAAGTACTACTTCGACGTTGTAGATAAGCAATGGTGGGTGTTACCACCTGGTCATTCCGAATGGAAATGTATGCCCTTGGAAGAGGCTGAGGAATTGGGGCTGCATGATGCAGTTCTAAGCAAGCATTGCACCTTTGTTGATTCTACTATTGACGATTACAAGGCGGCTGTGTCCACCGTTGAGTCTTCTCTTGATCATTGTGCATCGGTTAAAGCCACCGTTGAGCCTGTGCCGGCGAAGCACTCTCCGCGTGTCTCCAAGGAAGATAAAGATGGCACATGCCCAATTACAGCTGAATCCATTCCATTCGGCGCTTCCTCCACTTCCATTTCAATTAACGGTTCGGAGTCTCCAGCAGCTGGTTCTGCCCGTTCACACTCTTCTTCAGACAGTGGGCTCAAATCTCACTTGGGTAAATCTATCAGCCGTCTCCAAGAGGAGTTAAGCAATACTCTGGAGCATTTAGATTCAGAGGACAAAAGGACTTATCCTGCTGATTGGGGTAACATGGATACCAATTCCTCTATTAACAGTGTTACCGGTAGGAGCAACACCACCAGCAGTGCTGTATTAGGTAATCAGCTGACTAATTTGATGGAGAGCTCTTCTGCTAAAAAGTCGTTAACTTCCAGCAGCGCACCTCCCAATATGGGCAAGAGAGAATCCTTTGTTCGTTCTGCGGTTCGCCATGCTACTATAAAGAATAATGGCGCTTTTGGTGATTTTATTCGTGATGTTGCTGCTGAGCGTGAGCGTATGCAAAAACAAGGTGAGGTACAATCTAACATTTCTAATATTTCAAACAGCATCAACTAGTGAAGCCAAGTTGCCTGGTGAGCGTTACCAGAAGATGATTGACCGTGCGCGTACTCTTGCCGCTATATCAATGGCTCAAGACGACGAGCCTCTTCGAGTGAAGACATCTGGTGCAAGCCATGAGAGTCTGATTCGTGACCTTCGTATGGAAGGTTTGTTTTACGTGATCATTTGATATATTGAGCAGTTATGGGTGACGATATCGGTGATGACACCCCTGGAGTTGCGTTTGACCTATCTTCGGACTCGGATGGCAGTGCTGAGCTAGTTCAATCGGACTCCTTGAAGTCCTTGATGTCACAGCGAATGTCGCTTCGCCGTGGCGTGAGCAATGTGATGAACGATTCTGCCGCGTGATATACAACTTCTCTATTGACGGAAGACTATATTGGCACCTCTAAGTTATCTCGCTGTGCGTTCTGTTAAAAAAACGGTGTCCATGTGTACTGCCACTGCGGTCCGCCGTGCTGCCTGGCCTGATGTGTACTCCCTTTGGTGTCCGTTTTACAGTTCAGTTTTCCGTAACTTGCGTATTTTACTGCGTACGGTTTCAAGAGTATATTCTACTGTTATAATATTAAGATGTCGCATGGTAGGCGACGTCATTTGGGGTTATCATCCCACGAGTACGAGGAAGGTATAATCCTCGAGCGCATCTTTCAGTTGGCACATCGTAATCGTTGTTCCACTTGTTTAATCCGGGTATGTTATGATAACTCAATTTCACAGCAAATGTGTAGAAACCGAGTCACGTGGATCAGGATCGTATAGAGTTGCTCTGTGAGACTTGTGCTCGTCGCTGCCCTTACAAGCTACACATAGGTCACGACCACATCTCCAAGGTCTTACTAGAACGTCTGGAGTCTGCATACGACCGCAGATCATCACGTAATCGCATTGCGGGTCACAAGTCCGATAATAAGAAACATGGCTCACATCGTCGCAAGCATTCTGTTTCATCCTCTGAACGTGGAGCCTCTCCCCGACGTTTAGAAGGCCATACCAAGCGTAATGGTCACTCTAAAAAGCGTGCTCAATCGTTTGAGAGCGTTTCTACCGACGAGAGTGTACAACACTACCCTCAACGTTCGCCATGGCCTGAACCACGTCGATCAATGTCCATGTCACCCAACGGGCGTGGTAGATCCCGGCCTAAGGGTGTTTGTCCATTAGAAGAAGATCTGTTTGCTGGACAACACCAACGGTACTACAGGGTTGAGGGCAGATACCCTGGAGACCCCGTAGACACTGGGCACCAGACGCGATACATGGATGCCCCTAGACACGAACCTATGATAAACTACCAACAGCCTGCATACCATGGCACCTCAGCTTCGATGCCACCTCCAGTGGTCCAAAGAGACCCTTACGGTTACGACATGACCCTGGCTGATGACATGCCTGGTATGAAGGGTATCATGATGAGTCGTCCTTCGGCTCCTGCAGAGGACATTCGCCGTACTGCGGAACAAGAACACCCACTAATGCGCAGCGGAATGCAGAGCCGTGCGTACGCTAACCCACCAGTGGACCCTCTTAAAGGAAGGCAACTTATGACAGCGCCAGACTACCGAAATGGTGGTGACAGGATGTCTAAGGACCAACTACCGATTTCACGGGATCATAACCAACGCTTTGAGGGATATATGCCTCCTGCTCCAAGGCCTGGTGCTAGCAGCAACCCCTTTGCCAGCAGTTCCCCTCGCGAGCGGGCCCCTGGTAGGCTGGACATGACTAGTATGCGTCTGGCGCTTCCTTCTCCCGACGTTACTTCTCAACAGGAACCACGACTTGCGTTCGATAAGTATCAACAGATTCCTCCTCAGCAGCCGGGTGTATCTGCTTACCGCGGGTTGTATTACCGTCGCCCCCGCCACTAGAGTGGTGTCTACTGTTTGTACATATATACACACACCATAATATTTAATTTGTATCATGTATAGTGATGACCATTTGCGATGTTTCTGTCGTTTTAGGCGCCGGTCTTCTGGCCTGCCCTAGCGACTGCCCCTACTGGTCCCAGAACGCCGTATGGAAGGGTGTAGGCGTCTGTACCACCAAAGAGCGGTGTAGCATTTACAATCCGCTATTATCGTATGCTGATGATAAGCTTAAGGTGTGTCTACCATGTGCAGTCTACGGCTGTTCTTCTTGCGCCTATTCCGGTACCTCTGTTTCCGCATCAGACTCGGATTCGTTACCTCTGCCTGACGTTTGTCTAGAATGCGCTCCGGGCTACCGTATGGACGACGATGGTCATGATTGTTACTTAGTTGAGAGTTCGCTATGGTCACGTTCATTTTATGCCTTGGTTGCTGCGGCCATCGTAGTCTTTTTTGGACTATGCCTTCGCATGTTATTGCGTCCATCGCAACTGGAGGCGAACATGGCTCGTTACTGGGATGTTATGGAATCTCACAAGGTCGGTAACGGGTCGGACAGTTTGAATAACGGCGTATTTGCCAAGCTGTTCGATCTTCTTTATCTTGATGTTGCGGGTGTTGGAGTGACTCTATACTTCCGGTTCCTATTATTCATGGCTGCAACAATCGTGGCAATGATTATGTTTACTTTAGCCCATGCTCACATTCCATGTTCCGATATGATTCGTCCATTTAAAAAGGCCTTTAGTCTGGATAAACAGCAGGAGTTATCTTCAGCCAAATCATGGGTAGATTTCTTCAAACCTAGCGATGAATTGACTTTGAAGGACCGCGTGCTAAACTTTAAGTACGTTGACGATGCAATCGAGTGGAGTGTTTCGCAATATGCGGATGATACGGCCAATGCAATTCGTGCGCTCTATTTATGCATTATGGGTACTACCATTGTGTTTGCTTTATACCAGAGGAACTTCTTGCAGAAGCACTTCAACAATCGCTCTCGCGTTCAAGATTTTACCCTGATATTGGAACGAGTACCCCCTCTGCATTCTCTGGATGAATTTGTCGAGGGTGCTACGGGCGTCCGTCCTAAATCAGTTGCCGTGGCTTATGACTTACAAAGGTCTCCAAAGGGTATCAACGAGTTCCTCAACACGGTGGACGATGAGCACCTCGGCGGCGTGTACGTGAATTTGGATATGACAGACGAGCACCGTAAGATACTTAACGGTTTGCAGCCCAGTGGTATCGCTTTTGCCGTATTTAGCACGCGCAAGGAAATGCAACATGCTCGAGAAACTTTGGAACACAATGGTATATGTGATGTGAAGGCATGTGACCTTGAACCCGAGGATATCGTGTGGCCCAATTTACTAAATCGTGATTCACTATTTGCTCGTGCCGTTGGCATCACTGCAGGCATCTGCGCCACCCAGCTGTTATGGACCTTTGTATTCTTTTTACCATATGCTGCCTATAAACTCCATTCCGATTCAAGCGACTTTTTTGAATCAATGTGGTTATCTTGGTTTGCCGGACTTGGTAATTCACTAGTTGGTACTACTATTCATGTGGCTACTGACAAAATAGGTTTTGCCAGTCGTGAATCCTCTGAATGCTACTTGATGTGGGTCTCTGCTGCTATGCACATCATTAACGTCGGTCTGAACCTTATGTTGGCTCACTTGATAAACTACGGCGGTCGGTATAAGATCGTTGCCATGGTTAAGGATTTTGGTCTTTACATGACGACTCCTACATTCAGGGTGGGTGAGGAAGTATCTATATCGCAAAGTTTAAACGGTTTTATGAAAAACGTGTTACTATCGGTTCCCTTTATGGCCTTGGTGCTTGCCCACTATGCAGTTCCACTTTTGAAGTTACTCTTTGTACTTTCAGCTGATTTAGGCGAGACTGAAACTAGTCGCCTTATGCGTGCGCAGAGATTCGATCTATCGGGTCGTTACTGTACCGCTGTTGTATACTTCACTTCCGCTCAATTACTGCAATTCGTCATCGACAGTAAACCACAAGCGGTGAAGTTGGCCCTGTGTCTACTTGCATCTTCTTTACTTCACTACGTATCAGATGCCTATACATTACTATACAAGGCTGCCCCGACTAGGATACCCGGTTATGCTGCTTTCTACAATGCCCTAATGTTGTGGTCTGTGCCCACAGGTTTGCTGGCGGCATGCCCTTCTTATTGGCGGTGGCGAGGTGCTAACGGTCGTGTTTCCACGATATTCATCGTTTTTGCTATACACGTTATACTCTACAACATGTTGATGCGTTCCATCTTTGGTAAGAAAAGGCATTTCGACATTATGGAGGTGAACAACTCACCTTCTGACTACACAACGGGCAATCCAGTGTACACTCTGCGCCGTTTAGTCCAATTCTGAGACTTTATCGCATCAGATGTGTGATTTATCTTTTGCATCAATCATCATCTCATTAACCTGTCGCACAAACTATGCGTTAATTCCATAGTTCAGATACATCTCCACATATGTGGTGCCACCTCTATTGTTCTGTTATATTCCACATCTAATTGGTTTACATAATTATTTTACGCTATGTGTCTATCACCAGGTGTATTAAACTATTAAATATTATTAAACGACAATTGTGGTTTTATTACAGCACTTTTAATGCTAGAAATGTTACATGATATAAACCATAAAGATTCTCCTCACTGCTGTTATGTATTCTATCCAACGTATAGAATTCACAGTGGCGGCTGCATATCCATTGGACCGCCTTTTGATTCCTGTTCTTTATGTTGCTTCATAAGCTTTATCATTTCATGTTGTTGTGGTGCACTGAATTCATCGAATCGTTTAACAGATTCAATTTGTGTGACGTCTATCTTCGGGTGCCCCTCTATGATATTATCCCACCACCTTTCTTCCGACTTTTCAAGTGATATCACCAACCTAGTCTTGTCCTCTATGCTCCACATGGATTCATCTGCATTGATGAGATGCGGCAGCTTCCCCTTAATCAATATCTTTCCCCAGAGACTCAGTTGCATAGAATTACGTGTGATATCCAGTTTCACTTGTTTCGAATGCAGGGGATCCTTTGCCACTATTTCTATCGTAACATCGGTGAACGTCTGTGACCAGCAATATATATTTGTTGCTCCTCCGTTCCATGTGTTCAGTGTATATCTTTGGGATAATAATGCAGCAACTTGTTGATCCACACCTTCAACAATAGGAAGTTGTTCATTTCTATCCATAGTATATGTATCAATTTTCATGTGTTGGTTGTCCTTTTCGTCACCTGACGGTTGTGTTCCGGTACCCAGTATGTCCTCAATTCGGGATGACTGTGTAGGATTTTCTGGAATACTATTTGACATTGCTCCTATGGATGCCGATGTATTTCCAACCGTATCTATCGGATGTTTATTATCTACAACGTGTACCTTCTTATCTTTCCTATTGCCAGTTGCCTCCAACTTGTTACCACTTGGACCCAGCAAATACGGTTGGTATCTTTGGCGGTACATTTCCAGGTTCTTTTCGTATATATGTATGATTAATTGACGAACATAACCCTCCTTGAACCCCCTGCTATTGACAGACCCATCTAGGCCATACCGTTGTATATCACTTTGTGATAGTTGCGTATGATAGAAGTCAGTCTGTGTACACAGGAATCCAAAGAATGCATCCAGCAACTGTTCAATGTTGCTGAAACCGCGTGCAGCGGCATGCATTATATCGTTGAAGTCATTCATTGTCCACCAGTTGCGACTCTGCTGCTTGGATGCTCTCCTCTACGGCTTCCTTCACCTTCCTTATGTACTCTGCTTTATGCTCCACATATAACATTGCCGCTTCCTTGTTGGCTGGGCTTTTATTGTTTGGGTCAGTGAGTAGTGACTGTATCGATGTCAGTATGCCGCATACATCAAACACAGGGCTCCACTCCCTATCCAGTATATCTAGACATATGCTTCCGTCTTGATACACGTTTGGATGGAACACTCGCGTTACAAACTTGACTACCGGCGGTCTATGAGGGTAGTTGTTTGGAAACTTGAGCGACAAAGTGAATATTCCTGGAGGTATTATAACAGATTCTTAATTCAGTTACCTCCTTCCCACTCCGTGTTTTCCGGGCCCAGTATAACAGCCTGCCACTGGAACATATCTCCGTCTACAGGGCTTGCGCACACTGTTTCCGGAAGCTCTTCCTGTAGCTTTCGCAGATCAAGCAAAAGACGTCTTCTCTGCGTGGCAATCAGAGTGTGTCAGTAAATTTTGCACAAAATGGACAGATTATATATTCTGGCGTGAACTAACTTACCGCCTCGGAGCTCATGTGTTTAGAGGGATAAAACAACACATCACGTTGCCGTGTTTACGTGATTGTGCTGTCGATGTGTGGTCATCCCGAGTTGCGGTTTATCATCAGTCAGCTAAAATGTCGGAGTCAATACCCCCTGCTGACAAGAAGCAGCTAGCTAGAGAGTTTTTGGATCTCGAGGAGCTCCAAGCTCGGGAGGCTCGATCTCGTGCTGTAGTCCTTGAGATTCTAGGTGATATTCCGGACGCTGATGTCGCTCCTCCTAAGAACGTCCTTTTCGTCTGCAAGTTGAATCCAGTCACTGAGGCTGACGACTTAAAGCTCATATTTTCGAGGTGTGTATCATCCGTGACTATACATAGTTTCACAGGTTCGGCCCCGTCATTAGCTGTGACGTTATTCGTGACTATAAGACAGGCGACTCTCTGCAATATGCCTTTGTCGAGTTTGAGACAGAGGACGCTTGTAACGATGCCTACTTCCGTATGCAGAATGTGTTGATCGATGATAGGCGGTAGGTTTAATGTTAGTTACCTCAAAGCTGTTATATAGTATCCACGTGGACTTCTGCCAGTCGGTGTCTGGTTTCTGGAAGCGTTTTAAGGAAAACGGCAATTTCACGCGTGCTAAAAGTGCTATCTCCAGGAGCAGTGTGACCAATAATCCACCCAAGTCCCACGGTGACAAAGTATCGGATCAAGGGTCACGGCATAATCACGATTATCGCAAACCTCGCCGTTCACCTTCTATTTTGAGACGAAAACATTCACATGACAGACATTTGGATAGACATCGCCACAGTCACCGACATATTTCCACATCCGGATCAAGTGATGCCTCCAGTAGTGACGACTCATGCAGACGCTTTCGCCGCAGGCATCGTCATAGATCAAGAAGCAGGTCTAGAGACCACAAACACCGCCGCCGATCGTATCACTCCAGCCACCGGCATGATAGATCCAGGAGCAGGTCTGGAGATTACCGACGCCGTCGCCACTACCGCCGTAGCCGTGATTAATTACATCAATGCAGACATACCACCAAGGTTCTAATATATCTAACCGGTTTACTCACCAGAACTATTTATACACGCTGATATTACAATACTGTAGACTTATTAGATGAAATTCATTACTTCAACAGTCTTAAACTACCAAGTGGCTTTATTCAATAAAGTCGTCACCCTGCAATGTTGCAATTTTCGCAACATTTGCTTCAACCCTGGTGTCACCTGTGTGGTCTTCCATGTCCGGAGGTATGACACCAGCAATCCTGAACAGCGCAATGTCTCCCGATGTTAGTTTATATCTTCGGCTTAACAGCGTACGGACTATTTTCTGCAGTCGTTTCAATATATCAGGAGGTAGTTTATAGTTTCTTTGTTTTATTTCTCCTGAATATGGAGGTGGGTCTTTAAAGATGCGCCGCATCACGTACTTCATCTCATCCCCTGGATGGTACTCCTCATTTCCTTCGAGACCCACTGGCACAATAACACTGTCTTTATCTGTTACACTATGATCCAAATAGCGTCTAGGTCGTTTCCACCCTTGGAAGTCCACTTCATAATCACATCTTCCAGATATCATGTCCCTTGCTAGTCTATCCATATCACTCTGTGGTATGTCATGGAACTGGAGGTACAGATACCACCTAATCAGTTTTGTCGGAGGTATCGACATTGACAGCGCCAGGTCCATGATATCGCACAGGAGATGGATATCCACATGTGGCGTAACTTCGACTACATTACATGCCCTGCACATCAATATATCACCTATTTCATCCAACATGGTGTAATTTGCCATCTTAATTGCCACCAGTACATCCTTGATATCCTCCAACGATAAAGTGTGCTTGAATCTTTTCAACAAGCCCAAGTACACCTCCCATGTGGCATCCGGTCTTATACCACAATCTGCTGCTTTGGTTAATACAAAGGTGATCACCCAAATCGGGTATGACAGTGCCTCGGCGTTTAAGCCCTGTAACTGTACACATGAGTAGTCTGTAATACCTTCGCAAATCTGGTTAAACAGCATATGTAACTGCCCTTTTGACAAAACATCTCTGAATCGTACCATGATATTTACTGCATCCTTGAGCAACCTGGGATTCGGCGATCTCAATCTTACAAAATTGTAGAACATTCTGTAAACAAATCCCTTGTCTGGTTTTATCCTTGGTGGCATACCATTTTCTCTGGGTGAAACTGCTTCACAGTAATGATTCATTATCTCGAACCAGTTCTCCAACCGAATCGTCCATTTAGCATTGATGATTGCTGCATATGCCTTTGTCAACAAATTATGTTCTTCTTCAGTTTTTGGTGTTATTGTTTGCAACACTGCCAGCGCTGAGGCTGAATGCATTTCGAATTCGCCAAGTGCACCTTTGGCTGTCAGGTGTTGTACCAACTCGCTGTTCTGTGTTATCATATCGCACCAGCTGAGACATGCCAACAGTGACCATATGTATTGGAAATACCTTCCTCTAACAGCTTGTATCTTTATTTGACGGTCTATCCTGAGATAGTTCCTATCTTCAAAACGCTGCACCAATCTATCAAACTCTTCATGATCATCATCTTGACTTATATCGCCGATGAACTTCCATCTGTCATGATCTGACGGTGCTGTTGTATGATGTGACTGAACAGTATGTATATTTTCAGTGTTCAAGTATGGGTTTTCTTCTGGTGTGGGTAAATAGTGCAGATCTGGATGGTATTCGTCCTCATCTTTCTTCGATGACTTCCGGAAACCACTGGTCATATGGCGTTTGCCTGAATTGTGAGCATCTATCGGCAGATCTTCTTCCTTCTTTGGACTTTCATACGTTATGTAATTTTGATACCCATATGGGAATGTAGGCGATATTTCCACATCCTTGATATCAGGTATCCTCATATTCATATAGTCGTTCTTGTACAATGTCATGAACTTAGTCATGAATTCTTTTGTAAGACAATGTTTGTATTGAGCAAACAAACCCGTGCATTGTACAGCTGTATCAAAGTCCATCCACCTCTCATGATTTGGGTCAATAGCCAACATTGCAATATCCTGCGACATCCTTTCATGCACCTGCTCCGCCAGAGTATTGACAAACTTCTGGAATACTGTTCTAGGCAGTTTGTGCAAATTCGCTAGATTTACTCCTATAGCAACCAAGTATTTTGCATGCATTTCTTTACGTAGTGCAGTAGTCAATACTATAATAGCATCAACGATGCCTTCTATACCATGTATAATGTTCCAAGCTGACAGCGATGCTGACAATGATGCCAACAAAACATCATCTACCGCACAAAACTGTGCATCTATACTAGGCACCTGTATATCCACTATGCCCAGTTGAAGTCTCTTTATCTCTATTTCCAGTGCTCTCTCTATGGTCCCCAGCATCGTCTTAAAACGTTGCTCCGTGAATATATCAGCTGTATACTCTTTCACCAATTTCTGTGATTTAAGCAATGCCACAATGGCATTTAGAACATTTACGCGGTGACTCAAAGCTGAATAATCAAGTGACTTTGTTTTTTCAAACGATGACACTGCCGTGTTTTTAGGGAACCCTTCACTTGAGGGAAACAAAAAGGTAAAAAAGCGACTGGTGAGTGAAACTACATCTGGTTTCCATGTTCTATCAGGCCTATTTTGTACATCAAAATACTCCAGTATATCATGCAAATATTGCGCGTGGGTGAATTCCTTCAATATTTTATGATCTTCTGGCAGCATCAAGAAGTAGTGGAGATAGTCCCTTAGAAACTGGTCTCTAGTAGTACCCCCTAAATTATCCTTGTAGTCATTATCGAAATTAACCTTAACACCGACATCATTTATGTTATATGTTAGCTCTATAGTCTTGTCAATAATTGGTACTTCCCTGGTTCGCTTCATTCGTTTGTACAGATCCCATGGGTTATAAGGATTCAGTGATAACAATAATTCCAGTTGTCTTTGACGTTCTCCAGATACCATTACTGTTTTCAGTGGTGATTCGCCAATGTTGAATTTGTGTTTTACATGGGTACTTCCCGTGGATGTATCTCCTTTGTACACACCTGTTGCATTGAGTGTCTTTTCCAAATTTTCTTCTAAACGTTTAACTCTGATTTCGTCTAATTTAGCCTCTACGTTATGCATATCTTGTTTTTTATCATTTGTCAAAATTTGTTCCTCAAAGCTGTATGTCCGTGGTTCTACAGGACCCCTTGTTGTAGTAGGTTCCTTCATATGCTGTGTTAAATACAGTTCGGTACGTCCCCATGATTTATATACATTGGGGTCATTATACCACTCATCAGGTGTACCGGCAATTGGGAATTTATATCCACATTTTTCCTCCTTTTCCAAGATTTTCATACACTTTTTGGTAACATTAGTGTAGTTCCTCCTATTGAATAGGCCCGCTTCGTCCATCGCTTCTACTATACCAGCTTTGACTAACCTCAAGTACACATACAACAGGTCTAACATTTTGGTTGCTCGAGGTTCCTCTGGCAACTGTGCCCTTATCTCTTCAATGATCTCCTCACTGGTCAGCCCAGTGGTTTCACCGACATGTCTAACTGGATACAGTTCCTTGATATCTTCCATATTGGTCTGTATAAACGTGTGTTTTTCTCTATCCTTTTCATCACTCGATTGTTGCAGTTTTTCAGTCTGTTTGTACAGGTTTTCATATTCTTTCACTGCCTGCTTCATATCAGTTCCCTTCATCCTGATATATGGGACCCAATTACCTGGTATTTTTGAATCATTCGAACCTGGTTTATGTTTGGTTGACTGATGTTTATTACGGTATTTATGCTTTGGGTATTTTGTTTTCTTCTCTTCCTTCTTGGCATCAATCATTTTCCGTAGGTCATTATACATCTTCGAATCTGCTATTGAGACCTTTGACAACCTTTTTAACGTTTGTAAATACCGTTTATCATCCTTTATGATATCTTCGCGATTGTCAATAGCCATATCATCAGTAGATCCATCAACTAATTCTACAATTATATCCTTTTCGTCATCCAATCCAGTAATATTATCCAATTGCTTGTTATCCAATCCACTAAGATCTCCCTGTTCTCGGTTATCCAATCCAGTGATTTCATCCAGTTCCTTATCCATACCATCATCACCGAGACTATATAGTCTTCTGTTCAATCGGGGTATCCATTGCTCACCAGTTTCTATTTTATCTAGTTTAGGTTTTCTTCCATACAATGAATCTCCATCGGCACCTCTTCCTGGTACGAATGCAATATTGGATATTAGTGTTCCATCACTATGCCCTTGGTTACCATACTTTGTTTTCCATTGCCTTTTATCGCGCCTTGATGTATATCCACTTGGCAATGAGGCTAGCTGATTTACAAACTTTATACAATCCAGGTGTCCCGCTGTTGTATGAAGTGCAGTTCCAGACAACCGGATGTTGGCACCGTCACACACGTGACATAGATTCCAGCTGGATCCGTAGACAAACACACATATGGCTACCAGACGAGATAAAGCAATGAACACCATCCTCACAGATGCATCTGTGAAGTCTGGGCAATGAATACCTCACCTTCCACATGATGTTGGCGTACCAGGCACCTCCAGCCTTCCTCTGCGATTGTTAGACAAGTACCCAACTTCCATGTTTACAGCTGTTTATCACATAATATCTAATATGGATTCCATGTGTTTACCATATATTGGTTTCTACGTGTCTGTTTACCAATGTATTGCCCCAAGTTAATCCAGGGTGTTAGTGCACTATCATTTTGTATTGATATTCTATATATCATTTTGTATTGATATTATAAAATGTTGTTTACAATGCATCTTGTCAACTACGTTACGTAGTACTATATTATGTTATCACGTGTGTCAACATATTGCTGTATAATTTGCCTTCAATCTTGCTCTTATAAAATTGGTTATACCGTATATATTCATTTTTTACATAGTGTCTGTATGGTATTTATTTAACTTGGAAGTTTCTTACCTGTCCTGCTGATGTATGTACCCTTCTCGAGCTGGAACATGCTGCACAGCCAGTCAAGTCCCTCACGGATACCTTCTCCTGTTGCCGCAGAACATGCGTATATGCGTCTGCAGTTGGTTGATACTACAATGTCTCTGTAACTTACACATGGCGATCACGGATTTTATCGAGTTCCAGGGCATCATGTGCCTCCTCGAGGAATATGAATGAGTGTTTATCGCACTTGTTGAGCAATATCAGCAGATTGGGTGCTCCCGCGGTATGTTCCAACTGGTGTTGCAGATACTCCTTAGCGGCTGTCAACTTCTCTGGTTCAGATCCATCGACTATGTATACCAATGCCCTTGCGACTTCTCCTTCGTTGGCGATTTCCTTTTGCACGCTATTTTCGGACAACCATAGCAGCATCTTGACCTTTCGGTGTGTCACCCATTGCATATCTGAGTCCACTGCACAGGTATAAGTCATGGTTTATTCGGTTGGATATCAGGGTCTTTTCTAGTACTTACCATCACCTTCTGTTGCTTCTAGCGATGGTACTCCCCTCATCAGGAATCTCACCACAGCTTTCTTCCCTGAGCCCTCCAGTCCGAACACCCTCACTTGCAGAATAGGTGTTGGCGGAGTGACACCAGGATCCCGGCGGCGGCATGATAACGAGCCGCCCATGTTTAAAGTATATGTCGCTGTTTAGTTGTTATTATCGTAAATCAGCTTATTTGGCAATGTTTACAAATATTCCAGTTATTTTCCTTTTGAATGTCTAACTGATCGTCTCCGTGTACGAAGCACATTGTTCCGCCAGGAGTACTATGTCGACCACGAAGCGACCGCTGTCCATGAGTACATGTTAGGCGCTTTGTTCCTTTCTACGTACATACTTGTGTACCCGCTTTATGAGTATTCCATCGAGCCCCAATATGTAGACTATTGACACATGTATGCTGTCGTATGGAAGGTTGAAGCTATGGGTACCACTCATGGCTCACTTTGGATTATGGTCTATTATTACATATTTACTGTTATATTATATGTGTTATTTATGTATTCAACGTGTTAATCGACCATGTGTAGCTAATATAGTCCTCTGTACTTGTTGCATCCAGCTCGCTTTGGGATGTCCGGCATTGGATGCCAGCAGCAGTAACATCGGCACACACCTTCATGATTCTCGTTATACTCATGATACAGAACAACAAACTCGTGTATTATACGCTTTAGCAACTGTCTTGTGTAAGCAAAAAATTTATGCTACTCCTATCGACATAACGCATGTGCACATATCTGAGAACTCACATCAGACGTGATACATCTCATTTGTATTGTAAAAATATTATAAATGTGTAATATTATATATGGCTTTTACTTCTGTACGCACCACGCGTTGCGCGCCATTCTGCAAAGATATCCCTGAGACGCACATTGTAGATGTAGCATTATATCTATAGTACTTTAATATAACTTGGTTATACCGTGTTCTATATGCCGGGGCGATCTACGGGGTGTACCGTCATTTTTTTGTTCTGAGCATATGTGACAATAATCTGTAGCTTCTGCATTGTTACTGTGTATAAGCTTTTGACATTATTAAGGTTGTATTGTTTTATATGCTGATCGCCATTTGACTTTTAGGTTGTCATTTTCCCTTTGCGGGAGTGTACCTTCTCGTGTGACAGTCCTGTAAATTACAAATGTGCAAACCATTACGGTTCTAGAGTGGCGACTGCACCTGCCACAATGTCTTCGAGTCGCTCTGAGGACCTTGGTCCCGCCTCCAGCAATGACCAAGTGGCTGCCGTCGAGAAGGATGATCGATGCAAGACATCCATGATCTTCCTTGTGATGGCACTTCTCGAGTGTTTTGTCAACTTCGACCTTGGTGCGATGACTGTAATGCTTCCTTGGATTCAAGAGCCTTATGGTTTATCTACTACTGATTTGGGTCTCATGGGTGCTTTGCCTTATGTCGGTCTCATTATGATGAGTCCATTTATTGGCGTGACTTTTACTTTCATGGCAGCTCGTTGGGTAATTCTCATCGGTCTCATCCTTAACGTGCTTTCTCTAGCCGTCTTTGCTCTGGCTTACAACAAGGTCATGTTTTACGTTGCTCGTTTTCTCGTCGGTGCCACGCAATCTTTTTTTATTGTGTACGCCCCTGTGTGGATCGGTGTATTTGCTCCCGAGGTGAACAAGAACATGTGGATGGCCATTATGCAGGGTTCCATCGTGGGTGGTTTCATGATTGGTTATCTCGTCACTGCCATATTCGGTGCCATCGGTCCCCGCGGCTGGCGCTACAGCATCGCCACCCAAATGGGCATAATCGCTATTCTGATATACTTCTTCTTGAGGGTGCCCAGTGATTTCATAAACCTGCCCAGCACTGAAGAGCAGACTTTGGATGAGTTGGAGTCACCCCTGCCCTCGTCATCACATTCTCCCACGGAAAACGTTGCGTGCCCGGATAAGGTTGATAGTGTCAACATGGTCAGTTTCGACGGCCCGCTATCTCCACTGTGTACCATACACAGTGGCGTCATTGACAGCATCCCGTGTAGTAACACCCCAAGTGACAGGGACAGCTCCTCTTCGGGCGCCAAACGGTTTGCTACTATTTCCTGCGATGACGTTCTGAATACCACTGACACAAACGGTCAAGGTGCCACGGACGCCACCAAGGAGACCCCGTTCAGTGTGACTGCAAATAACAGATCGGATGAATCTAGGGCACTCAGTGCAAGAGGTGGCGGTTACCACTTTGCTGCTTTTGGCAGTTTGTGCACTGATAGGAACGGTTCGGGTTCTGGCTACCATCTTGAAAGATTCGGTTCCCCCGCCGGACGTCATATTTCTGAGGGCCAATTATCGTTGAGTGGTCGACGTTCTCGTCCCTTTCGCGGTCACTACAGCACAATGACCCACATCCATTACTTCCGGACTAAGAAGATCGACCTCCTACCTCTTCCCAGTATGCAGCACAGCGCCAGCTATTTTGAGTGGCGCAAGACCAGTGAGATTATCACCACTCCGCCTAACGTAAAGTCGCTAGTGTCGCCTCCTATGGAGGGTTTGTGTAACAGTTTTGTTACAATCATTACGGACCCCTACTTCTGCTGGTCAACTCTGACGATATCGACTATATTCTACATTCTGTCTGCTATTCAATTCTGGACCACAAAAATCGCTGTCAGTGTTTATCAGGTCAACCATACTCTGATTTACAGTCTGTTTGTTGGGACTTCGATAACGGCTCCGGTGATTGGTGTGATTGCTGGCTCTTGGATCATTGACCGTATCGGGGCAAAGTACCCCGGTCGTCCCATCATCGTCCATTGCGTCATATTTTCGTGGACTGTGGTTGCTCTGTTGAGTGGTATTTCGGCTGTGGCATGGTTGAACTTCTACAATTTGGTTGGCTGTATCTGGTTGATTCTGTTCTTTGGTGGCGGCATGCTTCCACCTCTGACGTTGATTACCATCTCCAACTTCCGTGAGCGTCTGAAGCCCATGGCTTCTAGTATATGCATGTGCGTCTATCACATACTGGGTTACATTTGCGGTACGATGCTCCCCGGTGTAGTGATGGACATCACCAAGAGGGATGAATCGGCTTTATATGCCACGTATCTTCCTGCCATTTTGGGTACCATCGGCGCTGCTGCCAATGTCATCTCATGCTACCTGCAATCCCAGCAGACGAAAGCTCCTGCTGAGGATTCTGACGTCTAAAGGGTGTACTACCCCTGACAGTCGTTCTAATTACTATACCTCGTTGTGATATATCTATGCTATATTTGCTATAATGTGTGTTGTTTCAGTTGGTATTAGAATTCAGGTAGACCCCGTACGGCCTGCTGACACACGTGTAACCATTGCCTCAATGTACGTCTACAACAAGTGCATTAATAGAATAACATTATTAATAATAGATAATTGCCATATGACTTAGATGTTGTCTTCTTGCCAAAGACCAATTTTATAACGCTACCAAAAGAATCCATCGGTGTTACTTCTGTTCTCGGGGGGTGCCAGAAGTAGACCGAAGTCACCTGTACCCAATACTGCCAGTTTGCATTCCATATACATTATAATATTTATTTATTACTTCAACTCATGGCGATAGAGCGGAATAACCTCCATCCGATTCGTCCTTCTAATCCTGACCACGACGGTCCGATAAGGAGGCCTCGCCGTATCCTAGAGCACACACACAGTCGATCTTCCAAGGAAACTCAGACACCGAATGCTGTTGTCACCCAGCCACAGTCTGTAAGACCCTCCATTTGTGCTGTTGACCGTAGCTTGATATCTGCACCTTACGAGGGAGCACAGACATCCATGAAAGATTTGGAGCACATTCTGGAGAAGGAGCTTCTGTTGATCACTGGTTTTCTATCTAAGCGTTTGGCTAGCTTTACTAGCCGTCATGACGTCACTGCCAAGTTGAAGCGTGCTCTTGAGCGTATTCAGAACCTCGAGACGGCTGTGCGTAGCATTGACGACGATTTGGATGCTCGTTTATCGGAACTTCTCCAGCGTCTTGACACGCTTGGTACGGACCCTAGTATATACAATAGTAACCACGACCAATTCAACTTCGAGGACCACCGGAAACGTGTATCATGGGTCGTCGCCAAGTATCTTGCTCGCAAGGGTTACATTCGTACAGCTAGGCCTTATGTGAACACTGAGCAGCTTGATAGGCTGGTTGACCTAGATCTCTTTGCTCTGTGTGACCGGGTCCACAAGGAGCTAAAGGCGCACAAGTTGGACTCTGCACTGGAGTGGGCTGAATCCAAGAAGGACATCCTGGAGCGACACAACTCCAGTTTTCTCTATGACCTTAAAGTGCAACACGTGGTATCCCACTTGAAGCGTAACGACATTCAGGGTGCAACCGAGCTGTTGAGGTCATTTGAGCGTTGTATGCTAGATCGTTGTGAGGACAGTAAAAAGCTATTTTCAGCCCTGGTCCTATTGAAATCATTGGATGCAAACGGTGGAAGCAGTACTGATGTTATTTCCGCCGACGGTGGTCAGGACACCACTCTAGCCGTGGACAGTCCCTTATATGCTGTTACAGACCCTAAATCGCGACCCCAGCAAGAGACCATCCCACCAACGGACATGAGCAGGTACGAGACTACATGGCCAACTCTTAGGTGCATCTACTGCGGCAAAGGTTCAACACGAAAATGTGACCTTTGCCGCAGATATACCGAGTTAATGGACGACAAACGGTGGGACTACATATCTCGGGAGTTCGAGCGTATGGTTGCAGCGGTCTACGGCCTCAACAAACGGTCTCTGCTGGAGAGCCTGGCGCACACTGGCCTCTGTGCTATTAAGTCAACTAATTGCAGTGACCAGCGCAACGCCACTTGCCCTGCCTGCATGCCCGAATTGAGGTCCTATACCAATCAGGTGCCCCTTACCAACAAGCTGGATTCTGTTCTTATATGCCCTATTACCGGGGAGCTCATGGGTTACGACAATCCTCCTTACACAAGCCCCTCCGGTTGCGTGATTTCGGAGCACGGTATCGACATTCTTTCTCGCGATAGCGATGCCGAGGATGACTTGATTTTATGTCCTCGCGGTCAAGAGATGGTTTCGCGTGATGACTTCACGAAGCTGTTTGTTACCTAGTCCAGCAGCGCCAACATCGCATTTAAATTACACATATTGCACGCTATATTGTTATATAAATGTTGCACAATAATCTGTTAAAATACTTTGTCAATGCTTGGTTACTGTGTTGCGTGTATGTCGCGGGGGTCGCGACGTGGTACGACCGGATGCGACGACGGTATCCACCGTGGTTAGAACCTATTTGTTATCCGTGCATTCTTTTTGACATACCTTATGTATGTTTTCACATAAGCAGTTGAGCTAAGATCTCACGGCTGCAAACTGTACTTTGCGCCATCGCTGTGCAGTTTACGAAATCGACATCGGTTAATTAGAAACATTCGTCACTCATGGCTTTCGGCAAACGCCAGGGGGGCTCACCAATGCGTGAGCGCGTGGTGAAACTACTACGGCTCAACAGTGGTGAGAGCAGGATCTACGCTGGTTTCTTCCTGGCTTTAATCTTGCTCTACATGATCTTTTCTGATGGTGACTTCTCTTTCCTTTTGACTCTATCTTCTCTTGTCAGTTGCTTGAGTTTTATGGTGGTGACTTACTGCATCGAATCGGCCAAGTCTTGCAAGGGTATCTCTCTGCAAACCATCTTTTGTTATTTAGTTTTGTTATGTTCCAGGTTATTGGCCATCATCCCATACCAAGGGTAGGTTTTTTCAATGTGTTGTATGTGTTAAATCATGCTTTGTGTTTATCTTATTCTATACCAGATTATATGTTATAGTGTCCAGAGTGTATTTATTAACATTGTATACTGTATTGTGTTCACTTCAATCGTGTATTACGTAGTATACTTTATTATATTATATTTGCTTTAACATGTTTATATATTTTCTACAGTTACCTTCCATCTGACTCAAGTGGTGACTTTTTGTACCAATTTTCCGAGTTTGTTGCCTGCTGCTTTGCAGGGTACATCGTCTACCTCTGTGCCATCAAGTACAAGGACACTTATGAAAAGGAGCTGGACACAATGTCTGCTGCTTACATTCTTTTGCCAAGCTTCTTCATGGCCATGATCCTGCACCCATCACTTAACCGTAGCCGCTTCGGAGACACTGCTTGGGCCTTTGCGCTTTATGTCGAGACATTCTGCGTGCTTCCTCAGCTCATTATGTTCCAGGCTTCAGACCGTGCAAACACTTCAACTGTTCACTTTACCTTTGCCCAGTCTTCTGCCAAGATATTGGGTTTCATCTTCTGGCTATCTACCTTCAAGGAGTTGAATGCTCGTGGCAACATGTTGACGCACTACGTCGGCCACTGCGTCATTTTCACCCAGTTTTTGCAGATTCTCATCGTGGCGGACTTCTACTTCCACTATATGCAGTGCATTACGCGCGGTATTCCGGTGGAGCTCATTATGGCAGAAGATGTGTAGCCCGATGAGAGGGACACGTTTGTAATCATTTAATAGCTCATAAATATTGAAATAGTCATGTTTTTCCTTTTAGTATTCATAAGGGCGTTATTACAGCTAGGGGTGGGATGCATATCGCCTAGCCTTCCGTTTTTTATCATCCGTGATTCGCGCGATGTCCTTGAGTATCTTGCTCTCCATGACGCCGGTATCCTTGACAAATTCGAGGGCAGATACCACCTTGTATATTCCTTGGTATACTATCTCAGGGACAAATGCTCCAATGTGGACATATTGGACCTAACTAAGGTACTTATCTTCTGTATTGACGTTGTCTCCGCTTGGTTTTGGTATCGGACTGTTGCCTTGATCCCAGCAGCCAACCTTAGCAAGAATCGACATGTAGAAGGCTATGGATTTGTAGGTTTTGACCTAGTTGACTAACATAATATAGGTCACATCGCCTTTGTTCATCTCGGGTCTACATCTGCTAAATCCCATATCGGTTAGTGCCCTTCCAAACTCACTCATATCATTATAGGTGCTCTACAATGAAGCTACAAATTGCGCTGGCTGCCAGTACTTCTGGGCTTCGTTCGCCATATACGCAGCGGTTAAACTCAATACCCTCAATAGACCCAGTGCCATCGTGTATTTCCTGTACCAGTTTGCCGCCACTGGCCTGATGACAACTTCATTCAAGATGTATTTGGCGCTGCCAGCACTCACCATGTTGGCTGTTCACCGGAGATTCAACTTCGGTGCCCAGTCATCCATTAACCGGGATGATTTAAAGAGGTTGTGTAGGTACATTATACCACACATGATATTGACTGCATCATTGGTGCTGTTAGGTCATTCAAATTTACTTCACGAGGTTGGTTCTGTTATTTTGTATATATATTGGACAACAGCTAAAACACCGAGTGGTCAACGAGTACACTGGTCGGGGCACCGGTATTGACTATTCTATCTACTGGTATATCCACAGGGTTGTGCCTACTGAGTTTCAAGTTGGCAATATTCTAAAGTCACAGGTAGGTCTGCTGTCATATCATTACGTAGTAGTGGCATTGGTTGTCCTGCTAGAGATGATAGTAGTAGTGGTAGCATTCATCGTCCTGGCAATAATAGTATTGGTAGCATTCATTGTCCTGGCAATAATAGTATTAGTAGCATTTATTGTCCTGGTAGTAGTTCTGTTATTGTCACGTTTAGTGTCATTTGTCTGTTACTACAATGGTGTCACCAACACTATATCATTGCTTCTTATATGTACTCAATTATTTCACAGATGGTCGTATTTTTGCTGCCGATTCCTTTGGTGGTTATGCTAAGGCTACGGCCACTTGAGTGTGTGATAACCTCACTCAGTATCGCAATAATGCAGGATACCTCCCTGTCTTTACTGGGCATATGGTATATCGTCTGCCTGTTTGCCGTGCACTACCCTATGATGGACAAGTGCTTTGGCTTCACAAAGATGGTTTGTGGTCTGCAATAATGTTATAGCGTGCTTACAGATGACACTTGCATTTGCTGCAATGATCTTCTCGGTAATGGCATACATATGCTGGGTAGGGCGATATATCGCAAATCCAAACTACTTTTTCGCACCCCAGCTCATCATATTGGTCATTATCTGTAGGTGCGTATTTCAATCTGTCATATTTTATAGGCATGGTGTTAGAAGACTACACCTCGGCCAATGTCCAGCTGTCCAACAGTGGGATACACAGCGAGAAGTGCCGGTGAAAATACAACCGGTAGAGCTCTGATCACACCTGATATTATATAACGTATAATAATTGGACATACGAGTGGTTATGTGTATATTAACAACGGTGTGTGGTACATTGGGATTCCAACGGTGCGTCCTTGAGTAATATCAACGAGAATCGTCTATATATGATCAGATGGTGACAAAGTAGATATCTCTTGTGTTTGCTTCCAATATGTGATATATTTACTAATTTGTTATCGACACCGTAGACTCTGCGCAAGGCAGGTGTGTATCATGACCGATACCATAGCGGTATTCCGCACGGCCTGCCGTTGCGTTATGGATTGCTGGTAAGTGCTCAAAATATCCCATTTGACGACTTCTAGGACCGCACTTAACCTGGCAGTTGAAAATGGTTGGGGAGGTGACACTTCGGCCCAGAAGAAGGAAGAGCTTATTGCACTGGTCACGGACTACTGCCTATCTAGTAAGCTCGATTAGCACCCAGCACATGTCTTCCAGAGAAACAACTGTACAACGACGAAGTGGAGGACCTGTTGTTCGAGAGGATGCAGACACTCTTCTGTGTCGACATAGAGGATGGCAGTGAGGTAACTACATACTTTTATTGGTTTCACTATTAACAGCTTGAGATTGCTTCACTGTTGGTACAATTGCACCAGTCGTGTAGTTCGGGTGATATCGCATTTGCTCGAGAGTTATGCCAGAAGTTGACAAAATGCGACAGTACACAGTGCCGTGTCAAGGACAACATACAAGAGATTTCAGATTCCGGCAGTGATAACGATACTGAAGTCCTTAAACCCTCTGGTGGCAGGCAGCCAAAAACGGAGCAGTTGGACGATGGTTGGACCCGTGTCCTGTAGGTGTGGAATTAAGCTCTTGTCTGTACAACCAACTATTTTCTAATATATCCATCATAATTTTACGCAAACCACAATATGAATTATATATGTACATGTTTTCACATTTCATGCGGTAGATGAATTCATACCACAAGGCTCTATTTGATAATGTACAAGTGAACATTGTGTCTATAATGCAACAGTATCATGTAAATTATACGAGCGGTTAATCAAGGCACATCTTTGCGCGCTTCGCAGCTTCAGTCTTGCCTTGTTTCATGTACCTTAGCTTCTTAACACCCTTGAGACGCTCTTTAGACAATGCCTCGCGCTTCTCGTCCTCCAGACGCAGTTTCGCCTGGTGCAACTCACGGTCTGCCTGACGCTTCTCGAGACGGCTCTTGCGGATGGTCATCAATCGCTGCATCATATTGGCAACAGAACGCTCGTATTCAGAATGGCCCATGGTGACAGGCACAGGGTCTGATTCATATACCTTGGGTCTTGATGAGAACGGCAACTTGTCAATAATCGGCTTGGGTATCTTGATGGCGTTAAACCTCCGCGTAGGTCTGGTAAGAAGGGCTTTAGGCTCGTAGACGGAGTCGGGGTTAATACCACTTTCGGTACGCAGCTCAGCCATTGTACGCACTCGCCTGAATGCTGACCAGTCTACCATGGGGTTGAAGAAACGCTTGGTTGGTACTGATACAAACGCCTTCAAGAGTACTATGTCCGACATCAGTATCTTATCCTCGAATGTAGCACGGAAGGCTCCGTTTTTGCCTACTGGCTTCTTGATCTCACCACGGATGCCGGAGGCAGTGACTAGGCGTGAGCCCAGACACTTGATGACTTCCAATTCAGATGTGAACATCTCCTTGATAAAAGCGGTATTCTTCAAAATCTTGTAGGGGTAGCCCTGTACCTTCAATTTTTTCTTGATGTTAAAGTCCTGGTTAGTGCCAACCACGACGCCTGTGGCTGAGATACGGTAATGCGGGACACGTGACCAGTCCTTGACGGCCACAACACCCAAACTGGGTGCAGCCAGTGGAGCGTAAATATTAGCTATGCAGTGCATATGTTCCGGGGTGTACTTTAACATCTTGATGCGAGTGTTGTTGCGTTCATCCATGCAGTAGATGGGAAGCGACTGGAATCTACGCCACCCGATGGAGAACAGCAGTGGGTCATTGGTCTTGAGAATACGGGGGGCCCACCGGTGTTTTCTTATCTTCAGCTGCATATAGCCCGCAGACTGCTCTCCCGTCTGTAGACCTCCAATGATGATAGGGTGTCCACGGTTGTCAATGCGGTGTTGGAAAAACTCCTCAGGCAACCCGCTTACTGCGATACGCACAAATTGGCCAACATTGCCACTGGAAGATAGAGCTAGTGCCTCGTTGTACAGACGTTTCTGTTCGGCTTCTTCAATACGTGCTGCTTTTTCATTATCTGGATCTACTGGTGCTGAAGTGTCGATTAAATCAGCTTTTTCCTCTTCAACATCTGCATCTGTGTAATTTTGGAAGCAGACTGACCTCATCTCGGCCAAGTCGTCTGGGGTCCAGTCCGTATCAAACTTGCTGTCTTCCAATTTGGAGTAGTCGCAGAACTCCAGATCGGAATAGTCGTCATGGTCGTTGCAATAGACCTTGGAACCGATTTCATCAGTTAAATATTGGAGGGCATTCGTGTGGTCTGCAGTATCCGTTGAATCGCTGTCAGAATCCGACTCGTGACTATCACTGGTATCGACTTCTAAACGTGATTTGTTCATTTCCTCGAATAGATCGTCCACATTGTCGGTGACATCACTTTGGTCATCATCAACATCGCTCTGGTCACTAGCATCATTGGAATAATCGTTTTCTGCGTCATGGTCATCATTCTGGTCACTAGCATCATTGGTATAATCGCTTTGTTCGTCATGGTCGCTATACATGTTCTCCTCAGTTTCTGCTGTGCTGCCACCAACTGTACTGAATTTAAACCTTCGAATTTGTGAACGCAATGCGTTTTCTTTCTTTTGCAATTCGCGGACCTTTTTGACAGACTCCGATTGGATCGGTTCTTCACCAGGTGTTTCTGTAAAATGCTCCTTAGCGCGGGCTAACTCAATGTACATGGCGTCATCATCCAGCATCACGTTGCCAACATCACACTCTGGAGCATATATGTTGCGATTCTTGTCCTTGAGAGTGCGCCCCCTACACAAGGTTAAACAACAGAAAACATGACAAACTCTGTTTGGACGGGACATGGATCTTGCATATTGGTGATGGAATCCGGTATGAAATCACCAACACCGGGAATATGGAGTGCCTGGTTTCCCACAATACGCGAGCCGTAGACGTAACCATAAAAGGCAACACGTACTTTGTTGGCACCCTTGGAACTGCTCCCGTGGTCATGGTCACCAGATGCTGGACCCAGCAACTCATGACGAAGGGATACACAGTAAAAGTGAGTTTGCCTCCAGGATATATTGGTGGGCTTTTGTGAAGCTATTGCACGAGCAACATTGACGATCTCGTTGCTCTTGTAACGGCCATACTTGAGTCCATTCAAGTAGACCATCTTGGCGCCGTCATATATCTCAGACCAGAAGCGATTCTTCAACTTTTTCTTCGCCTTCCGCAGGGTGCTGTTATCAGGAAACCCTTCGAGATGCGTCACCACTGCAGCGACACGAGGGAAGCCGTGTGTTTGCATGATGTTCAAAAATTCCAGTGTCTCCATTTCGTAACTAAGCAAAATATAAGATTGCATATCGTTGCTTACCCAACGCTGCCGTCAATCATCACCAACACCAGATCGGCAATCTTGCAACAGTCTAGCATGTCGACCACTGAGTTACCACACTCCACCAAAGTCAACCGACGGGTCTTGGAAGCGACCAAGGTGATGGGACCCTGGATGGCAGACACATTGCGCTTGGCGTAATGCTTTACCAACGACTGGATCAGAGTAGACTTGCCAACACCGGAAGGCCCCTGCACAACGACCACAAAGGGCGGCGGCACCTCGGCTGACTTGAAGATTCGAGGGCGACGTAGTCGACGTTCAGCGACCTCGCTGGCGTGCTGGACCCTTCGGTGGACGGCATGGCGACCTCCACTAAAGCTGAACGCTTTAGGGTTGTAACGCTTCTGCTTTTCGGTAATACCCTTGCGCTCAAGGTCCTTTTTCTTCTTTTTAGCCTCCTTCACGCGCGAGTTGCTGCGCTTGTGAGACCTGTGCTTTAAATCGCCCGTCAGGGCATCCATTGCGATAAGTGTTCTAGATACCAACTGCGATATAAATGGTGTTGCACAAAGTCGGGGTTAATCCATATTCCAATGGAAGGCTATGGGTACTGCCGTGGGCGCATCCAATAGAACCAACAGTTATTACAAATATGCCAGAATAAGTATTACCAACTATTCAACCGGTGTGTAATATAATCGTGCAGATCTAACATCTTTATTTAACGTGAATATTATAAAGGGTCCTTTTATGTGCCACAGGCATGGCGCAGCCGATGACAGTTGTGGCTTAGCGAGAACATAGTTCCATCCAATAACGCTAGTTTTTCAGCCTCAAACCAACGCATGATGCAGCTTGTTCAGAGCAGAATCAATGTCGCTAGAAATGCTAGTCATTAGGTTGTTCTTTACATCGTTGGATATCGAGGTCAAACCGCCAACAACGACGTCCGACAATGATGGCGGCTCATGCTGGTCGTGACGAATTTGTTCCTGCAACTCGTCAGTAACGTCCTTGTGGTGTCTATCCCTTACATGGTCATTGCGATTCTTGGGGCCGTAGCGCGCAAAAACCGAACCCCTCCTGGAGTCAGGAGAGTCGTCGTCATCGTCGCGCCTGTTTTTCTTAGATTTCGAACGTTTGAAAAGACCCAAACGCTTCTTCTTCTTGGGCGGCTCGTCGCTATCCTGATCGTCACTCTTGCGCTTCTTGCCACGCAGTTTAGACCACACACCTCCAGATTTAGAAGAAGATTTTTTACCTTTGCCTTTCTTATTCTTGCGGAACGACCACTCTAGCATAGATGGCTCATCCCCGGATAGACCGAGGTAACCATTGTAGCTACAGTGGGCAGTCGCCAGAAAGAAAATGGAAAGCAAAAGGCTAAAGGCCCTCATTCTTTTTTACATTATGTATAACATAGGTTTATTGGCGCGCAGTGCGTCTGGAGGCACCCAGTGGCACACACATGGATTTACACATCCAAAGACGTTTCGCGCCATGGTTTAGAATATAGGCTTAGACAGCTTATCAAAGTTCAAAACAGCATCTGGAGGTGTAGGAAATGTACACGCTGGCTGTTGAGAACCGGAGCTGTTGGCGGTAGAAGCAGGTGGTACCGCGGCCATGTCTATTGGCTGAGTCAAGAGCTCCATAGCACGGGACAGGCCGAAGGGGTTAGTATCTCGGGGAGTAATTGATGCCGCAACACCAGAGGGTGGGACGTAGTCGATTGGCGTAGACAACTCAGCTAACAAAATACTGCCCACTTGGTCCAATGGTGTATTAGTTGGTCCAGTTCCACTTGTGGGCGCCGCGTTGCTGGTTGGTACACGGCCGGTAGGGGGTGCCATATTCGCATTATTTGGTTCCACATGGTTTCGTGGTACGTGTCCTGAAGTAGCTACAGCATGGTTGCTATTGTCATAGCCTTCTATAGCACTGTTTACAATATCCAAAGGAATGTCCATTGACAGCGTTGCTGCTAGATCCGGTGTGTCACGATAAGGCCGTGCGTAACGACTGTTGGTGCGGCGAGAGTGGCGCTTGGGCTCACGAAGGTAGTCTAGGTCATCCTGCTGAGGAGCCAGCTTGTTAGAGTGCGATTTGCCAGTACTACTACGAACGTAGTCATCACGTAGCTTGCGTAAATGGCGATCGCTGGTAGATGTTTTGCTGCCACGAGTGGGAGTCTTGCGTTTGGAATCTGGCTTGCTGGGGACCAAATCGGGCTCAGAGGACCTGGGAGTCTCCAGTTGCCTCGATGAACGAGATGAATATCGAGTTTGACGCGGGGTGGTATGGTCCTTTGAAGCATCGGTGTTTGGGTACACCAGCGGTATTGCCAACATAGACAGTGGCTGCAAGAATGAATCCATCGGCAGTGTGCTAGAACGTAGCTTTTGCTCGAGTAAACAGTGCGTTTTGGGCACAGCGGTGTCAGTTTTAATCGTTCGGTTGGCAAATGAAGTAAATATGCCGGAAATATCCTCGTGGTTCATCGCTGATAGAGCGTTGACGTTGCTATTTTTCTTATTGGTCAATTTCGATTCCAACGATTTTTCCAGTTTGCTACTGCGACGTGTACGCGATGGTACCGTTGGCTTGTCAAGTTTGGAGACCTGCATGGCCAGCTGAGGGAACATTGTTGACAAAATAGACACCGGGGCTTTGCCATTGCTGTCAAGGTCTTCTGCCGAATCGATGGTAGAAGCGTCGTTATCCTGTGATGGCCAGTGCGTCTTGCTAGCAAATCCAATTGATAAAACGCCATCATCACGAGGTATGTTGTCCTCCTTTATTAGATCATCCTCGGGGCGGATCAAGTCGTTGGGGTCATGACCCACTAAAGTAGACAAACCCATAGTGGCCGCAGATGGAGGTTCTTCCAATGATACAATCTCATGCGGTAGTTCAGCAGCTAATAAACTGTTTTTATCCAAGGAGTGGATTGTGAGCCTGTTGTGCAGAGGGTGGTCACGGTTGCTCGAAAATAGCATCTCCAAAACCTCGTGGTCCATCAAACGGTCGCTATGGGATCTACCACCCGTGTGGGTCACCGTAACCGGACGAATAGGTACCGATACCTTGCTATCGGCGACATCAAGTGGTAGTTCTACCTGCAGAGCAGAGGAGTCGTGATTGATGTCGTTCACAGTTTCCTCGGGGACGTCACAAGAGTTTCGAAGAGGGTCCCAAATATTTAATGAACACACCCATAAGTCAGGCAAATTGTCTGTATTCACACTAGCAGGTAATCGGCGCCATTTCTTGCAATTTTCGCACTGCGCCCAATTCTCCACCGTTGTCACCGGAACCGGCTCAGGAGGAGGCACAACAACCTCTTGGGCTGGTTTTGTATCCACACGACGCGATGATTGTCGTGAATTTCTCGCTGAACCACGGGTACGCATGGGTGAGTCAGACCTTGCAGGAGCCCTGGCAGGGGATGCTGACTCCGGGCGATGGTGGGACGCAGGGTCCACATCGTGTTTAGAAGTGTCCAAAGCAGACACAGTCAGTTGAGAAGATTGGTCAGTGGGAGCAGATGTGTATAGATCTTCTGGAATGGGCGTAAATAACCCAGTTCGTGATAACGTGGACGCCTCAGGGAGGTATACCTCAGCTAAGGCGCTAAGAGGCAGAGGTGTACCCGCAGCAGATGATGTTTTCCTAGATCTTCTAGCAGACGATTTGGCAGAGAGCTTGTGTGAGTGAGGTAACTTGCCATACATGGCACGGCCGTGGCTATGAGCCAAGTGGTCAGGCCTGACCACGACCTCAGACACACCGACATTTCTCAGTGGCGCCGAGTTCTTACTGTGACCCACACTGTTTGGTCGTAACGAACTTATACCTGGAAGTGGTATCGAATCTAACTTACGAGCGAGGTTGCTCAATCCCATGGACTTCATAGGGTCTGCAGCCACGGAGGCAGAAGGGATGGGTTGCAGAAGCATGGACAAATTCATCTTCGTTTTGCCGATTCAGAACACATCACAAAGCCCACACACACTTACACACACAAATCAAGGGTATGATCAGTACGTGGGAACGTAATCATTAGATTGCGATTAGCCAGTTTCACGCAGCGACGCGACACCGCCGCGTGAGACTGCCAGCCAAGCGCTACGAACACAGCAGCCAAATGATAGGAACACTCACATCCACGAGCATAATATCGCAGCGCAAATGTTGTGGTTAATCCAGAGCAGAAGGCACGGCGCAGGGTTCCCCATAGATGCAGGGCAACAGTATCCAAAAAACAAAGGGCAGACAATAAAAATTTAATAATTTTGTATCTACCAGTGTAGGCTATTGGTAAGCAAAATACAATTTTGCGGAAATAGTGTACATTATGTTAGCGATTGTCAGAAGAGGTTGGATTTACGCATGATCTTCATGAACTCCGCCTCGCTCACAACACCGTCGTTGTCACGGTCGGCCTCCTTTATCATCTGTAATAGCGTGTGTGTACGTATATAGAGCTGATCATAGGCAAAAAAGTAGTAGTAACAACACCGCGGAATATAACACACATGGTGATCTAGACAACGGACCTAAGAGACGCAATATAACATAGTGATATACTTTCCATAGATTTGAACACACGTACCTCGGCAAGCTCCTCGTCGGAAATAACTTCACCCAGCTCATCAGCAACACGGCGTAGATCCTGTGATAACTTAAATACAATAGATAAAACCAACCTTTAGACTGATGGTCCCAGTATTGACGTCGGCAAATAACTTAAACGCCTTGGCAATCTCTTCCATGGGATCACGATCCAGCTGCGCATCGGTGTATTGATGTAGACAATAGCATAACCTACAATCTTGGCCTTGACAATCTTGAAATAGTCGTCAAATGACACCGTGCCATGGCCTTCCTTGTCCACAGCACTCATTATGGAGTACATCTCGTCAGTACTAGGGTCGAAGCCGAGAGCCTTGAGAACCATCTTGAACTCACGAGCCTCGATGCGACCTGGGAAATATAGATAAACCCCTAAGGGACATACCAGATCCGTTGGTGTCAAAGATGGAAAAGGCGTCCTTGATCTCAGCAACCTGGTCATCACTCAATTCACGGCGACGGCGGCTGTTGACACCGGGCGCCGGGCCACGCCCGGAATTCTTACCCGCCCATTTTGCGCTAGACATTGCGTATTGCCGTGAAGGAGGCAATATCGCGAAGGACTAGTGTTAAAAACAATGCTCAGGGTACTAACACGTTCTGGTGTAAATAATGTGGGCGCCGTGGTCAACAGTCTTCCACACACCGACGGCCACCAGCTACACCGGAAGGATTCAATTAGCCATAAAATATCAATGGTAATTGTACTTTTAAAGCATCCATGTTGCGTGCAATTGGTATAAAGATTTTATACATCAGTGAACTGGCGGCATACAGATGTCGAGGCGGTTTAGCTTTGCCCGTATTCCACGTAATGTGCCCTGTTATATTAGTTAGATTACAGTACCTATAACATAACAGATCTTAGTGTATAGAATAATGACATTATGGTTTCCACAAGATAAATCTTAGTGTACAGCCTGGTTTAGCCCACATAGTTTAAGCAACATAACAGATCTAAATGAATTGATTGGTCTTATAGTTAATCGATAGTGCTGCCTATGGACTAGGAAAAGTATTGCTCCTTGAGGTAAACACTGCAGATTGATAGGTCCTCCAATGTAGTCACCTTGATGTTCATGCGGTGGCCAGGAACCAGGCGAACGCGGTGGTTACCCAGTTGCTCGACAAAACTCGAGTCGTCCGTTAGGGCCCTAGAGTCTGTACAGGACTTATATGCACTCTTGAGTAAGGAGGACCTAAAAGCCTGGGGAGTCTGAATAGCAAAGAGACTGGAACGGTCAGGCGTGCTGGCAACTACAGTATGGCCGTTGTGTGATGTACCCACTTTAATAGTGTCCACAACACTAATAGCCGGCACCGCCGATCCATACGCGGTAGCTGTATAGACTAAGTTGTTGATGTCCACCTGTCCCAATAGAGGCCTTACTGAATCGTGGACCAAAGCAATGTATTCAGCACGACAACAACCTAGCAAAGGGACTCCCAATGCAGTTTTGCGATTTAGAGCATTGTGCACAGTCTCAGCACGGGTGTCACCACTAACGCAGAGCGACACTAGCTTGAAGCGTGAATTTGGCGCTGTGCAGAGTGCCTGTTTCCAGGATGGGCTGTTGAACAAAACGCAACGCTGTTCCTCGAGGTCATAGAAGAAATAGGGGTACTTTTGTAGATGGGTCTTGTAAGCCTCCAAATCGCCAGTGATCACTGCGTTGGACCCAGATGTACCACGTTGTAAAACCTTGGAAGCATGAGAATCCAGTAGTTCCAGGACCTTCAAGTTCCACTCAGGCTTGGTGCCAATGACAACCTCAGTTACTAACAGAGATTTGACGAATTCAGCAAAGGAATACACAAATATGGGTATGCCGTGAAGAAATACAAACTGTTTAGACAGAGGGCAGTCATGATGTACAGTGATGTCACCCTTGGTAGTACCCGCCAGGCGTTCTAGGTCCTTGTTCATACGCTCGCCAGTGCCTCCACATAACAGAATTGCCTTGGCTGGTGGTTGCGATAGCGGTTCGGCAGAACCAAAATGGCATTCAGGAGTGGAATACACTCGATTTAATGCATATGGATAGAACACTTTTCGATTCCCGCACAGCGGAGTATATCGTTCAAATGCCCTAGGACCAGTGTAGGCATGGGCGAGGTGCCATAATACACAGTGCAATACACATTGCCACAACCACACTGACATTGGTTGTGAGTGCTAAAACCAGGATTCTAACCTAGTATACAAATATCCCACGATACTACATTAGACAATATTAGAAGGAGTAATATATACTGAGACTGGCCAAACCTGATGTGCAATAGGGTACGTCGCACACACCAATACCAATACTAGCTCTAAAAGGTCAAGTGACAACTATAAAGATAGACATAATGGATATTCCATTGTGGCAAGGGTTTTACAACCCAAATGTGTGTTGGATAGTGAAATAATACTGCTAGACTGCGTCCCTGTATACACTTGAACTATGCCGACCTTCTACAACGAAACAATGGATAATAGATCGAATGGTGGGATATATCATATGAATAACACACAGAATGACTATAGCCTGGAATACACACTACTATTTGGCCCTATGGACCATCCTGGGACTAATAGGGACACCCGGTCCCATGGCATATCCAGATGATGATCCTGTTATTATTGAAGCAACGAGGTCGAAGGGCTATATACAGTGTAGTCGCTGGACATTAAACCAGTTGAGGACAAGTGTTATGCACCCAGATGAACTAAGATATCCGGATAGGCACGGATTAGCTGGAATAGTGAACGAAAGCTCTAAGGTGTGGCGTGTAAGGGCAGCAGCTAGAAATTACATGTTACCTACTCTGCCCTTGGAAGTATATAGTGTCATGCAAATGGAATGTCTGGAACATGATGGATGTGGCGATATGCTGTTTATGCTGCCGTATCATGAGGCCATGCATACAACGGATGTCAGAGCTTTTAATGCAGGAACATCTAAACAACTCCAATGTATCTTATTGAACACAATAGACAAAGCGGATATAACCTGTTATAGAGATATAGAGTATGCTAATCAAACTATAGTACAGCGTGAGCCCAACTGCAATGGGTGCCACCCAGCTGTGTATCGGTTGACGTTGGACAGTGTTGTACCACGTGGCGGTGTGGTAAACATACGCGTGGAACATTTGCTGGGTAAACCATATGCACCGTTGCAGCCAGGGCTATCCTTGGATGAACAGCAGAGAGTGGTGTTCGTGGTCACGACATTAATGGTGGCACCGTACCATGTGGAGCTACAGAGGACGAGGTTCAGTTTCTCTGAAGACTCTAGAGTACAACTCTCGACTGCGCACAATTACGCAAGGTTACACGAGATTGAAGAAAATGTCTTTGTCACCGGACCCTTCGAAAACGTGGAACTGCTGTCAACGGGGGAAACTATGGCCATAGAGTTTGACTTCCATGATAGTATGGAATTTATACCGCAGGTACACAAACGAATACGTGTTCCAGTATGGCCGGGCTGGTACTACTACAATGTCCAGGAGGAATATATTGTTTACAATGATAGTTCCAAATTGAAGGTAGGTACCTTATGGCGTCAATGACAAATAACAGGGCCATTTTTCAGTGGATAAGCTTATACGCAATGAACAGGATCTGTCAACAAATAGTCGGGCAAACCATGTGGCATACATGGAAGCAATATTCCCGGAAGAAGCAATGAAGCTGAGGTACTACGATGTCAATGGGAATATATCAAGGATGTACCTATCAGAAGACATAGTGGTACCAAAGTATAAAACAGTCGATGTAAGTGTTAACATATTAGTGTTTATGTTTCACAGATAATACCGAGGTATCCGCTACTTGGTGGGTGGAAGGCTGTGTTCACGCTAGATTACTGCTTGCCACAGTCGCACAATGTAGATACATATACGGCGCATATGGACACTAAAGGACAAAGCGCTATTTGGCGACATCTACAGGCTGCCGCTAGGTGGATACTGGCATATGTCAAGGGCAACGTGATAACGTTACAAGTGCCCTTTTACCCGGCAATATACTACATGTATGTGCAAGAATTGGTTGTACAGATTGTACTGCCTCCAGGTATGTTGTGAGTTGGCATTACAATGTGGTATAGGGGCAAGAGTAGAAATAGTAGAGGTACCTAAAATGGCTACATTCACAAGGGAGAATATCACCAAGCGGGTGGTTGGAGTGTGTATAGAGGTTGAAACTGTCAAAGTACAGGCTTTGAGACTCGCTGTACATGATATGGAGCGATATCTCAAGGAATACATCAAGGTAAAATACACCCTTGGGATGCTCTGGGTTGCCAGGGTAGTGGCATCGGCAGTGGTACATGTGGCTGCTGGATATGTTGTTGTAATGGCGTGGAACAGATACACACGTGTCAATAATAATAAACTATAGTAGGTATAAAGTATCTCTTCAATGTCTGGGGAAGACATGATGTCGTGTGTGGCAGGTGATGTCGTTTTGACCGGGACACACATTGGACTTTACGCACGCAATTTAATCTAAGATAACCTGCTATAGGTTGTTTAGGTGTGAATCTAATCTAGGTGTGTGTGTCCAGTGGTGAATGTTTTTGCCTAACGAGGATATACACACATGTCTATGTTTAGGGAGATTAATAACTTAATTCTATAGGTTATTTAGCACTGGTATACATGATGTGTGAGCTTTGGTGACATTGTAGGCACTCTGCTGGTGATATTACGCCCTCGGAAAGGAATAAGATGCGGATCACCGCAAGTGGTTTGGTCGCCCTGGTAGTGGCATGCTGCCAAGGCGTGGATGCAGTTGGAAACGGTATCAGAACGGAAACAATATCTACAATAGACAAATGCAGTAATGGATATAACAGCGTCAATGTTTTGATTGATGCTTATGATGTACCGGAAAACCTGCCAAATTTAGAACCGAGATGGAACAA
The DNA here is from genome assembly GCA_023705535.2 of Babesia ovis. NCBI lineage: Eukaryota > Apicomplexa > Aconoidasida > Piroplasmida > Babesiidae > Babesia > Babesia ovis. The sequence continues at coordinate 488,917 of BLIY01000003.1, forward strand.
AGTGGCACAGGTACTGCAACGCACGTTACGTGCAAAGTATCCAAGGATGCTAACATCGCAACTGTTCATGAAACCCAAGTTTTCAGTAGAACTCCACCGCTTTACCCAATTGCATCACAAGGGCGCAACGCATAAGAAACGAGCAAAAGCACATGATAAAAACAAGCATAATAAAACACATACAAACAGTGTGTCTAAAACACAAAACCATAAACAGGATGCATCTTTCATGGGAAGAGATTTGGATATCAATAACAGTACCAGTGAAAACCGTCCTGTGGAAAATGATGGAACAAATAAACTGGAAGATGTAGCAACCCAGCGTCTATCACAATTCTTGTTCAATTTCGAAAATAATCAATACTTTGGAGAAATAGAAGTAGGCACACCACCGGAGAAGTTTGTTGTGGTAAGAACTTTATGTCGGTGGTCTATATGATACAGGTATTTGATACGGGGTCGAGCCAGCTGTGGATACCGTCCATGGAATGCTCGAGGTGGGTTCCCAAGGTTTGCATATACATTCTGCAGCATTGGATGCGCAAGTCACAGACGGTTTGATGCCACCAAGTCAAAGACTTATAAGAATATGGGAGCAGAAGAATCTAGTGCCTATATACAATACGGCACCGGTGAATGCGGTAGGTTATATAACACAAGGTCTAAACGTGAACAGTGCTCGCATTGGGTCAAGATACAGTAAGGATTGGCCAGATGGAAGTACCCAAACAGTCTATTGGGCTGGCAACATATGAAAGTGATCATCCGTTCGGGGATTTGCCCTTCGATGGACTTGTTGGACTGGGGTTCCCAGATGCAACATCGATTGATAATAAGGACATGATACCGTTGGTTGACAATATAGTCAAGCAAAAGCTGCTGAATCGCAATTTGGTGGCATTCTATATGTCAAAGGACCCGAAACAACCAGGATCGCTCTCGTTTGGAAGCATTGATCCCAAGTATGTCCTGCCGGGACATAGCCCCTGGTGGTTCCCAGTGGTGTCCACTGATTTCTGGGAAATCGAGTTGGATTCACTCTTGATTGATGGGGAGCCAGTAAAATTGCAAGAAAAGTACAATGCAGCCATAGATACAGGTAGCAGCCTGATATCAGGACCCTCAAATGTGGTTGGACCACTACTGGAGAAGCTGCCACTAGCAGAGGACTGCTCAAACATTGGTGAAATGCCGACAGTATCTTTTGTCTTTGTGGATATGAATGGAAGGAAGATCAAGTTTGACCTTTCACCAGATGACTACGTTGTACGCATCGACCCATATGCAGATGATGGCAGTGACCTTTTGGCAAAAACGGACACAGAACCCAAGGAGACTAAAGATGGTGAAACAAAGGATCTAGATAATCATGGATCCAAGAATAACCAGTGCATTGTTGGAATCATGGCAATGGATGTGCCAAAGCCAAAGGGACCACTGTTTGTAATGGGAGTCAACTTTATTAATCGATATATGGCAATATTCGACAGAGATTCGATGGCTGTAGGATTGGTGCCGGCAGCACATAACCATGATGAAAGCGACAAGCAGCGTCAGTTGGAACAAGATTTCAACATCACAGTAGGTAAGTCGATATTGCCAAGAGAGACATGAGTTGCAGGCAAAAATAGAGCAATCATCGCCACGGTGTCGATATTTGTACTAGTTGTGTTGACCATTGCGCTGGCGCCAGTGATTTACTTAGCACTACCACACTGATTGCCAAAACCTAAACATTGTACTAAAATTGTACACCTATCCTATAGACATCTGCAACGATGCTATTTAGCATATAGAAGATTATAATAGTATAGAGCAGAGAAAGCATATGTACATGGAATTTGAATAGTAGATAACATCACGTTTTTTGCCGTGAAGGAAGCAGCTTTGTGTCTATATTGTTGGACACAGCAAGTATAGGCACGGTAACCATCAGACATATCAAACAAATGTCAAGAGCCCCTGATCGATATAGATAGACAAGTACGTAATTATGGAATTGTTACATGTGGATGTATGAAGGACTGACGACAGACGGGGGACCGTCGCGGAGGGTGGGGACAGGCACATAGTGGCGACGGCAATGGAGAACCAACAGACGGCTTTAACGTCCAAATATATACATATATAATGACTGTTTTAAGGTCGCTTATCAGCTGCAGTAGAGCGCTACGCGCGCAAGCAGGAACCAGTGCTAACGCAGGACAGTCATGGCTGAAACTGGGAAACTATGCAGCCAATGGAGATGTCGAACAAGAGGCCTGCTGGAATGATCTCAAAAATACAGAATTTGCAGTGTCAAATAAGGTACAAGCAGCGGAAGGAAACCAAGAAAGAGTGGACTGGGACAAATGGGAGAAGCTGATCGCCCATAAGGATATACTCAAACATATGAAGCAGACATATGACGCAAACATGGCAATGATCGAAAGATCTGCAGCAGAAGAAGGAGATGTGGCACACTTGGAAAACAACTGGGAATTGTACGAAGCTGCCAGGCAAAACTGCAAACAGGCAACACGCACAGTTAAAAAGATCATTGCCGATGGATCCAAGGCACTGTGGTTGTCGCAAAATAATCCACCCGCGTGGAAAGTCGATACTAATGAGGTACGTTGTGTAATATCTGGCATAACAGAATTGCAGTGGCTGGAAAGCGACCAATATTGGCAGGCGTTCGTGGAGAAGCATGCCATGTACTCACAGTCAGGCGATGCCCCTGACCCAGAAGCACCGGCTGTTGTAGAAGCTAATAAAGCGAAGTGGAATACAAATATGGCCAAGTTCAATGAACGCACAGATACGCCAATGCTATATGACTATATGCATCACCTGCCTGCATGGGAGTACTATGATATCAACCGCAAGCAATTCTTCGAACACATGACATACTTCTTGTTGAGAACAGGTGATGATTTCAGGCACTTCCCAGATATGCCGCCGTGGAAGTGGCTGACGCATATAGAGGACCTTAGGTTCAAGCAGTTTGCCGTTATGCAGAGACGTAAAGAAAAGAGGCAGGTTGAACGTGTTGCAAGATTCGAACCGGATGATTTCGGTACGGGGGAAGAACATACAGGTGAAGAAACTCAAATGGCCATCTTGAATCATGAGAAACATGCTACCGAATTGACGTTGGCCAAGCTAATGGGTAACTTTGCTTTCCTCTGTGACCCTCTGGTACCGGTACAGTCGAGGTTCCAGCTGCAGTACATTTTGTCAAAAGATAAGCATGCTGAACACGGACAAACACGTGTTTTGACTTTTGGAGATGACGTAAACGCGCTGTTTGTGTTACCGAGGAATGCTGCCATAGAGGCGCCCACGCCGTCGCCGCTCGAGTGCTTCCACAACATGATGGAGCACTACCGTATTATGGGTATGCGCATAAACCCCACCTATGCCACAAGGACGGAGCACCAAAATGAGCTGATACAGCAACGTGGTCCCAACTGGCTGAAGTTGCCGCAAGAGACGGTGATGGAGGCATATCTCAGACGGATGCGCCGAGATGATCCGCTCAGAGGAGAATTCGAAGAATATGCTCGTGAACTTCGTGAAAGGATTGCTGGAGCCAAGGAATTGCCAGAAAGCCAATGGGAAAGCGCTGTGGCCGAGATTGAAAAACGCGCTATGATGGATGAACTTGCCGTGAAGCAGATGGAGGGAGCTCGCCACGAAAAGAACGCCCAGAAACTAGTCGCACAAGATTTACAAAAACTAATCGACGATGGCCATGTTATGGTCGTCGACCCCGCCACAAATAACACTATTACCGACGCCGCGCAGGTGGAGGCAGCACTTAAGTGAACTCGCTCAGTAATTAATATACATGTGTATGGCGCCTTTTACTTATGTTAAACGGGCTACCGATGCAAGGACGTTGCAACGGTTGTTGAACTCAGAAAGACATGCCCTGCCTGAAACAATCAAGTTTGTAGCCGTTAGAGCTCTGGGCACCAAACACGGCAATGTGTTGACTCAGAGCGATGTAAAAACCGTACATAGTCAAATACAATATACTGACAAGCGTTTAGGTTATAACAGAGATAGATTGGAGCTCGCAACGGTCATACAAGAGAGAGTCGCACACACCTCGGTGGATGACTGGGCGCCCAGCGCAATAATCACTGTGTCATACTACCTAGCCAAGGCAGGAATACCATTGTGGAGTCACACAGAAGATATATTTCGCAGGAAGGTTGCGCAAAACGATGGATTGAATGTGTTAGACATCTGGCAGGCACTATGGCTATCCAATGTCTGCAAAATAGACATTGATATAGATCTATTGAAGCACTATATTGACACCAATGCGAAATTGTTGTTTCGAAGCGCAAGATGCAAAAATGTGTCGTCAGTGCTAAATGCATTGTCGGCATTTAACAAAGCACTGGATGGCAAAACACTGGAGTTCCTGGCAAGGCACTGTATGCTTAAGCAGCGTGATATAACCAGTTTAAAGGATATATCAAACTTTTGTAACGCACTTGCTACACAACTTAGCATTTATAACAAGGCAAAGGTAGATTGTGCCGATACAGAAGGGCATCGACCCAGGGACCCTGGAGACAATATATCGAATTCACTCAGGGAAATAGCATATGCAGCTATTGAAGATAGTATCTCCAGAATTGAAGCTGGATGCCAGGATATAGAGGGGATGACAGATGTATTGGACGCCATGGTGAAGGTTAATGAATCTACGCCCAGTGGAGGTGGGCATTCCAGACGAATCGAACAGATGCAACAGTTGGTAAACCAAATAGACAAATGTCTGCAGAAATCGATAGCACTAGAACAAGCTGATCGTCAGGATTTGGAAGCTCTGAAGAAGTTCGCTAAACGGAATGCGGAGCCGAGAATACTCAAGGTAGTGCTCAGGTGTCTAGTACAAGCAGGATTATGGCATATGCCACTAGTGTCCAATATAATCGATTTATATCGCAAGAAGCCAGAACGATGGAGCGCTAGAGGTAAATAGGTTGTGTACCAAGTTATATAGTGTGTCTTAGGTAATGCCGAAGTCCTACGTGCAGCTGCTTATTACAGTGTTCATTGGAAGCCAGCAAGTGATATCGCAAAACATATTACAGAGAGGCATATATATAACATATACCGCCATATAGACCCTGGAGAAACCCTGGTGGATGCCTGTGTACTGGCAGCGCAAAACAATACCGAAGAATGCTATCGGCTTGTGGCAAGGGTTCTAGAGGAACAGATACATCACAGAGATCTATGGCTAGCGTTGCTGTTGATACAGTTATGTCCTGGAATATATGATGTTATACCCTTGAGGACCGTTGCAAAGGTCGCAAGGAGACTGGAGTGTGTCAAAGGGTGTATGCCAGTACACGCGCACACACCAAAAGATATATTGGACACGGAAATACATGACGCATATTCCGCACAGTATAAAAGGTTCAGTGATATCTGCCAAGTTAAATTAGAGTAACGTCATAAAGACGCGTGGTGTAAGGGAGACACCGCGAGACTGGATTCCATAGACAAATAAAAGGAGCCATGGATCGCATAGATTTCAACCAGGCTGCGCAAAATGCGCAAGCGATGACGCAGAACACGCAAGAGGTATGTAAAAACTTACAAGTTTTCCAAACAGTTTGCAGAAGCAGATGCAAGAGGAGGCTAAACGAGAGTAGGTTGTACCAAGGTTGTGTATAAAACCAATAGGAGCATACTAGAAGCGAGACGGATGACACTACGTACAGTGTTGACAGTGGAAGCACAGGAACGACGTAAGTAGCTGTATTGGGGTCAGCAATAAATACAGTAAACCGTATCGCCATGGTCAAGCCTGAGAAGGCGACGCAAATTGAGAATTACCTTCTACAGGTAAGTTTAATACATGTGATATAACAAAGGTTTAGTTCACACTCAAGAGCGGAAGGCGGAACAAAATAGACGATGATGAACTCAAGCACATTATTGAGGTAAGTGGATATATCACAACGATGCGACACTGATTCACCGCCCATATGCAATATTATACAGACCCTGAGCACCATAGGCGCCAGTAAAATATCAAATATAAAGGTATGTGACCCAATGTGATTCACACAAATAGTGCAGATCCAACGAAAACGCTGGAATGACGATTCAGATTCCGATTCGGATATTTAAATAGTGGAGCAGTGAAGCGACGCGGATTCGCCGTCGGAAACAAGTGAATCGCTGGGAACCGGCTTCATCACGCAGACGCACTTGTTTAATTGTTTGTCGCTGACGTTCTCCGCAGTGTCGACAGAACGCTCAAACGAACCGCTCAGGAGCACCACTCCACTGTCGCCAGAGCAAATGTGCTCGAATCGAACACCGCGGGTCTATAATGTGCTTTAATGACATTAAAAATAACATACCTCGGGGGTGCTGCTGGAAGAAATAAGTTTCCTAGTAGTTGGGTCCCAAACGTCCACAGTTGCCACACTAGCCTCGCATCCACCAGTGGAAATAGCGTAGTCGCCGTGTAGAGTAAATATCAGAGGGTCCAGACGCCCAGGGCTATGGTCCCTGAATGACCGATGTTTGGATTCTGCTACAGAACCCTTGGTAAGAGATAACCAGTCCATTGGGGATATATCGTCTCCTACATTGCCGTTCATAGTGGGTGTTGCCTTGTTTTGTTTGGCATGTTTAGTGGCGGCTGAATCTTCATCGCCAAAAACACAGCTGCTGTGTTTATCCTCAATCAACTGGAAGCCATCGCCGTAGGTGAAACGTTCCACTGGAGTGGTTGCCCAGTTGTTGCTCTGGAAGTTCAGCATTGGCCACGAGACGAAATTGTAAGGGTAAGGTGATATATTCTCCTCTGGCTGAGCTGGTTCGTCACCATCGGGAGTAGCATCTTTATCGTGCTCCATATAACGCTTGCAACGAGCTATACCTGCCAGCAGGTCGTATGTGACGCAATACAAGGTCATGTCCTTCTTGCCGAAAGCCAAAGAGGTGGCGTAGTCATCCTTGGATGATAAAAATCCCATTTTCATTATACGCACGTCCTCATGAGTAGTGCATACAGCTAACTCAGATTGAGCGTTACTGACAGCGAGAAGACGCTCATCATGACTGACAGCCAAACCAGTGATGCGTCCAAGCTTCATGTGCTTCAGAATCTGCTGGTCCGTCTCGTCCATGTCAACGTACTTGGTTTGATTACGCAAGTGGACCTCCAATGAACGCAAAGTCAGAGGACGGTCGCTGAAAGAACTCTTAACATGGTCGTACGGAAAGCGTAAATCATAGAAATTGAGCTTGCCGTCCTCAAAACCACCGGAAATAAGGCTGAAATTAAAGGTGCGGAAGTTGTACATGCATGAAATAGCTCCAGCATGGCAACGACTTAAGCACATCACAGGATGGCCAAACTCACCCTTTACACCAACACGAAGGTCAATCACGTTTATGTCGCCAAGAGCACTGGAGAGGAACACCAAGGGGCTGCTAGAGTCCGCTGCAGCAGTTAAATGAGTGCAAGTACCGCCCAAATCAGGAACGCCTTCAGCCATACGCGATGAGTATACGCCACGAGATATACGGCTTATACATTTCCCAGTCTCGAGATCGTGATACACACCCGCTATGGAATCACGGCAAACAGTGAGAGCCGTAGAAGGAGCGTATGGAGGAATGACGGAATGCAAAGAAGGAAACATACATGGTGCAGAGAGATGACGTTTAATGTTGCGATCTATGCGCGCCTCCTCTCCTTGAAATAAACTAGTTATATCCGAAGCGAAGAAGCTACCGCTCTGGAGATGCGCAAGGACACACTCTGAACGGTATGTCTGAAGCGATTCTATAAGGACGTTATAATCTGTTAGCAGCAACATCGTGACTGCCGTACAGACGACGAACTGTGACTGCAACAAGCCAACAGAGCACAGGTAATAAGCCCAAGACGTGGGTAACTGCAATCGTGAATAGTACCCACTGGAGCAATTAAGTATAAAGTAACAAGTAGATATACTGAGCTAAATCGCTATAAGGTACTATAGTATTAAAAATCAAGACGGGGATTCAGGGTGTCCACGAGCCGTGGCAATGAACTATGCCAGTAAGATAAGAAAATGGAACCCGCCGTTTTGGGGATAGACCCATAGTCAATTTGCAATATAAATTATACCGATAGAATAGGGTAAAAACGATCTGCTGTGTGACTGCAACTGTGCAAGGGCAACCATGACGATAGGTGGATGACCAGGACCCATTTCAGCGGAAAGGGGTCGTAAACACGATAGATTGTTGATAGGTAATAGGTCGAAAAGTGAAGGATAAACGAGAGCTGGCGTCAGAAGCCGTCGACCAGAATCCCCTTCATGGGGAGACTGAGCGCCACCCTTCCCCATCCCCGATGAACGGCGCTAAAAGCCACGAACGCTAGCATCTAACATTCTAAATTTTATCGTAACTCCACAACTCTTTGCGAGTTTTGCTGGTTTGGTAGGGCAATACACTTAGCAGCACGGTGGCCATCATACGACACCGTGTACAGGCAGACCCTTGATAGTTGCGCCAAAGCGATTGATCAGCCGCGCAGCCAAGTGATTGCCAGAGACATACAGATACACGAAAAGTAACACACCGAATTCAACACAGTCAGCAAAATGGAGTTCGACATTCTTAACGTTGACCCCAAGGCGGAGGCCATGAAACACAAGCTCAAGCGACTGGTACAGAGCCCCAACTCATTCTTCATGGACGTGCGCTGCCCAGGATGCCTTACTATTACTACGGTCTTCAGCCATGCCCAGACAGCCGTCATTTGTGGCAGGTAAGTGTCCCAACCAATGGAACCCACCACGACAGAGGGTGTCGTAAACCCAGACGTATAATACACCCGCTGTCTGAGGTCGTTGTATTGATGTGCACCTGTTGTGACATACGAACCGGGTCTTGTCGGAACATGCTGTTGCGATCTGGGAAGGGGAGTACATGTATATATATGTGGTATAAATAGTTGTTTCATAAAGTTTTGTGGCATTTATAACACACTTTGCAGCTGCAATGTCGTACTCTCGGAACCCACCGGTGGAAAGTGCAGACTCACCAAGGGTTGCTCCTTCCGCAGGAAGGTCGAGTAAACTCTAGTCGTCATACGTGAGGAAATCTGATTGACCAATTGGAGACGGCCATATGTTGCGCTCAAGTACGCAAGAACTGTGGTAATTGAGATCTATTGGTACATTCTGATTTTTAATTCTCGTAGTAATACTATTTGTGTGCTACTGTTTACCCACTCATAACACTAGATGGATTATTAAGCACATTTGGTGCTGAAATGTGACATTTCATCCAGATAATCTGGTCTATGGGCGAGTTCGCAGTGAGGCTGCTGGAGGAGGGCAGTGACACTGCCAAGGACATGCAACAGTAGAAGTGAATACATTACATAGCGCAAATGGTTACACATTGAATCAGCACGGTATTCCGCTGCATAGGGCAACGAATTGGAGCAATTATAACATGAACTAACGTCCTAGACATACACATGATGTCAACGATGGCGGCAGCTGCTGAAAGACAGGCGCTTATTAAGCAGCATAACAAGCTCAAAATGGAACTAGAGAGTAAGTTATATAGTACCAAGTGTAATGTGATCTAGGCATCAATGCTGAGATACGGAAAGTGGAACGTGCAAATGAGTACCTTAGACGGCAAAATACGAATATGAAACAGATGCTAGAGGGACCGGGAGATAATATGACGTCTTGTGCTAATAGGTAAGCAACAGATTAAACAAATTCAAAGGTTACAGCAACAATGGATACAAAACAAGCATGTTCGTAGAGGCCTTGTCACATGCGGCAGCAGCAGGTGAAGCAGCAACAGAGGAACTGTTGAAACACACACGGAATATCGCAGATGATCTAGCTAAAAGCATGATGTTATTCCATCAAGATAGAAAAGCTAGAGAAAATGGAAACATTGTACAAGAAAATGTGATGCAAAATATAATCAAACAAGCTGAAATGATGGTAACAGAGACACCTAGTCTGTCGTGTAAGGAGTCAGCAGACGAATCACTGTCGGAAACCGATAGTGTGATTATAGATGCTTTGTACAAGCCGTTGGCGACGAATCGAACAGAAAGTGATTTGGAATCTGATTGAGTACACCCAGGGTTTTGACAAAACAACACATTGAGTTGGTATTAGAGACAAAATAGGGATATAAATATCGCTAATTAATTACAGCCTGGATCGCAACTTACATAATATATTCTGTAAACTTCAAAAACATTACCTTCTAATGTAATTATGTAGATATGCGCTGAATAATAAAATGGTATATAATAGTATACACAAGCAATATGGCGTATCGACAGTGCATTCTAGTGGAGGGCAAAAAGAAATTAGAAGCAATGTTACTTGCGCATAGCCGGCTTGTTCAGGTTCTTGGGGACCGCAGCCTGCTTGGCAGGGGCACCGCCAGTAGGCTTCATGCCAGCACCCTTAAGCTTCTTAGCCTTCTCCTTGGCCTCAGCGATCATGGCCTGCTTGGGGTCCTGAAATAAAATGAAAATTTGAATTAACAAAAATGTAGCTCGTAGTTAATGGGCTAACAATGCCTGCCATAACAAAGAGCGTTAATATGCGAAGGTCACTAGGTCATGGCCGTGAACATCTCGACAAGGACCACTCTACCTTCAAACAAACAAAAATACCTACCATCTTTTTGGCCTTGGCAGCAGTCGCACGCTTGGCCTTAAGCTCATCCAAACTCAGACCCAAGAAAGCCTTCTGGTAGCGAGCAGCCTTCTTAGAACGGCGGCGGTGAGAAACCTCGGTCTGGAACTTCTTGTTGGCCTTACGCCAGCTGGGAGTCCACTTGACCTTGGCGGGCTTCACACGCTGCTTGTGCAAGGAGGCGGACTTCGAGCTAATGAAGAAGTACACCTTGCCGTCACGAGCCACAAACTTTTGACCACGACCAGGGTAAACCCTGTAGTCGCTAAACGAGCAAAGCTCGGTCTTGATCGTTGTGGTCACTGTTGCCATCTCCTACAAACAGAGTCAAGAGGGGTCTCACCACTGGCCAAGAACAAAATGGACACGAGGACCTACCGATACAAGCAAAGAAAACGCACTTGAAAATTGTGCGCCGATAATACACCGGCAAAAAGTGAACAGAAACACGGCGGACGTCACAGCAGAACCTCAGACGCCTCGACCCCACCGCGACTAACATTGACGAATATACTAACATGTGCAAAGTAATACAAGAGTGACAACATTAAACTAGTCCAAATTGAAAGGAATCAGTTCGCGTTGCTTTTTCGCCGCGGAACTGACATTGTGTGACTGGTCAGTGTATGTCGACTCCACGCCAAATTTCTCATGGTTTACGCGGAACATTTCGTCCGCGGACCAACCACTACTCTCACCAAAAGTCTCGTAGCAGTGGTCATCCATATAGCGTAGAGTAGTGTCACCCTTGGAGGAGCTGTCGACCCAAAGGGGTGGTAGCATCCGGTGAGGTGCAGTGCCACCGGAACGGACAAAGGCCTTATAGGCGACCGGGAAATGGCTGCTCATGTTACCAGAACGGAATTCTTGTACTAACTCTATAATACCACGTACAAAGGGCTTCACGTGAAATGTCACGAACCCCGGGATACGCTTGTTCACAACGTCATTTAGTAGCTTAAAAGATACCCACTTTATGCTCCGTATCTCGTAGTCAGTCTTGGGTTGTAAATTGGCATTCTCGCTCACACCGGGGATGAAAAATAGCTTTATACTCCTACCCTCGATCTGGCACTCTATGTAGGCGTCAGGGTGGATCAGACCGCTGACGTCCATACCAATCTCTTCCATAATCTCACGAGCAGCACAGGCAGTATCTAACTCCTCTTCATCAATTTTACCACGTGGAAATGTCCAGTGCTTGCTCGTGTAACTTTGAACCATAAGGACCTTGTCACAGGTCTCATTGATCAAAATGCCACCGCGCAGGGGGATACTACGGTTGTACTGTTGCCAGCTGTTCAGCAATTCCTTCTCTTCCTCTGGGCTTACAAATGATCTTAAAAGCGCGCAGTCTTGACATACAAGAGAGAGAAATTGACCGAACTTCATGGGACAAAGATCCAAAGGATGACGTACAACCCATTTGTCACAGTACCACCAGTACGCATCTCTCAAGTAGAAGCATAGGTGAACGTGGTCTCGCAATACCTCTTCAGGTAACAGAGCCACAAAACGACCGTAACAGTCTAAAAGAGCACGGTCCAACACCTCAGGGTTCACATTTCCGTTCCTCTTAAGATACTCTTGACGAGATAAAGAAACCTCGGAATCGTCTTCCAACGACAGAGGGTCGTCATAGACACGAGCGGTCGGTGGTACCGGATGGGGGTGACTTGATGAGGGCGCCCGTTGTGGAGCATATCCGGGGAATGAAACCGTAGGAATTGCTGTACGTGGAGTGGCGATATTGGTGACGTGCGCAGCAGGGTTCCTACGAAGTTCTTCCGTAGGTTGATGAGTACTGGAACTTGAGCCCGTTTTCACACCTAGTGCACGCTTCAAATGTGCGCTCAGCGCATCGGCGGAAACTTTCTCGCCTGGATTAAACGGCCCGAAGCTCATGGACGATAAAATAGAAAATGACAACAGAATAACATCACCATTACAACCCTTACGATAATGGCAATGTAAATAACAAACGTTCAAACAAACTAAGAGTAGGCTGTAGCATAACAATGTGACGTAGCGTCTAGTCGAAATAATGATGCCACCTATATCACGACTTGGTGGAAATGATGACTAGACACAACAAAGGCTAGTATAAATGCTACATTAATCAATTGAATGTGATTTTTGAAATGGTTTTGATTTCATATGCCAAAGGCAACCCCGAAGGAAGGCACCGAAACATCGCGACACTACACAACATCGGCACGGATTGACACCATCTAGACAACTGGAAGCACAAACTTCTGGTGTCATATACAAAATAGGCTCTAAAGTGAACTGAATACGGTAGACACACCGAGGCTCACGTAGTATGCCGATGGTCATATACCACAGAGGCCGTGAAACGAGTGTGTAGCACCGGGCTCTGGATAATAAGCACAAATGGCTATATGATCAATTCAGCCAGTATGTTAAACGAGTGTAGCACTAATGTGACAATACGGGGCTCATAATTGTGACGGATTTTGGTGCAACGCGGTTATGGGATGTCTCTGTCACACTAAGTAGTCCAATACAACATATAATGAGTTTCTAATTATTAACAAGTATAACCCCAGTATGTACTAAGATCTTAATGAGGCTTTGTGGGCATTAAGTACATCCAGTTTAGCATAGGGGGTCGTCTTCTATAGAGAATATGCTCTCGGATAATGCGCAGTCTACTATATACATTAAACATAAATTAGCAGCGACTGTATGCCTGACACAAGTGCATGGATATATATAGCACACATAGTATACAAACATTTAGAACATGTGCCAAACATTCGCTAAATGAAAACAAAAGGGCCCCCAGTCATGAAGGTAGCAGTTTCAGTTAACGTACTCCTGGTGACTCTTGTTGTCAAAAAATACCTTGCCCTTGGATGTACGAATGTGGCGCATCACAAGCGCATCAATGAACAATTTGGCAAGCTTCATGCTGGTGATGAGAGTTACCTTGTTGTCAACGGCAGCACGACGCATCATGTAACCGTCAGACAACTTGTTGGGCATTGCACAACCAGCAGCATTGATGAACATGTCAACCACACCGGACTTCATCAAAGTGATAGCGTTGGGCTCACGACCCTCGCTTGGCTTGTATACCTGCATCAATCGACCACAACGACGAGCGCCGCCGGCTTGTAACAGAACGTCGCTAAAAGTATCCTCGAAGAACTCAAGACTCGAACTCAAGAGAGAATGGACATCTAGACCAGTGGCAATCGCAGACTCCGAAACTGGAACCTCGTTAATGCGAGATACAAAGTTGTAGGTACCCTCAGTGGCATAGACATCAAAACCGAGTTGTAACAAAGTTTTCACCTTCCGAGAAATCAGGAACTTGTCCACATTGCTGTCTAATGAAATCAGAATTGCACGAGTGGGGATGCGCATATTGCTCGAAATCATGGCCTTGAGAAGAGCTTCGTACTTGTTGGCACCGAATCCAACGACTTCACCAGTTGACTTCATGTCCACGCCCACCACGGGATCGGCAGGAGAAAGACGGTCGAAGGAAAATACGGGAACTTTCACAGCAACATAGTCCGTATCCATCAGCTGGATGTTGTGTACCCTTGCAGGACTGCCAACCATGACACGAGTAGCCTGATCGATGAAGTTAACATTCAGGGTCTTGTAAATATATGGAAGCGTACGTGAAGCACGAAGGTTGCACTCAATGATCTTGATTTCATTGTTCTTGCAGAGGTATTGAACATTGAAGGGGCCGCTGATGTTGAGATAACGGGAAAGCTTCTGGGTGATCTTCTTCACACGGCGGTGGGTACCGACAAAGATGTTCTGAGCGGGCAAGACCAAGGTGGCATCGCCGGAGTGAGTGCCCGCATGCTCTACGTGCTCACTAATGGCATAATTCAATATGATACCCTGAGAAGCCACGCAATCAACTTCGACCTCGTTGGCCTTCTCAATGAACTTGGAAATAACAACCGGATGTTCACGGTTGATCACAGCAGAAGCCTGGAGGTATTTCTCTAGCTCTTCGAATGAGACGATAACACGCATTGATGCACCAGATAGTACATATGATGGGCGCACAAGCACAGGGAATGATACCTTGGTACAGAATTGCTTGGCTGCTTCCAAAGATGTGAATTCCTCCCAAGAGGGCTGGTCAATACCGAGCACATCACACAATTTCGAAAACTTGTTACGGTTCTCACAGCGGTCAATGGACTCCACACTAGTACCGAGAATGGAAAGACCCAAGCTGTGTAACTTGCAAGCCAAGTTGTTGGCAGTCTGGCCACCCACCGATATCACGATACCCATGGGGTTTTCAAAACGATATATTGCGTCAACTGTCTCAACCGTAAGCTCGTCGAAGTATAGCCTGTCACTAACGTCGTAATCTGTAGAGACAGTCTCTGGGTTGCAGTTGACAATAACTGCTGAGTGGCCTAAGCTTCGGAGAGCTTTGACACAGCTAACCGCGGACCAATCAAATTCGATACTTGAACCGATACGGTAAGGACCACAACCAAGCACAACGATTGAAGAAGAGGGATTGGGGGCCTCCTTAGATCCCACAGGACCACAGGCAGAGACGTCACTCTCTATACCGTTGTATGTTAGGTAACAGTAGTTCGTCTTTGCTGGGTATTCCGCTGCCATAGTGTCAATAACCTTCACCACGGGTACTACACCCAGAGCCTTACGATAGTCGCGAACATCATCCTCTGTTGCCTTTGAAGCACCAAGACCATATGCTATCTGTTTGTCGCTGAAACCATTAACCTTGTAATACAACATCATACTACGTGTGATGTCCGACAGTGATGGTACCTTCGATAGGTGGTTGGTAAGCACGTGGATGCGATGCAGCTTGTGGAGGAACCATGGATCAATGCGTGTTAAAGAGTGGACATCGGAGACAGTCATACCGAGTTCAAACGCACGTGCTATTGCAGCCACGTGATCGGGGGTTGGGTGCTGCAAGGCATCAACGATGCAGTCACGGTCAGCACCTGACATCACACCACTGTTGAAACCCATGACGCCATCACCTGCCATACGCAAAGCCTTCTGAATAGCTTCTTCAAAAGTACGACCGATTGACATGACTTCTCCAACAGACTTCATACTGCTACCCAAAGAAGTGTCGGCGTATTCGAATTTACGGAGGTCCCATTTGGGGATCTTCACAATGACGTAGTCAAGGCTGGGCTCGAAGCAAGCAGTGGTCACTAGAGTAATTGCATTGCGCATTTGCACAAGATCGAAACCTAGAGCAATACGTGCTGCGAAATAGGCCAGTGGGTAACCAGTGGCCTTGGAAGCAAGAGCAGAGCTGCGACTCAAACGTGCATTCAACTCCACGATGAAATAGTCATCATTGTCCGGGTTAACTGCAAATTGGACGTTACACTCTCCAACAATACCCAAGTGGCGCACTATCTTGAAGGCAATCTCACGGTACTTGTAAAGCTCCACATTGGTCAAAGTCTGAGCTGGAGCTACGACGATGGAATCGCCGGTGTGGATACCCAGCGGGTTGAAGTTTTCCATGCTTGCTGGGGAAATGCAGTTGTCGTTGTTGTCACGAATGATCTCGAACTCAATTTCCTTCCAGCCGTTGAGTGCTTTGTCAATGTATACGAAAACGTCATTCACATCCGAATGGTCGCTCGATCCTTTGTTGTTTGAATCATTCGCCAAAGCACCCTTGCGACAGGAACTTGCGGTAAAGATGTTCGACAAAATAGTGCGCAATTCTGATTCGTCGGCAGCCAGACCAGAACCGAAACCTCCCAATGCAAAATTGGTACGTACGAGCACTGGGTACCCGAGTTCCGCTGCGGCAGTAACACAAGATTCAATGTCCCTACCAACTTTCGATGGCGCACAACGCTCACCAATCTCGGCCATCTTCTGGTTGAACAGTGCACGATCCTCAGTATTGACGATGGTCTCAATAGGTGTACCCAACACTTCACAGTTGTACTTGGCCAGCACGCCAGAGTTATACAAGTCGATACCACAGTTCAGCGCAGTTTGGCCACCGAAACTGCACATAATACCATCCGGACGTTCTTTCTCTATGATTTTTGATACGAACTCTGCAGTTATCGGCTCGAAGTAAACCACATCGGCCAAACCGTGGTTCGTCTGAACCGTAGCCACATTGGGGTTCACCAAAATCACTTCAGCACCTGATTCCTTCAATGCCTTGATGGCTTGACTACCACTGTAGTCAAACTCACCTGCCTGACCGATAGATAAACCACCACTACTCAACAGCAAAATACGTTTCCATTGGACATGAGGAGCAATGCTGCGTATGTGTAATGGGATTGATCTGTGCTTTCCCAAACTGTGGATGAAATCACGCATCAAAAATGTGGTATCAGTAGGTCCACCACTCGCCTCAGGGTGGAATTGCAAACTGAACCACGGGTTATCCATGTGGATGATACCCTCGACACAACCATCGTTTGCGTTCACGAAAAGAGTTGACCAGTCTGGGGGTAGGGTATCCTCATCCACAGCAAAACCGTGATTTTGTGATGTCATATAGCACTGAGATGTACGTAAATCGACACATGGTTGGTTGAAGCCACGGTGACCATAACGCATCTTGTATGTTTTGGCACCAGCAGCAAGAGCCATTAGTTGGTGTCCAAGGCAAATACCAAATATAGGAGTTGTACGTTCCATTGCCTTACGGAGGTTTGCAATTGTGCCTTTCACATTGTTGGGATCTCCAGGACCATTGGATATCATCAAGCCATCGTATGGAATATGTGTGAAGTCGAAGGTGTATGGAACCACGAGCAGACGCACCTGAGGAGGAGACATGCGCAGCATCAGACGAATGATATTGCTCTTTATACCACAGTTAACAACGACCACAAGGGTGACGTCTTTCAAACCCAATGAAGATGAAAAGTAAGTAGTGCGTAACTTGCCTTGCGAATCACGCACAGGCATATTTGGGAAACCGCAGAACTTCATACGTGAAGCAAAAGTTTTGTTTACGTCAGCCACGTGACATACGCTAGGGTCACGAGCAAACATCTCCATAAGCTCTTCAGTTGTAAACTCAAAGGATGTCACGTACTTTGCACCGTCGACCTCACGCATAGTATATAGTATTGGGTTGGTTGTAGGAAGTTCTTTCATCAGGTCAACATTGTTGGTGTTGTAAAATGCTGACGTATGGAGGAGACTAGAATCGCAGGGAGCAGTTGACTTGGGTCCGATGATTATACGCGCCAACGCGGAACCGCAAGTGCGAAGGTGCTTAGTCAGTGCCCGGGTGTCGATGCCAGCAATAGCCGGAATACGCTTCTCGCGCAGCCAAGTAGATAAAGATTTGCACGATGTCCAGTGAGAATCGTGTATGGTATAGTCGCAACAAACGAAACCCCTCACATGGATTGTAGAGCTCTCAAACCATTTCAGAAAACCAAACTCGTCCTACAAGTGGTTAGACAAATGAACAGGAATATACTAACCTCCTCGGTTGATGGTATACCA
Organism: Babesia ovis; assembly: GCA_023705535.2. NCBI lineage: Eukaryota > Apicomplexa > Aconoidasida > Piroplasmida > Babesiidae > Babesia > Babesia ovis. Next base: position 507,123 of record BLIY01000003.1, read on the forward strand.
GTGTTACCGATTGACGGATAGGTCATGACCAAAATCTGACCCAAAAAACTTGGATCAGTGAGAGCCTCTGCGTACCCAACCATGGCCGTCGAGAACACAACCTCTCCGGTGGCAGACAAGTTATTTGGGTCAGCATAGTCGATGGATTCATCGACATAACCAAAGGAATAACCATAGAACTCGGTGCCATCTTGAAGAAGAAGCTTAGCCGGATGAGGAGACTCAAGCTCTGAAAAGTGTCTAATGGACGACAGACAAAACTGACCTTCAGGACGCCAAACATGGCACTCAGAATCACAACCCTTTCCCATGGTTTCGTGTAATTTTCAATGGACAGTAACCAAACACTGCGGTGCAATTTTAGCTCATACACACCCGCTTTGGGCTGTTAAAATATGGCAAGGAATACTAAGAGCCATCCACCGAAACGTCACTCCTAACAGCTTAAAGAACCGTGCAATCCTTTGAGGTAATATCTTGTCGTAATTGCTGTTTTGGAAAAAAACGTGGAGTCAGACAAAACCACGATTATTGCACCCGACTTTGCAACGTAGGCCCACGTGACGCGGCGATAAATCAGGAAACAAATGATGCAAGTGTGCGAAATATCATCTTAACGGTTATAAACCTATGTTGTGTATACACGACAACATATAGTAACTCTATGAACACGGTTAGAATCCAAAATTTTCTACCAACGACACACAGTCGACAAACGACATCGTATAGCACTAAGACAGTAGTGTGCCCGGTTAAAGGGTTATTATCCAGTGTTATTGAGATTCATACAATGTGTAAAGATGTAGTACAGAGTGTCTACCGTGGTAGTCGACGCTAATGTCGCCCTGCACCGGAAGACAAAACCGCCCACTGTGTAGAGCGATATGGCAATATGTACGCCAATATACAATGATAAGCACCGGAATATTCGTATCCCTATAATGTATACATGGATGCAATGGTTAATATGAGTACTATATCGTGGAAGCTCATGATGGATATGCTTCATAGCATTATCCAAACGAATCTTACCGTATGAAATACGTAATCCATAGCATAAATTAGTCCCTCTTGTCAATATAGTAATAGACAGTAATTAGAGATCGTGAATGATCCACTCGCCTCAGCTAGCCACTGCCTCGGCTGTGGCACACCCACCACATTTCGCCGCATTTGCAGCGTGACCAGTGACTCAGACATGCAACCACTAATCTAACATTGAAGCTAAAGGGTATTAATCAATCAGAAAAGGCCCGGAAGAAACGAGAAATACCCGTATTTGGGCTGTCGTTCAACGGCCTCAATGTGTAGAGTGACATCCCATGTTCAACTGTAGCACTGTGCCTCGTAGCTGCCAATTCAGTGGTATAAAACTGAATCGATAAATGCGGGGGTCGCTAGGCGATCCAGATTTGTTCAAGATTCTGAGGACAAAAGCCTAGAGTCAACTGCACATAGCAACACCGGTTACGCCACAAGCAAGACGTACTTGGACGTTAAGGGTATAAATAAAGGTGTCAAGAATGCTCAAACCACAAGTGTGATAGCTCTGAATGCGCAAAATACAACGATGCCCGGAGGAAATACGCATAGCACAAAGGCGTCCACCGCGGACACACAGAGCACAAAGGGAACTGCCGCAGATACGCAGAACTCGGGGATGACTAACTCGGACAATGGCACATATCTAAATGTGGAATTTAATAATGAAAGTCTGATGATAGCTTACTCCAAGCCACCGGGGACAACGACGTTGCGACCTCCCGAACGCCAAGACGTAGTTCAGGCGCAAAGTCGCCATCCACATGCCCTTCAGGGCAATTCACAAGGAGGATCTAATGTCAAAGTAGCTGAAGGGACACAAGATATGAATACGTCGGTTGGTGGGAACCAGCCTGCACAACTGCGGGGCGCAGACACACAAACAAGCACCGATAGCAAATACCAAGTCCAACGAATGATAGGTAATGGGTCATTCGGAGTTGTGCATGAAGCAGTTCATGTGGAAACCGGTAGGCGCTTTGCCATAAAGAAGGTTCTACAGGTATTGTTTTTGAAATGTTTGTATCATAGATATCCAGGATCCACGTTATAAAAATCGGGAACTCAGCATCATGCTGGAACTCTCTCACCCAAATATTGTATATATGTTTGACCACTTCTACACGGAATCCGTGAGGGAGCAGGAGACCCAACGATATCTCAATATAGTGATGGAGTTCGTCCCAGGTACCGTCCACAGAGTTATGAGGTCGTACTTCAAGAGATACAATCAAATGCCAATAACACTTATAAAAATCTATGCATTCCAGATATGCAGGGCCTTAGGTTATTTGCACGCCGTGGGAGTCTGTCATCGAGACCTCAAACCGCATAACCTGCTCGTTGACCTCGAGACAAACGTTCTCAAACTTTGCGACTTTGGGTCAGCCAAGAAATTGCTTGCCGGTGAAATGAGCGTTGCATACATTTGTTCAAGATTTTACAGGGCTCCTGAGCTCATGCTTGGAGCAACGGAATATACCACTGCCATAGATATATGGTCCGTTGGGTGTGTCATCGGAGAGCTACTAATGGGTAAACCCATGTTCGCCGGAGACACATCAATTGATCAGCTCGTCAAGATCATACAGGTATTGGGGACACCAACAATCGAACAGATGTACGCCATGCATCCCAACTATCAAAATGTCACATTCCCAAATATCAGACCAGCGGATCTCTCCAAAGTGTTCCCCAAAAATACACCCCCAGTCGCTATCGACTTTGTAGCACAATTTTTACGATACGATCCAAAGGAACGTGTCCAACCACTTGAAGCCCTCAGTCACGAGTTCTTCAATGATATACTGCACAACCCCAACACTGATGTCTTCGTGCCAGAGAACCTCCTGGAATTCACGAAGCAGGAGCTAGATGTCATGTCAGATAACTGCAAACGCAAACTTGGTATAGTGCAATAATGATTTATTTGTAAAAAGTTCACTAGTCAGCGACGTAAAGTGGAAGCCGATGTTGTCTAAAACATGACCACCCACGGCTCGATATAACAGTTAGGTGGTGACACTAGGTTTCACACGATTTTTTCCAGCTCTTCTATGTAGTTGAGTGAGTGTCGAAGCATTTCCTTGGAGGGAATGCTGCCACAAGAAGCCGATTCCTTTACAAATGTAACGCGGTTTCCCTCCACCTTCCACTGGATTCCACATGGATCTACGAAACATTGACGGATTAAATAAATATGAAATACCGTCAGTAACCTTGTTTTGGTTGTAGTATTTCATAAAAACGGACAATTCCTAAAGAGAAATGAAAGTAATGGATGTATCACATACCCCGATGTCACGCAACTTGAGCATACGAACTGCATCATCCACACTTAAACTTGGATATGCAGCTTCCATCGATGCTGCAATCTTTCTGCGTGCCGTGTCGGCCAGCTTGTCAGCCAGGGCCTGGTAGTAATCGCACGAAGCCGTATGACGCATGTCAATCAGTCGTGTTAGGTTGCCTTCCATCATATTGTGTTCCAATTCAATCACATATGATATATTGGGGCTTTCACGCAAATTCGCTGGTATGAGTTCCAGAAGCATGTAAAAGTCACCAATGCGATTGTCCGTCAGCAGGTGGAGCATACGTAGACCCAAAATGACATCCGACCGCGTACTGCGAGTTGACAGCTGTAAATGTGTTAAGATGAGAAACATATATATGGCCTACATGTGTGTAATCAAAGTAAAAGGGGTGTAGATACGAGTAGAAGCACTCAAAGGCGCCCACATCACCTAGCGTCAGCGAAACCAGTGCACCTATCTCATACACCTCCCGACATAACAACAGGAAATGGTCGTCACAAGTGTTGCCGTTAAGCTGGTGGCGCGTTAGCTCCTCTTTCAGAGGATCCAAAAGGTCCGCACAGTAAGTTAGACCATTAGGCTTGGTGGATGCCTCCGCAAACGCACGTTGCAGAGCTTCCACTCTCTGCTTAAGGTCAATGTTAGTCATGGCTTCATTGGAAAATGAACTAATTGGGGGTTGTAGCCGTATTTCAGGGCGTCGTGCAGCAGGTCACCGCGACACCTTAGACACCACCCCGCCTCGCGACCACATAAAGCAAATACAGAGAGATAATAACACACTTTGGTTGTAATTTATGATTATCAGACGGTTACTTAAACATTACTGTCGCTTAGAAGGGACCGATCATAGCCTACAAAATGGCCGTAACGGTGCTACCTATGCTGCGTAACAAGACGATTCAGAGGAGCCTTTTAGCCCATGTCGCATAAAGAACGCATAAGTGTGACATAGAATCGGAGTCCCGCCATTCAATCATACAGCATACAATACCGAATAACCGTTAGGTCATGGGAGGCAATGCATGACGACAATTTGGACATTCCATTTTGATTGCCGTCCATTCCTTGAGGCAACTGCTGTGAAACAGATGATCACATGGTGTTATGCTCCAGTCACTGTAACGAAATGAAGCCGTAGAGAAGAAAACGTACCCCTTTGAATGTACGATTGTGTTCATACAGATGACGCACTCCTGGGGATCGTCTTGCATAAGCTTCGTCCATGGACGCACGTAGTTGTAAATCTGTGGTAGAATAGACCATGCTGCAAAACACCTTGCGCCACGGAGGCGCTGCAAACACATCAGAATTAGCTGTACTAATGTCACCACCACGATGTACGCCCCCACCGTACGGTTCGTTCTACCAGAATCAATCGAAAAAACGTCGTATGTGAACGCACTTTCCTTCAGCATGAGTACGTAGCATGGCACATACATACGGCATAGCGATATCGTTATGACTGTCAGTATGTTGAGACAACTGCACTGCCCACGCCATGCGTCCAAAAGGATCTGTGGTATCCAGCATAGATAAGTTGCGATAAAGACCCAAGGGCTAGAGATGTAGTAAAAGTACCATGCTAACGCTTGGAGTAGTAAGAAACTGAAGTAGTATCTATAAAATAGGGTGAATCGCTTTTGCGTGGCTTCCCAACCCTCCCGGATCTGTTCTGCGTGATTAGCACGCCAAATCAAAACCAAAAAACTGTGATCCACTACTCCAACCATAAACAGTTTAATGAATATGGAGAAACATAGGCAGGTTACGCTCTTGAGGAAAATTGAACGGTGGTACAATAAGATGAAAATCTCAAGCAAATCCTGGTAAGAAAACATGCTGAACGCAATGATACTGATAGTCTGACCATGAACACCCTCATCCACACGTTTTAGTTGTTTGCACAACAAAAATGTCTCTAGTAAGGATTTCATAATGAATACTACAGAGAAACGATAAACCAGGATGTCACCGTATGACATGTCTCGCTCCTGACCTTTGAATGAAATTGTAATGCCACAGTCTGTAGAGTTTATAGAGCCATACATTGTATCCACTAGCCGCTTGCTTTCACCATTTTCGGTTTTTTCGGTCGGTATGAAATCCTGTGGCATTGCCATATTGTCGGCTACGCTGTATTCGGGAGGAGTGGGTTCAGCATATAGGGCATTGAAAATGTTGAACTTGGAACTATCCAGATTTGATAGATGTTCAAAGTCCTTTAACATATAACGCCTTATACCCAAAATGTAAAACTCATCAAGTTGACGAAGTGAAACCTGATTCATATTGGGGAATGGCTGACGGAGAAACGTATTGAAGGAACAAACGGCACCAGAAGCTTTGCCAAAGTATTCATTCCATATATCCAACTTTAATGCTTCCTTGGGCCAATATTGCTTTAGAGGGGCACGCGAAGTGAATGGGCCGAGCACAGAGGACATACCGGAGAGATATAATGTATCAATACGGTTTGTGAACTCCAAACCCGAAAGACCCATATAAACGCGTCGATCTCTCTTAAATGTGTTCTTACCGTATTTCGGTGATTTCCAAAACTCAAAAGTATTCCCTGCCGGTAACTCAAAACAAAATAGCAAATAGACTGTTGTAAAAGAGTCAAGTGCCATCTCTCTGAAAATCGCAGTAGCATGCATATTTCCTCTTATACAGCTTCCTGGGTTGTAAGTACGGCCATCACTTGGTCCTTTTATCGAACGGGCTGTTTCGCATATCTCGTACTCGCCAGTGTAGTATGTGCTAAAAGTACCAATATGATTTAATGCGCTGTCATCCCGTTCAGATGCTTTATTCGCATTTAAAGGGTGTAGATTGAAAAACAAATTGAAGACGATGATAGATCCCAGTACTGATAATAACGAAATAAAAACCATCAATCTGTGATGGTTGTCTGTTTCCTCTGGATCCACCGGTTCTTGTGATGATGGAGGAGGCACATCCTGTACAGGCTCCTGTTCTCGTATCAATAGCGAGCTAATCAGATTTTCTGAGTTGATATTACCTGCAGAGACAGCCATTGTAAAGTTACATACGGCGATATCTGTGCACCCGGGTTTTAGTAAAGTTCACTCCCAAATATGAGCTTAGCAGTGATAATTGTTCATCGTTGAGAGTTAAAGACCCTTGTTCCACTTTTTCAATGTGCGCGGACGTAACTGCTATTAGTAAGCAATGTGTTAGACAACACCAACCTGGATTCGATGTACCTGGTTTCGGGGGCGTTTCCGCGTTCAACAGTCTTGCAAGTGTACCTCGTCGCAAGTACTTCCACCATCTGCAATGCCAATGGAACCCTAAAGTTTCTAGAGCCTTAATTACCTACAACATTCGAGTGCGGAGCCAACCGTAGGAAAGTGTGACACTCGGAACCCCTTATTAGGGCGAGGCTGGCCTCGACTACCGATACGGAGATGAGTAGCTCCCCACCACTGCTTTGTCACTCGACCGAAATGAGTATATACTGAAACATTGTTATGGCGAAAATGATATAACGTTGCTAACGGAATGTATACCGTAGAATTTATCATAATTGTACAGATGAAATGACTTACCCATGGAAAATATTCCAAAAATCAACAACGTAACATCTTTGATGTGAACAGACGCTGAAGCAGGAAGTGACGACAGTGGATTAAATCCTTATGATGGATGAACATCAGCAAGGATTAATATTGACTAATTGCTGGAGTTTTTGATATCAACAGGACATATTACATAACAGATATGAATGTGTGGATGTCTGATCTGATCTACGAAGCAACATAGCCGATACACATCAACATGTATCCACACATCCTACGCACGATGATACAAAGATATGTTGATCATAGAGTCAAAGAGATATGTAAATAATACAGCAATATGTTTTGCAAATTGTAAATTATTTTGTTACGATTAAGTTTTGGTAGAACGTTGTTGTGAGTGCACATCTCACTCCTTGGAGCCTTCAAGGGTATTCGACAGTACATACGCGCCATTCTCCTCGGGGCGATAAACAAAGCTCTCGCCATCACAGGAGACTAACAAACGGTCGTTGTTGAACGACAATGAAACCTGGGCATATGAATGAGGAAGGCGAACGCGCTGAGACTCAGACCAGTCAGCCACACGGCCAAACACAAACACATCAGAACCTGTAGCAACAGCCAAACGAAGGCCACTCTTGTTCCAACATAAACATTTCACGTGAGTCAGAGACTTAGAATCGTGCTCCAAAGTCAATGTCTTCAACAGTTGGAACTTACGGTCAACCAACTCCCAAATCTTCACGCAACCATCCATACCACCTGTAGCAAGCAGACATGGCATACCGGCACTAGAGTTGTCTACACTACCCTCACCAATAGCAAAGGATACGCTGTTTACGCCTCCATAGTGACCTTGGAACTGAGTAGTTTCAAAAGAACCCTCACCGAAAATCACACTAACGCCACCGCCAGGAGAACCCACAGCACATAGCAATTCGCCGATGGGAGAGACACCCACACTCATACAGCTTATCGATTTCTGAACCTCCGAGACCTCGCGAACCAGCGACAATTGGCATCCAGAACCAGCGGAAGGTTGACGGTAGAAACAAACAGAGTTGTCACTCAAAACCACGACCAAAGTACGACCAAACTTGGGAGGCGCCCAACTCAAAAATACAGGATCAGCACGAGCCGTAATGCTGTTCACCAAACGCAAACTCCCCGAATCGTCCGAAGAACCATCCTTCTCCAATAACAGGATCTCAGGACCGTTTTGCGATCTACAACCAGCAACCAGGTACTTGCAGTAATAATCATATTGAAGGTCGAGCACCTGGACCTTTTTCTGTAGAATCTGGTTCAGATTCACAGACAGAGAGCTAGCAACTTCACTCATCCTGCCAGTCTAGAGTACAAAACAATGACCACGAAACCAGTGTTAAACGATGATTACTACATCATTAGGCACACAGTGCAATTTAAATTGTGCCAAGTGGTCAACACGCATCAAACACAATGCCAGAAAATGAGCAGCCAACACTATCAGGTAAAGCGGCCCACAGACAAGGAGGGCTACCGCAGCCAAAATCGATGTGTAAGCACACACACTTCAGAAACACCGATATATGTGCGTTTTCTATTAACACCTATATATTGTCTACGCGGTCGTAGTCTGGAAATCACCTCATAGAAGGTGCAATGCCAAGGGTACCGCCAGGTATGTGATAATTATTTACACATTACATATATTAATGTGTGAAATAAATTTTTAATGATATTAATACGATATGTAGGAATAAGACACCGTGAGGTGTACTCGGAATTGCTATCGGACGTTGGATTACTTTTCGAAAGACGGTACAAGGCACACCAACTTGAAGATTTATCGCAGCTACAACATCGAGCAAATCGTTATCTTGCTAGATCTATAGCAAACGGATTGGTAAATGACCGATGTGAGGTCACTCAAAACTGTGACGAATCAATATTGCGCCAATCTACCCTGCCGCATGCCACAAACGACGAATATGATTTCGAATCTTCACCGCAGTCTGTAGGTAATGATCTCTTCGAAGTATTAGAACCAGAAACTAATACACTTGATCATTGCGGAACGACAGTTTTACTGTCTATCGATGATCCGGACAAACCCCTTGGTGAAGACATAGAAGACAACACAAATGTCGAAAGTATAACTACATTGGGGAATCATCTGCAATTTAGTAGTGATACGGGTGTAATTGAACAACCTACATCTAATCCAAAGGAAACCGTTAATGATGTTTGTCTGGATATTGAGGGAGACATTGTAGCAACTGAAAAGGTGGCATTGACATTACCAAATTATAAACGTCTGAAGACTGTGGGATTGTGTTGTTTAGTAACACATATATTGGTAGCAGGTGCCTTTGCTGCACTGTTACTCTTACACGGCTGCCTGGAGTGGCAGGAACGTGTGGGAAATTTGCATGTTATTTATTCTTTTATTGCTTATTTCACCACGAGGGTCATTTTACAAGGCATATTTGATTGGGAAGTCAACAAGAATATTCGATCGTTGTTGCTCTCAATAGCCGTCGGTAGCGTTGTCCTTGGACTAGACAGAACGCAATTATTCAAATCAATCGCAAACAACGTCTGTCTCGTTTTAGCAGTGATTGTAGCTGCTCTACCAGCTGAAATAGTGTATGAAACAGAACAACCCAAGACGTTCAGCAGGGTTTACTGTGGTATCATCGCAACACTATTTACGTTTGACATAATAGCGACAGCGTATCACCATTATATGATCATTCGGCGTATGAAAAAATCAACGGGTAAAGAAGCAAAATGAATCTAAAAGGTTGTGTTAATACTGTTTATAGCGGTGTGAAAGCGGGTTTAATAAATGCTATTTTATCTAGCGCAACCACCACAAATTTCCCTATATACCCATCGCATTCGCTGATGAGACCCATATATTGGATTCACGAAACACCAATTGAAATGGAAATGCGGCGTAGGGTCTATAAAGCATATAAAAGGCGTGTTCTTGGTATACCTTCTACGAAATCGAGACGAAGGCATGCACAGAGCCTCAGATAAGGAGTAAAAGTGAACGCTGCTAAATTTTAAAATTTTACTATTTCTTGTTCAATATGTAGTATAATATGAAAGTTGTTATTTTCCATCTTATCTTGCCTCTCCTTACGCGATTAACGTAACGTTCAATATGAAGATGAAATTAAGTAAATCGTTTGATTAGAATTCAAATAGGATTTGTTGTACATATGGTGGTGAATTTACTTTTCAGATATATATATATATATATATATATTCGACATGTTATTTACCGAAGTCGATAAAAGGAATTCATTGATGTTACCACAGTAGATACAACCCTTCTTAAAGTATACAACAAGCAAGATCTATTTAATAATTTGTTTGTCAATAGCGTGAGTACATACTTCTGGAGCTTCTTTCACTCCGCCTATGCTTGTGTCTATAAGGAGAATGCCGAACCCTTGAGCGATGACGCTTGCGATGATCACGACTATGACTATGATCACGTGATCTATGGGCGTGTTTCGACTGTTTATACGAGTCTCGTGTGCGATAAGATGAAGTGTGGTGAGATTCGTTGTCTCCTGAGTATTTTGCCTCGGTTGATTCTACGTTGGTGTCCTCATACACAGGTTTATCCTGCTGATCAGGAATCAGTAATTTACGCAAAGACTCCACATCAGTTGGTCTAGACTTCAGCAACATTAAACGCTTCGGTTTCGATCCCCTAGTATGGAATGATATGTTATATATGATAACTTACAGCATTTCCAGCATAAGTTCGTCTTCATAGAGCTTAATTAATCGAAGTTCTTCCGAAGCATCCGTTTCTCTAGTTGTTGTATCATTCTTAAGATACCAATCGTGTTTGTAAAAGTGATTCTTATATTTAACCATACCAATCTTTACACTGTGACCTGAAACTTTTGAAAAGCAAATCAATGACGCTTACCTAGGTAGTGTTCGCGTTCCTTGGTATTGCAAGCCTTTACATCATCCCACTTAAACTGCTCTCTACCACCTCGCGCTCCTTCGCGAGGAGGGCTTAAACGAATATCCATCCTTGAATGAAGGTACGTTGATGTCCACCCAAGCTATTATACGACGGCATCCATTTATTAGCGCAAATTATAACTATTTGATGATATATATATATATATATATAATTTATTACTAATATGATGATATTATAAACTAGTATCCAGCTTATGATTCAGTTGGAGATAAAAAACATATGATGTGTCGCTTACAAAAGGCGGTGACTAAGTTCGCTACCGTATAACTCATAAAATCGGAGGCATACACATCAATATGTTTTGCAAATTGTAAATTATTTTGTTACGATTAAGTTTTGGTAGAACGTTGTTGTGAGTGCACATCTCACTCCTTGGAGCCTTCAAGGGTATTCGACAGTACATACGCGCCATTCTCCTCGGGGCGATAAACAAAGCTCTCGCCATCACAGGAGACTAACAAACGGTCGTTGTTGAACGACAATGAAACCTGGGCATATGAATGAGGAAGGCGAACGCGCTGAGACTCAGACCAGTCAGCCACACGGCCAAACACAAACACATCAGAACCTGTAGCAACAGCCAAACGAAGGCCACTCTTGTTCCAACATAAACATTTCACGTGAGTCAGAGACTTAGAATCGTGCTCCAAAGTCAATGTCTTCAACAGTTGGAACTTACGGTCAACCAACTCCCAAATCTTCACGCAACCATCCATACCACCTGTAGCAAGCAGACATGGCATACCGGCACTAGAGTTGTCTACACTACCCTCACCAATAGCAAAGGATACGCTGTTTACGCCTCCATAGTGACCTTGGAACTGAGTAGTTTCAAAAGAACCCTCACCGAAAATCACACTAACGCCACCGCCAGGAGAACCCACAGCACATAGCAATTCGCCGATGGGAGAGACACCCACACTCATACAGCTTATCGATTTCTGAACCTCCGAGACCTCGCGAACCAGCGACAATTGGCATCCAGAACCAGCGGAAGGTTGACGGTAGAAACAAACAGAGTTGTCACTCAAAACCACGACCAAAGTACGACCAAACTTGGGAGGCGCCCAACTCAAAAATACAGGATCAGCACGAGCCGTAATGCTGTTCACCAAACGCAAACTCCCCGAATCGTCCGAAGAACCATCCTTCTCCAATAACAGGATCTCAGGACCGTTTTGCGATCTACAACCAGCAACCAGGTACTTGCAGTAATAATCATATTGAAGGTCGAGCACCTGGACCTTTTTCTGTAGAATCTGGTTCAGATTCACAGACAGAGAGCTAGCAACTTCACTCATCCTGCCAGTCTAGAGTACAAAACAATGACCACGAAACCAGTGTTAAACGATGATTACTACATCATTAGGCACACAGTGCAATTTAAATTGTGCCAAGTGGTCAACACGCATCAAACACAATGCCAGAAAATGAGCAGCCAACACTATCAGGTAAAGCGGCCCACAGACAAGGAGGGCTACCGCAGCCAAAATCGATGTGTAAGCACACACACTTCAGAAACACCGATATATGTGCGTTTTCTATTAACACCTATATATTGTCTACGCGGTCGTAGTCTGGAAATCACCTCATAGAAGGTGCAATGCCAAGGGTACCGCCAGGTATGTCTCGAGTCACCTAACGATTTATGTATAACACTGTCCGATTTGTAATATCTAGGTACCTATATATGGTAGAAATAGTAGGTACGATGGAATTAGATTGTATTATTTGATGTGTACTTAGTGGTGGTGAATAGAGCTTGACTTGACGTCGTAGCCTTTCTATTTTCCATTAACTAAGTCATCAGGGTTGTGTATACGAGTTTTAGTCCCTCTACCCATTATGATCTCCCATATGTTGCGTCCAACAATTGCTCGTTTCAATGCATAGAAGTACTCGGGATTGCTTGTGGCCGATAAGTTGGTGTGTCCACCCTCTTGGAACAGAAATAGATTCACAGTTCCGGGCAGCTTTTCGCGCGTTAATTCGTTGTAGAGCATCTCTGGGGTTGTTATGGAATCTTTTGAACCCTGCATAATGTACACTTTGGAACATGTTTCCGGGTTCCTCAAAAATGCTTGAAGTGATAACTTGTCTACGTGTAATCCATCCCTGAAATGTGTGGGCATACTGCTGATATGTTGCTTACCTGTCCATCGACGAAAGGAGCTGTTCGGTGAACCACTTCACAGAATCAGATGGTGAATTGACTATATGCTGTCGCACGTTGGCGACAGGAGATTCCATGATTATCCTGTTGACAGACAACCTACTCAAAATGCCAGGATCCATAGCATTTATAAAAGGGCAACCGGACTCCATTCCACAATCGGGGTATCCTTCGTTTCGTTTTGTTCTTGCGATTATTTCATCAAACAACAGGGCACTAAGAGAACTAATAGACTGTGTGTATAGACTAATATCATCCACTCCTAATACACCGTGTAAATAAACAGAGGCATCATATATATCCCCAACACCCTTCAAACCTATATTTGTTTCAAAAGATTTCCCGCTGTCTTCATGCATATTTAATATGAGAATATGATGCGTATCCAGACAACCTATCTAAAAAAATTAATGAGGGTATATAAAGCGCGCAATGATGTTGTATAATGATAAAAGCTTACCTTTCTTAACGTATCCGCAAACTGTAGGCAGGACTGCATGTTACCAAACCATCCGTGAAGAAGAATAAATGCCTTGGTGGCTGTCGGGTTTGTCGATCTTATCAACCAGGAGTGCTTGGGGACTTTGGAGCCAAAATTCGATGGTATGTCCACCTGCAGCTTCTGAAATTGTGAAAATATAAACCTACCCTACTGTATGGCATGTTAAAAGTCTCTGGTGTTGCATTCTCTGGAATTCCCAATTTACTGCAAAAGGTTGTGGTTAAAGAATAATTTTCTACCTTGTAATATACTGGTCGTTGAGACGATTATTCAGTAAATTCCCTAGGCCAGAGCCAAGAGGACTTATAATATAAAATTGCAAATATGATTGGGCTGCCTTGTGCTTCAAATATTCAGCACAATGATTAATTATCCGGGTCAAAAGACGCTTGAACAAACTCTCGATTTTTAGTAACTCCGAATAAATCTGGACGTTGTGTTGTTTGCAACTCAACATATGTAACCACAATTGTGCAGTATAATCATTGAACGTTACGTAATGATGGTTATGGTTGCTGCAGACTTACCTGGCTCTTTGCTACTTCGTAATCTGTATCAGCTTCCTCAACTTCTGGCAAATCTTCATCTGGCAATGGCGAAACCATCGCTAGCTGATAAGAAAACCCATTTTGGAGTTGCGGTCTCACCGGTGTCTATATGGTATGAAGCAGAAGGATATGTAATTGTCCTTACCTGAGATGTTGCCCATCGCGACACACGCTGCGATACAGGCCCCGTTCTGAAAGTGTAAACAGTGGCTATCGGTTGTCTTGAGGGGACGTTTAAACCCTTTACAACACTCAGGAAGTAGACCAGGGCAATAGGCATTATCTTGAAGACATGGAATCCCGGCGGGCCGTGGAAGGACGGCCTGCACACTGACCGTGTCTTCATAGTTAAGCGCATTATCTGATACCACACATCCCTACATTTAACTCGTTAGTTTTAATATATAATGTACCGTGTAGCTGGTGTAAATGGGACGTGGTGGAGTAACGCAAGTGTCAGTGTGGTTAGTACCGGTTGTCAGGCAGATAGATAAGCCTAGGTATATCAAATGAATAATAGCACATTTATCTACAATGGTGTATTTTAGTGTAAGGTTAGCCCCTGTTTACCTTTGGTAATAGGAGCTTATTGTCTAGGTCTATGGGTAAATTCAATGGCTATGGACCGAACTGAATATTTAACATAGTATCTCGTTGGTGATATCGTGGGACTTAGTTCAGATGGAATATGATACACTTAACAGTATAATACATTTATCTGATGATAGACAGTATTATAGTGTCCAAACAGATTTGGCAATTGTTGATCTGTAAAAAATATGTTCAATTGTGACGTCACGCTTGTGAGACATAATCACATCCACTATATGATCTATCATAGTCAGGGATTAATCAATTTCACTCCACAAGCATGCACGGTGCACTTTTGGATTTCTCTTTTACTTGACGAATCATTGTGCAAAGTACGGAGGCCCTGTTGCACCTAGAGCTATCCGGGTCCTTTGCCAAAGATGTATTGATCAGTTGTAAATAGTATAAGCGACTGAGGCATATGCGTCGCCTATATTCTGTCAGTCGTTTTTATGTAGCTTTTACCTTCTACATAACAGAAAATGCGTTTAATTATTTCCTCTATATGTCGATAGAAAACCAAATATAGTTTCAAATACTAGCATTATTAATGGGAAAATTGTAAATTTTTCATCACCATCTATGGCTTGTCTTATCTTTCTGAAATGTTAGGGCGGCGAAGATGTTAGTAGCGTAAATATTATGGTCTGTGATCTCAGTTTACGTAAGACGTTCACATTAATTGAGGTATATATACGCTGAATTCTAATATGAGCAGTGATTGTAAACTTATGGTGGGTAATAATTGCCTCTATATATTACCTTGTGTTGTTCAATTGCTACGTGGGCAATGTTGCAACGGTCATTTTAAAATAAATGTAAATTTGAGCATTTATTACTTTATTTAATTGCACAACAGCGTTATATATTCATTTGATATTGTGGTATTATATAAAGTTTGCAGTAATCAGCAACATGATGCAGTGTTTTAACGAAACTACAGATGCCATACACTAGCGGTAGATCTAGGAGCATGTTTCCTCAAAATTATAGTAGATTTCAGTGTATGAGAAACATCTACTCTTCCAATTACAACTTTTCAAAACATTTCCCATCCCTATTTGCAGCCTATAACATGTTGGTATGTATATATATATATATATATAATCAAACAGATCCTATGGGGTATGAAGAATTTTCCTAGGAAGTTGGTCGATAACAATGCGTCTATATAATGATTGAATGGTTGTATATCTTGTTAACAAATCCTTTTCACTCCAGTTTAATCTGCCCACCTTACAATAATATTAATGGGGTCAGACATATCAACATTACAGATAAAAGGTGACAGTACTTTGAGCCAGTTGTGTTAAACTTCACCATGGTTATCAACCTCCAGATATATTTCATAAAAATCGTGTCATTTGGTAATTGTAATTCATTAATAGACTTGTCATCACTTGTAAACTATTGGATTAGGCAATGATAACGTTAAATCAAATTGATGAACGTTTGAGACGCGTGTCTGACCATTGCGTATAGCAACTAAAACTGGATTATCATAACTTGTTGGTAGTATTAACCATTTATGCTATATTCACATTCGCCACATTAAAGTCACATCATATGTTATTTTGTGAAGGCCGTAGATTAAGCTACCATCAAAACGAACAAATTTGAGAGACATAAATAACATTGAGCTTTTAAATTAAAATGTCAGCGTTCATAAAACATGAAGAGATCAAAATATAAATATGATATCAAGACTCAAAGTATGTACACGTATTGAAGGAAGAATCTTACTCTGTATATGACGAGAAGATGAATGGATTACATTCGAATGTTACCTTCTACATTGTATGTGATCATATAAGTAATGGTATTAAATGTCGCTGAGATCCCTTTACCTTTACCCCATATCCATACCCATCCTTAGATTCCAACCTGTAATTGACTCAAATGATTTTCCTAAGAGATGCATTGCAGCAGCATAGGTTGGCATTGGAAAACAATAAACTAATTGTTTGGGGTGCTTGCAGTTTACCCCCAAAACAATCAACCCCATCTTTCCTTCAAGCAACTACAATAAAATGCATGCATCAGTGAAGGTTAATTCGAACAACTAAATCGCTTATATATCTCATTTCCATAATGCATATGATAGTGGAAACGATGAAGATCTAACGATAGCCACAACTCTAGATAACCATAATGCTTAAGCAAAGTAATTCTCTGTGATACCAGTGTGTTTTTATTGTTCTTTTAAAGATCAATAATCTCATATTGTACAACGTTCAATCTTATATCAAAATATAAACATAGTTCTACTACCGAGGGATACCACCATTAATACTATATAACATTTTAGAGTAATGTACTGTAGAATATATAGAGAACAACATGAAATCTTGATGCTATTTGTTGGATCAAACGAGTGTACAGCCCATGAAAATATTGTTGCCTTAAACATGAGACGTAAATATATTTGGAAGATGAAGGGAAAGTCGTTTTCTAATTTTAAACCTGGTAAAAGCCAACAATGGTATAGGGTAGACAGTTGTTTTAGCAACTCTTAGAATGACAACAAATCTAATTATTGAATGTTGAATAAAACCTTAATTAGTCTAAAAAGATAAGTGAAGGTAATTGTTCGTATATCTGATCAATGCATGTTTTGCTTTTAATAATAGACGCTGCCTGTAATTGAGATATGTCGTCAGAGTGTTTTTTAAGAAGCCTATCGAAGAACAAAAATGGTGGCTCCATTCCTGAAGCATCATTCGATTCCTTGGAAGCACATTCTTCGCGTACAAGGTTGAAATAATGGTCAAAATCAAAAATGGATTTTTTCTGAGTTGAACTATCTTTTCTATCATCACCCCACACATTATACGGTGGTTCGGGGGTTAAATCTTGGTTGACCAATTGGCTAAGAACTTTAAAATCGTGAATCTCACGTTCTACCGACGTCAAATCCACCCTAGTAGTGCAATCATCATTCTTTAAGCCTTTGCTTAATTCTTCTGGTAGGAGATTGTTGTCATTAGGGTGAATCCATTCAGACAGACACTCAAAATAGATTGGAGGATCATGTTTGGCCGCATCTTCAAACAAATGCAACATTTTGTCGACCATAGCTTTTGTGAAATATGTGGATTGATCAGCAAACACCACCTACCCTTTGTTTTACTGTACTCATCCTTAGAGAATACTCCCTGCAATCAATATATACAAAATGTACAAATAGGTCCAATTTACAACAGCAATACTAAAATAACCTTACCTCTGTCTCTGCCTGGTTAAGCGTGTTAGTAATGTAACTTTGAAAACCCTTCTTGCCCTTGCCTACATTGTGTTATATTTCGTACATTCCACACTAAACATACTTGCCGATACTGCGCTACGATAATTCAAAAAATTGGAGTTTATCTGCCTCAAAAAATCCTTGGCACATTGTTTGCATTGGTTTGCATTTTGGCCCGCCTTATCATCAAAGTTATCTGTAGGTATACCTTCTACAATAAAGCTTTTCAGAATATTCACATTTTCTTTGATTTTATTCGGGATCGTGACTAATGAGATGGTAGCATCTGAAAATGTTTCCCAGCGCAATTTTGTATACAACACCTACTTGGAGTGATGGTTTTACTATAGGGGCGTTTATTGGCCGGTTCAGGTTTAATCTGTTTCAGAATACTCAGTCCTGATTCAAATATTAACGATCTTTTCGATTCATCGTCGAGAGACTTGTCGATCATTTTAAGTATTGCAAGATGCCTTTCAAAAGGTTCCTTTTGAGCAATTAATACCCATTCCGCTGGACTAGGCATATTATAGCACTCCTTTATTTCTAGAGCATTGTTAACAGTAGTTTCTTGTTGTTTATTATTTGTTTGCCTGTCGTAAACCTTACGCTTCTCAGACAACCTGGTGAAGTGTTTCAGCCTTTCCACATCTCCCTGTTCCACACTATTTGCTAAACGTTTTACTCTAGATTGTAGTTGAATTATAGTATGATTAAGATCCAATATCTCGTCCACAATGGATTGATTTTGCTGTTCAGATTTACCAAGATCATCAGCAGCAGATTTATTCATAGATTGCGTTTTCCTCCCACGTTGGAAAACATGTAAGCCTCTATTTTCTTTAGGGGATGAATTTGTTGTGCTTCGATCAATGGTATCCATGAGATTGTTAAATACAACTTGTTGTTGGCTTTGTCCAATTATAACCCGGAGCAGCTCGGAGTCGAAGGTTTCTGCATTTTTGCAGCGGCAAAGCAGTTGTGATTTGGCCTCAAAATCCATTACAGTGCGTGATACAGCGCAGTTAATTTCATCGAACAGAGTAGATATATTGGTGTCAATAGAATCCTCAGTGCTAACAGAAGTATTCGTCTTTTGGAAAGGCCGCACCGCCGATGTTGTTTTTACCGATACTTTGTCCCTTATAGACATATCACCACAGTTGTCAGCTATGTGTAGATTTGAAGCCGGGATTTTGGACTTAATATACGTATCCGTTATTCCTCTTTTTTCACATGCAAGATGAGACCCAAATCGTTGTTCACATAAGCCATATTGTTCTGTTGCTCTAAGGAAATGTAGTTGCGTTGATCTATCAGTAAGTACAGATGCAGCGTTTGACTCGACATTTGCTTTTATGATATCGTTTGACCTATTTATCAGTTCCGCGGAACATTTTGCTCTATAATTCATGCGCTTGTCCCACAATATTGCCAACTTATCTGCGACTGTTTCCATCATAGTTGTGTCGGAATTTCGATTTGCAGTTGATGGTTCAAGTTCCTGAGCAACTGCGTTTAAAAGGGATTTTCTAAAATTCAGGTACACTGGGCATCTTTCTCCTATCCTGTCGAACCATTTCTGTTTTGAGAGTAGGAAGATGAATGCCAAGAAAAGTTCTCGTGCGTCTTGAGTGACATCTAGGTTAATTTTGGCAAGCCTTGGATATTGAAGATATTCAAGAGTGGTATATGTTAGTATGTTGAGGGCGTCATGGGTACTGCATTTCGTCTCACCATTAAGAGACTCAATAATGAGCCTCAATTTTGCATCATCAAGTTTTACTACATCGATGTCGCTCGTAAATGATACGTATCTATCAAAATGATGCGCCAAACTGAGTGCAACTGTCAGTTTGTGTAAGGACTGGGCTGAACAATTCTTGCCCTTAAGAATATCTATCTCTGCTGGGACATCATAATCACTAATTCCCAACAATTTTACAAAACTTCGTATGGTTTCTTCCATCGGCAGTTGAACTTGCTTTTGACTTGCCATACCGGAAGATTGTTCATACACCTCAGCAACAATATATGATTAGTGTTATGCTATATTCAAATAAACAGCTTTACATTCTTTAGACAGCACTTTTGATTGTTTCTATATCATCAGATTGATATCTGATGCGTACAATAAGAGAAAAATCTCATCAAAAATTTTCGTTAATTTAGTATGGCACATCTTTCATGATAGATGGCGGTATAAATTTACATCTACTAACTACCTGAAGGTAGATCACCTATGACAAGAAATACAAAGGCACAAAACCCACTGTTAATTGTTGATGTACTGCATAATGAGCGATTACAGGCCATGATAGGTGCTGTGCAAGGCTAACACCAAAGTCATTCCTCCTCTAGTTGATAAACATCATATATTGCCAACAAAAAATGCTATAATAACCATGCCAGTGAATTGTTTTCATTCTACGAACAGAAGAGTATATATGACACCACAGATTCCGATTTGGGCCGCTAGATGACTAATCGCCTTAGAATGAGCGCCAGATCATCATAGAGGTTTATTTTGTCATTCCCATACTATAAAAATTACCCTTGAGCTGTGCATCAAGGTTTCTTTAGAGCATTGTATCCTATTTGCCATTTTCAGATATACAGAGTAGTGATGCGCATGATATAATAGACACAGTTGTTCAACTTAGATATTGTATCAATTGATATGTTTAATGTTTGTTTTTTGATTTATAGCGATACATCAAGCTCAGTAGATGTACATTCACGACATTTTTGAGTCAGATTTTGCCCTAATGTCTGACGTCGTAATCATTGATACGACAGAGGCCTCTATTGTCCGCTAAAACGGTGCTGAACTTACTAAAAACAGGGAATACCTAGGTCTATAAGGAATTGCAACCATAATCGGTTTCAACACGTTTGGATTATCGCATTAACCAGATGGAAAGGAATCCCGGTTTGAGGAGGCGCCTTACCCTGCTCGGCATATCTATGCTGCTTTTGTATCACTGCTTTTCAATAGTAGGTGGCATACAATCAACTGCTAAGCACAATGTATCTGATTCACCGCGCACAGGGACCGTTGGAATTCCGGTGAAATGGATCAGATTGAAAACATTTATAAATAGGGTTGAGCACCGGTACAAATTTGCACAGCAACAATGCGCCGCATATGAAAAGAGTAAGGAGTCAAATAGTACAGCAGTAGACATCGTTGAAAGATGTAAACGATTGAAAGCTGAATTTGAAGACGCAACAAATCAGCTTACTTCCTTACTAAGTAAAGAGAACATACACCGTTATGAACAAGGGCATATAAAAAACATTTCCCTTCTTTTGGATAAATTATTGGAGAATATGGGCAAAAACGGTGCTTTGCTTGATGACGTTCAAGTAGAAGAGTTGATTAAGAAATACACTGCCATTTTGGATAATGCCCACTCCATATTGCTACATACGCTAAAACAAACGCATAGGGCACCCATTAAAAAACCAAATCAACCCACGCAAATTGTGGAACCTTCACCTGCGGAAACAGATGAGGTTTCTCCCACTGAACCCTCTCGTGGTGTAACGCCTGCATTGGATCAAGAGAGACACCCATCACCAGAAGAGGAAGAGAGCAGTGACGAGGAGGATCACCAAGCTACGCAAATTGTGGAACCTTCACCTGCGGAAACAGATGAGGTTTCTCCCACTGAACCCTCTCGTGGTGTAACGCCTGCATTGGATCAAGAGAGACACCCATCACCAGAAGAGGAAGAGAGCAGTGACGAGGAGGATCACCAAGCTACGCAAATTGTGGAACCTTCACCTGCGGAAACAGATGAGGTTTCTCCCACTGAACCCTCTCGTGGTGTAA